>CM044396.1:46655000-47090000 GCA_024322285.1 Musa beccarii | reverse complement strand
TGCGGCATGTTCCCTCAGTGCCACACCCACACACCCATCAAATCCACGCCAGCGTTTTCCTTCTCCCTTGGAAGACTTTGCTGCAACCACGAGTAGCAGCAAATGAACAAAACGTTAGCGCAGTCAAGTCCGAGCGGCAAATGTCACCATAAGAGTGGCAACGAAGTTTTCCACCTGTACCTCTCAATCACACCCGAGAAGACAAACTAAGATTGTTCTCTCTCGCAATATAGTGTCTGCAAACAAGAGTGCATTTGTGAAAATCTACACTCAATTCTTTGCGGGTTAATTGGACTCGATATGTGAACAAATCTTCATCTTCGAGCATTGACCAAAGGAAGAATTTGAATTGTTTCACAATAAAACGCAGCTTTGACCTTTGGCAGGATGGAAGCTACAAGGAAAATGAGGGCACCTGTACTGATGCACCTTCCTTGATCATCTTTATCCACAGACTCAAATCCGTCGATAAAACTATGCGAATCCTCTAGATTTTCCATATGATCGTTCCCTCATCTCTCTTTTCTACAAGTCCTTGCACTATGGGTCCTCCTGTTGTACGCCATGTGAGGAGATTAACCATTCTTCAACTCAGCTATTAGAATGACGACGATTCAACGATGCTCGATGAGAATTCATACTCATTCTCTCCGACCAAAGAAGGCAGCAAACAGTGGCTTCAACGTTGGAAACAAAGATTTCTTGTATCAAGGTTGACCACACTAATATGTTTGAATCGAGCATGGGACATGTTTGGTTCAGTTGACTACCAGCGTTCAAAGAAACCGAGTTATTTCAGATGTCAGCTGGTGAGAGTGAGGAACGGGAACAAGTCGCTTTTCTTCTTGGGTGGAACTCATCATGCCTCAGTACTATATATATGTCTGTCAACAAAACATTGCATTGGAATTTTATTGTTCCTATCGGTCCTTCTGACATTGAGTTCCTCGGACACTTTATTTATTGATGAGGAAGAGACTAATAACATTTTTTTGTATGAAATCATCAGTAGAAAAGTATCAAGTGATTGAAAGAACGTTCTTTCTCCTTCATTGTTCACATCAACAGGTTTTTTGGTGAACAAAAATCCACCACCTCAGCAACACTTGCTTGCCTTCCATTTGGTTCAATATGGACCTCTCATCTTTAAGTCCTTCGCGTGACTCGTTTGCGTATAACAGAAATATCTTTAATATAGGAAGCAAATAATGGATAAATATTTTGCATTATTTTAAATTCAGCAGTGATATTTGTTTTGAGACAGATATGAAACTGATTTTGATACTAGCAGGCATAAGACGAAATTAGATTCAGGATATGAAGAGAAATAAAGTTACTAGAACTGAAAATTAAGTAGTTTAAAAGAATACATGAATGCATGCATATATACGTATAACTTAGTGCTTGACTGTAATAAATTAGAGGGATGCATGAAATTACCAGAAAGGATAGGAAAAAATGTCCATGGTCGAAAACAATTAGTGGTAATTATAGTTAAATATAATATGAGAGAAATTATTAAGATAAATTGGAGATATTTATTAAATTGGCTTTCATCTTCAAAATCGTATTACTGAAATTAAATATATGAAAATGAATTAAGAGGACAATAACTCAAATTGCCCATTCATTTTCTAATTCATTTTGCAGAACTAAGATTTTGCGAGTTAAATGTGTCATGGGTTCAATCTAAGCTGGTTGTGCAGTTTCTTTCATAAGGAGAATCATAAATTGAAAAAAGAAAAGACCAGTTCTTTCACTCATTATTCAGATCATTATTGCATGTAGAACTTGTTTTCCTTGTGATAATACCACAAATATGATATATCAAAAACTGAAAGAGAGTTTGAAATAAAGTTAGACGCAATCTATATATTGTCTTGAGAAGTTTGAATTATAGTTTGCTTTAGCTTAAATAACTTGTTATCTCCCTATCTTAAATAAGTTATCTCAATGTACACAAAAATAAAATATTTTTTGCCCAAAAAAAATCAATAAAGGTAAGTATACATTAGGGCTAGATCACTATTTAGATCTCTTTAGCATGCGAGGCATATGACAAAACCTGTTGGAGGGTAACAAGCATATTAAATCTTTTTACCTATTAAAATTGCATCAAAATTTAGGTTTAGTATCTATTGTTGAAGCATATATGCCACTTTAATTATGTTTCTTCTAATTTAATTATTTTGTAACCTTGCACTATATCTTTTAGCCCCATTAGAGTAGCAGCCTAAATATGATGTTTTTAATAATTTAATTATGATAATGTGATTGTTGATAATATCTTTATCAAATTTGAATTTGGTCCAAAAAAGATTGAAAAGATGATTCGGATATTCATAAAAAGACGAGTCGAGTAAGCAGAGTTATGAATGAATAGTAAATAACTGATATTGGTAATAGTAAGTTAATAAATTTTATCATAGATTAAATAAAAAATATTTTATAATATAAATAAAATATTTTCTTTTGGATTGACCATTATTATTATGCTTAGGTCACTGTCATATCATATCATTTGGGTATGCTATGTAAATAAGTTGCTTATAGATGTTTTATAACTAGACCACTCATTTACAAAATTTATGTATGCAACTAAATTTCTTTGTATTTTATTTAAAAAATTAATTCTAAGATTTTACCGTCAAGCTTCTGAGTTTAAGTCTTTTAACTGTTAAAGTAACTGATATATTCATCCGTTACCCAATGTAAAAAAAAATTATATATTACATGCAGATAGCCAAACAACTGCACTTATAATTATATTACAGATATTTTAAATTATTTTTGCGGGTTTTCCCTGGCTACTATTCCATTTAATAATGGAAAAAGGCGAAGGGTGCTGTAAGAAGAGACATCAGAAGGTGATTTCACGTTGCAATATAACCATTCCCATTACAAACTATATATCTTCTCCATTGTCGGGACGAAAGGGACGTACCTGGACGGCGGATAGGGAAGCATGGGAGAGGAGGGCGACCCCACTGACCACCGTCAAATGTTCCACGTCCCACGTTTTAAATCCAATCCAAAGGCCCCAGTTCAATGAAGCCTTCCCTGGCCTTTTTGATCCGTGTTGAATACCCCACCGTAACAAAGACAACAGCAATCATCATCGTCATCAAAAGTCAAAATCAAGTCAGCGTTTTCAATACACATACATATATGTTTATGATACACAAGATGTCAATTATTTTGTTTCAGCAAACATTTGCGTTTTCCTTTTTCTTCTTTAAGATTAGTGCCATCAGCTGCACTCCACGAGATCTTGAAGGCAAACCGACCACTTCAAAGGAAAAGAACGATGAGGAAAAGTTGATTGCAGACTCGCCAGAATTCAACGCTTTTTTGCGACAAATGGAGACGTGCGATCCAATTCACTCGTTTGTCTCACCTCCCACAACCGCGTCCCGGATATATATATACACCCCTTCCACCTCCTACTCCACAACGAACCGCTCTTCTTCAGTCTGATCTCCTCCTCCATCCCTCCCTCTCACTCGGAGCTGCGATCTCGGCATGGCGTCGCGCTTACCGGCACCGAGACCTGGTCTCTTGTCACACGACGTTAGTGGGCGCCGGCGTCGGGTGTCGGCCAAGTCTGTCGCCGCATCCACCGTGGCGACGCGGCCTGCCGGCGCCGTGGCTGCGCCTAGCGTTGGGATCAAGCAGTACACGGCGGTGGCCGCCGCTCCCAGCAGGCCCGCGCTCGCTAGTATGTGGAGGGAGATCCAAGGCGCCGACGACTGGGAGGACCTCGTGGAGCCCCTCAACCCCTTGCTGCGCGACGAGATCGTGCGGTATGGCGAGCTCGTCGTCGCATGCTACAAGGCCTTCGACCTCGACCCCGCCTCGCGGCGCTACCTGAACTGCAAGTACGGGAAGCGGAGCATGCTACGGGAGGTGGGCATGGTGGATTCCGGCTATGAGATCACCAAGTACGTGTATGCGACGCCGGACATCAGCATCCCGACGCAGAGCGGTACCTGCTGCAGCCGGTGGATCGGGTACGTCGCAGTGCCGTCCGACGAGGCGGTGCGGCGGCTGGGGCGGAGGGATATTCTGGTCTCCTTCCGAGGGACCGTCACCAACACCGAGTGGATCGCTAATTTCATGAGCTCGCTCACCCAGGCGCGGTTGGATCCCCACGACCCCCGCCCCGACGTCAAGGTCGAGTCCGGCTTCCTCAGCCTCTACACCTCCGATGACAGCAGCAGCAAGTTCAGCAGCGGCAGCTGCAGAGAGCAGCTGCTCTCCGAGGTCTCGCGGCTCATCCACAAGTACAAAGACGAGGAGCTGAGCATCACATTGGCTGGGCACAGCATGGGGAGCTCCCTGGCTCTCCTCCTTGGGTACGATCTCGCGGAGCTCGGCCTGAACCGGGACGGACTGCGGCGGGAGGTGCCTATCACGGTGTACTCCTTCGGAGGCCCAAGGGTGGGGAACTCGGGATTCAAGGATCGGTGCGAGGAGCTCGGGGTGAAGGTCCTGAGGGTGGTGAACGTCAACGACCCCGTCACCAAGCTCCCGGGAGTGTTTCTCAACGAGAACTTCAAGATGTTGGCGGAGAGATACGAGCTGCCATGGAGCAGCTCATGTTACGCTCATGTAGGGGTTGAGCTAGCACTGGACTTCTTCAAGATGGAGAACCCTGTGTGCGTCCATGACTTGGATGCTTACATAGGGCTGTTGAAGTACCCAAAGGTGGCGCAAGTGAAGAAGAATGGCGCTGATCTCCTCAGCAAGGCAAGGCGATTTCTAAGCGAACAAAGCTTCGACGCATGGCGATGGCAGGACGCAGCCATGCAGGTGGGCAACCTGATGCAATCCTTAAGAATCTGAGGCCTGGAGGGACCATGAATCCATATAGAGAAGATGACCCTCTAACCCTAGAATATTTGATAGGATTAGGAGGCGTATATCGATTACACACATACATTCTTTGATATGTTGATTATTCTGTAGTTTTTTGATAGACAGAATGGGATATCATGCATGCCGTATCTTCACATGAATTCAGTGAACACCATTCTTCTCGTTCAAGCACAAATTCCTAACACATATTAACAAGCTAGCTTCTCATCGGATTTGGTGCATTCAACTGTTTAAATCACTGTGCTTGCTCTGCACTCAACCTAAGTGTCGATCTTTTACACAGCAAAGAAGAGAAAAAAGATGGATTAGTGTTCACGCCATCAAACTTCTGGTCTGTGTTTTCATACCACAAGTCTTCCATTACCTATATTGAATCTTAAGCTTGTGAATTGACCAAAATATTCTTAAGCTTTAGAACTTTACATAAAATAAGCATGTCTTTTGGTTTAAGGTTTTTGAATTTATCTCTTTAAAATTAGACGTGAAGAGTTCGATACTCTCATTTATTAATTCTGATAATGGACGTGAAGGATGCATGATAAAAACATTATTTCCAGAAAATGCCAAGAAAGAAAGTATCATAAAACCTTACGGCAAGGGTTTTCCTAATCTTCTATTGCTTGCTATCCTCCAATCTCATGCTTTTATTTACACAGTGAATAAGCAGTATTAAATGCTAAAATTGTCCTGTAATGGAGCTTCTTAACACCTTCTTCACACAAAAACACGCAGGTCATCTTCCGAGCCTACTCATCCTTAGCTTTGTCAACTTTCTCTGCTGACCAATATGCTCATGCATGCAACTCATGTTGCCAACATAAACTTGTCTTCCTGTTCATAAGTGGGAACTCTTCCCTCTCCCTCTCTCTCTCTCTCTCTCTCTATATATATATATATATATATATAAATATGAATATAGAAATATATATATCTTATTCACACTTCCATACACAAAGTCTCAACCGTCGCTCAGTAGTTTCTTTCACCCAGGTTCTTCAACGATCTCCGAGTAGGGTGCTGACAACAAAACTCCATATGCTTGGGTTTGGTATTCGCCAATACAAATCTTTGCGCCAGTGTTGGGGGACATGCTAGTGTTGGGCCACCACTCTGTGCACCAATAGGATATCTCTCAGTGGACCAGTAATGCTTTTAGATGGCGGCCGTAAGAGGTGTGTTGGGTGGGTACCGACCACATAAAATAATAACACGTGAAATGGCAGGGTTGACCGTTCTATCACACGATGACGACGACGTGTTTTACGTCCTTGGAGTCAAGGCGTCGCGCATCGAGTAAACAGGGACGAAGGTCAAACCCCACGCCGCTTTATTAAAGAAAGCCTTAATTAAAGCGTAGCACTTTTTGCAGTGGCGACGCAGAAGCTGATGGCAAAAAGGAGCTGTTGAAGCTCCAGCGTCTGTGATCTGGCAATCCAGTATAGGATCTTTTCCTTTTTCCTTTTCCTTTTCTTCTTCTTTTAGATGTATTGGATGCACTATAGGAAGAGAACACTATGCGTGTAGTCGTGCAGATAAGTTTGGGTTTTCACTAAGAGTATTATTATGGGTTATTATAGGAAATAAAGTCAGACTGATAAGTTCTTGTCATTGCAATGAACATCTAACCTCGTCGATACGTCTGAAGGTACGGACTAGACTTTAGCGTGTGTTGTCAAGGAGAATTCGCTAGGACTAATTTGAGCTTCGGAGTGTTAAAATAATGCTAATATGTGATATCATTCTTCTCTTAACATTTTAGATAAAATTATGATAAATTTTAATATGTTTTAAGTATAATCTAGACTATAAATAGGAGCATGATCTCTTTTTATCGGGAGCAATATATAAGCTGCAAAAGTATTGGTTTAGGATTGTAATTATGTTTCTTTAGTGAAGTTTTTTATGTTTCGATTTATTCTTGTTTTTCTATTGGTGCTTGGCTTTTTATCTCTTCTCTTTTTCGAGCCTAATTCTCAGTAAATAGTATTAGAGCCATAATATTTTTTTTTTGTTTCTGATGGGAGGAATAGGACAAGTGTTGTCATGGGATCTTTGTCCTTAGCGATCCCAATTTTTAGAGGAGATAATTATTTGACTTAGAGTGTAAAGATGAAAATTTAATTTATATAGTAAGATTTATGAGAGATTTTTAAAGAAAGTTACGATATAGTCAGAATCATTAAAGAAGATCAAATAAAAGATCTACACGTCCCTTATTCCCTTCGACAAGTAGTTGATGAGACTATATTTTCTCAAATTTCTATTGTAACATATTCTAAGAAGATTGAGAGATCTTGGAGCAAAAATATCAATGACAACTTAGAAGGTATTGACTATTAAACTCCAAACTCTTCGAAGAAATTTTGAAAGTTTTTTTTATGAATTAAAGTGAAACTATGCAAGCTTATTTTTCAAGAGTTATAAAGATAATAAATTAGATGAAAAGATATGATGAATTAATTTTTGATCAAAAAATTATTAAAATATTTTAAAAAGCCCTCCAGATAGATATGATAATGCAGTTATTGTTATTGAAGAATCAATAGATTTATCTAAGTTATATGTTAGTGAACTGCTTAGTTTCTTACAATCATATGAGTATATATTGAACAGATTTCAAAATGCTTACATTGAGCTTGCCTTGCAAAGTAAATTAAATGTTTTCGAGGAAGAAAAAAAAATGATGCAAGACATAATCAAACAATAAACTTGATGATCAAAATCAAAGAAACATCCAAGATAATAGTCAAAGTTATTATAAGATGAATATTCAATGTTATTATTATAAAAAGTATGATCATATTAAAAGATTTTGTTATTGAGGACAACATCTGCAAGCTAATTTTATAAGGAGAGATGACAAATCTAAAAATTAATTTTTTACATGTCAATCTACTACTGCTATACAAAATAAAAGAAATTTTATAACTAAGGTGAAGTACGATAATGAACTCAAATGGTTCAATGTATATAGAGACATAGACTATGATATGACTAGATTATGATCAATCTAAAAATTAACCTTATATTGATGAAGATGATGATATTATAGTAATGGATGACGATGATGAGTTGTACGTGATACTGAGAGTGGATGGTCCTTTATCAACACTCAATTATCCTCGTAAGGTTGACTACTACTTCTGATGATCAATTGTGCTAAATCTAAAACTTTTAAAATTATAAGTCTAGTATCAAAGAGTGGAGTACTCATATAGGACATTCTTAGTATCTCAAGTCTAAGGACCAAACAAATAATTAGGATGATAAAATTATTATTTGATAATGAGATATCATCAACCATCCGGCATTTCATGAGCGGATCAATTAGTTATCTCATTCTCTAATGAGCATCTATATTGTATCTCTAGTGTCCCCATACAAGTAGTTATGAGACCAGCCACCTCCATTATTTGGATAGATATACAGTAATCCAATCTGTCCAATATCTCGATGTCCCTCTCGAGTAATTTATGACTAGGATTATTTAGAGTATGTGTTTAAAAGTGAATCGATCTCATTATCGTGATTTCATCATGATCCAAATTCCATTGCACAGATCCATGGACATCACAATATAAGAAACAAGCAATATAAAGTGAGAAAAATATCAAATAAATAATAAGTAAAAAGAGTATGTATAATGTTACACATGTCATCGCTCACGTGATTGGCTTGTAGGGCACTTGTGACTAGCAATCTATTAGTCATAAGTGCCTTACAAGCCAATCACGTGAGTGATGACACTTGTAACACGCTATGTCAATCTCTTTGCTTATGATTATCGATATTTTCTCACATTATCTGTGTATATATTGTGATACTTTTGAATCTATGTAATGAGAATTGAATTATGATGAGATCACAATAATGAGACCGATTCATCTTTAAACACTGACCCTAAATAGTCCCGATTATAGGTTACTCAAGAGGGATATCAAGATAACAAAACAAACTGGTGTGTTGTATACCCATCCATATGATGGAGGTAGTTGGTCTCATAGCTACTCGTGTGGGGATACTAAGGATATAGTGTAGGTACTCATTGGAGAATAAGTTCATTGATTGATCCGCTTATGGAATGTTGAATGGTTATTGATACTTAATGTCAGATAGCAATTCTGTAGTCCTAGTAGTGTATTTGATCCTTAGACTTAAGATATCAAGGATGTCTTGTATTAGTACTCCATTCTTTGATGCCAGATTTACAGGTTTGGAAGTTCCAGATCTAGTATAACCTATTCTCGAGAATGGTAGCCGACCTTACGAAAGCAATTGAGTGTCAATAGAGGATCACCCACTCTTGGTATTATGAGAGAAATATCCCATGTGTTCTTGCTCAGACAAATCTCTAGTTAGGATCATTTGAATTGAGAGAGAAAGAGTTCTTAAGGAGAATCTGATTACAACATCGTGTGGGCTTTACAACACCATACCGATATATGAACTCTGAGATATTAGATGGATGAGGGACTATAGGTACATGGTAATTGAGGATAGATAGATCCAAAGGATTGGATTCCCTTGTATCGTTTGGGGACTACGATGTAGTGGCCTAGTACGTCTGTAGTCAATGAGTCAAGTGAATTATTATGAAGATAATAATTCACTGAGTCAGAAGGAGTTTTGACAAGTATGACTCATGGCCAGCTTGATATTGGGCCTAGAGGATCACACACAGATGGTAGGTGTTGCAACAAGTAGAGGTTCGATTATGAGATATCTACCAGAGCTCCTATCTTATTGGATATCCAATAAGCCCATGTATTATTGGATCCCATGGATGAGATCCAATAAGACCTAAGAAGATATTATTATGTAAAGATTCATGAATCTAAGAGGCTTAGGTAATTGGATGGAGATCCAATACCCAATAGGGCAGGATCCATTATGGTTGACAAGGGCCCTCTATAAATAGGAGGGAACCAAAGGTCCATAGATGAGGATTTTCTTAGTAGCCATGTCCTATTCTCCTCTCCCCAGAGAGGAGCATCTTCGTAGCTCCTACCATGTGGATCACCGCTAGAAAGGAGGATGCTTGACCTCCTTCATCTTTCCCATGGATCTGTAGAAATCTCAGGGATATATAATCTCCCTAGGTACTATCTTTATTGTATATGCAGTTTTCGAATTTGCGAGTTTTTACGTGTCGATTTTCACATGACGATGAAGTCTTTTTATGGAAATCTAGGATGTTTTTATTTTTTGTTCTTCTTCTGTGCATGTGATATCGCCCCAAGATTTTCCAATAGTGGTATTAGAGCTAGGTTATTTGTGCGAAGATCAGATTTTAACTCCGTGTGTTGTAAATTAGAGAGGCTTTTGACATGAAAATGGTTGACACAAAAGTGAAAAAGAGCAACAACTATTACTACCTTTGCTGCCCTCGCAGATGGTAGCCTTGGCTGCCATCTGCATGCAGGCGGCCGATGGCCTATGGGCCGTAAGTAGGTAGACATAGTGGCGATACCCATAGGTTGTATATGCAAGCAGCCTACTTGTAAGGGGCAGGCAGCACCCGCTTGCAGGCGGCCTGCTCGCAAGGGTGGGTGGCACCTATGGGCAGCGCCCACGGGCAAAAGTGCCTACAGGGGTGGCATCGCCCGCGGGCAGAAACACCTGTGGGGGCAGCACCGCCCCCAGGGTCAGTGCCGCCCACGGGTAGCGCTTGCAGTGTCGCTAGGTGACCACCGTCGCCCACGAGCAGAGAGGAATGATTGCCTTGCGAGGGCAGCGCGCCTACTCGGAGTGGCTGCCGCCGGTAGGGTGGCAGCGGTTGCAATGCAGCAGGTAGTAGGGATTAGATTTATTTGGGTAAAAGATAGTTTTGCTCTTGTAAATTTAAGAAATTTCACAACATGTCCTTTCTATCCAAATTACTAAAATACCCTTTATAATTCTAAAAATTTCCTACATATCCCTGATTTTAGAAAAAAAATAGTTGATTAAAAGGTTTAATTAACTACTATTATTTATCTATTATTTCTATATAATGATATGTACATGTGATGTATAATGTGGAGATGATCATGGACCGTATGATGTGATGTATGTGTATGATGTGATTATTATTATTAGGGGCATACAAGTCTCTATTTTTCTTATTTGTTATCAGACTTGTGTGCGTGTAATTATGTTGTAATGACATGAGGAGGTGCAATGGGAGCGTGGAAGCGATAGTGGGACCCATGAGACTAAGATGAATGATCGCGACGCATAAAGATGCGCCGAGATGCCGATGGAACCGACGAGGATGAGATGGACGTTCATAGGGCATGGAGATACGTTGCTGCATACATAGATTTTGATATGAGTGATTGGGTCCACTGGCTCGAGCTTGATCATATTAGGATATAGTCTATGATCATCTGGTGTGATTGCTCATGTGATGTGTAATTGCTTATACCTATACTAGATATATATTTGCATGCAATATAGATATATATTTAATATGTATGTGTGTGACACATCATATTAGGAGATTGAATCAAAAATTCTCTCTCAATAATATTAAGTTGGTAAATGTGAGACAATTAGATTGACCCACATAGCCTTCCATCATTATAGGTAGGAACTGATTC
Organism: Musa beccarii; assembly: GCA_024322285.1. Classification (NCBI taxonomy): domain Eukaryota; kingdom Viridiplantae; phylum Streptophyta; class Magnoliopsida; order Zingiberales; family Musaceae; genus Musa; species Musa beccarii. The sequence goes on along the minus strand of CM044396.1, from coordinate 47,078,541 downwards.
CCGATATAGGTTGAGTTGGTCGAGTCCCTCAAAACTCACCTATATCGCAATTCACTATCTTGCCTATGACATAGTGATGTCACTGGTGACCGGAGGACATGATATGCTTGGTCGAGTCCCTCGAGGGTATATTATCGAATCAAACTCATCTTGTAACAATGGTGATAACTTAACCGAACATCATAATTGATCGAGTCCCTCAAGACCATGATGGTTCGGAGGCCGAACAAAAAGTGAATCATAAAGAGTTGTGATCGGCTAGAGTTGCCTACCTTTTGGGCTTAGTGTGATTGGTCGAGTCCCTCCAAGTTACACTAAGATGCCAATTAGATCTCAATCCCTACTAGAAGTCTGTTGGAGACTTCTGTTTCATATGCTGAGGGTGTTGTGTAACTCGCTAGAAAAATAATAGGAGCATACTAAGATATAAGTCCTTATCTTAATTGTTTATATTTCTATAAAATCTCCATATTATTTATTTCTGCTACATCTTTATTTTTAGAAAATGATGCCATTAGACCCTCTACATGGCATACTTGATGCCAATTGCCTCACTAGTCCAAACTATGCGGATTGGCTCCGTAACTTGAGAATAGTTCTCATAGCGGAGAAAGTCACGTATGTCCTTGATATTGTTAGGGATCGAGCGGCACTAAGAGGGGGGGGGGTGAATTATTGCAATAGTAAGGAACGATAAATTTTCAGCGATTTGAACAAGTTTCGAAAACTTCGTACGGTGAAAACTTCGTTTTGTATTATGAAAGCCGTATCAGTGGAATCATATAAGAAAAGCTCTAACTTAAAGATGTTTGCAGAGATGAGAAGTAGAGCATCAAATTAAGTGGAAAGGGTTTGCAACAAAATAAATAGCAAGAACGTAAATGTAAACCAGATTTTTATAGTGGTTCGGTCATCCAAATTACGTCCACTCCCGATTCCTCTTGCTTGAGGCCACCGACTTTCCACTAGCTATCCTCCTTCCAACGGGCGATAATGAACTCACTCATAGCACCTCTCCTTTTGACGAGCTTAGGAGATAACCCTTACAAGCACTCTTACCCCTCTCTTAGACTAGAAAACTCTTAAGACTTAGAGGGAAGATTTGACACACTTTTAAGAGAGTTTCCCCCTTCTTTTTTTCAGTTCTAGGCACCCTTTCATCCAAGAATATGAGGGGTATTTATAGCCCCAAAGATGATTCAAATTTGGAGCCCAAATTTGAATTTTTTTCAGGCTTCCCAGTGCTAGCGGTGCAACCGCCTATCAGTCGTCAGACTGACAGGCACAGGCGGTTCCACCGCCCAAGGCAAGCGGTACTACCACTGTTGCACACAGGCGATGGGCGGTACTACCGCCCCAGGCTAGGTGGTACCACCGCCTGGTGCCTAGCTGGTGGGCGGTTCCATCGCCTAGCACAGGCGGTTCTACCGCCTGGCCCAAACCGGTCCATAACAACCCCAAATGGGCCCTAACTTGGTTTATAGGATTAACACCTAATCCTAAACCAAATTATATGCTAACTACAAATTTAAAGATATTTTCTAAGCTATTAAAAAGTCCAACAAGTCAAGACTTCTTCCGACGAGCTTCTGGCAAACTTTCGATGGTCTTCCGACGAACCCTCGAAAACCATTCCGCGGACTCCCGGCAAGCTCCCAGACTTCACGATGATCATGGCGAGTTCCACCGAGCTTCTTTGGCAAGCTCCGATCTTTCTTGGCAAGCTCCGTGAACTTCCGACGAACCTTCCGGCGAACTTTCGAAAACCCTTCGGCAAGCTCCCTACTCATTCTCGGTTGGTTCCGGCAATACTCCCAACGAATCTTCGGACTCCTGTTGAACTCTCGAACTCACAACGATCCATCATACTTGACTTCTGGCACTTTATTTTGCTTTACATCTTTATCGTCATCGTAGTTAATCCTACACACAAACAAACAAACACTCTACTTCGATCTAGACATTATTACAATACGAATTGACATTCAATTGCCCGACACGTCATTGGTCGACGCTTCGTTCGATCCTTTGGCACATCATCCTCTTTTGTGGTTCGTTGCCCAATCGGCGGTTGACCTCCACAATCCCGATATCCTTGGCGCAATATGCTCTTCTAGGCCCGATGCTCGACGTACAAAGCCTTCCACCGATTGTCTACCGAACCTTCGGCTCGACATCCAATATCCAGACGTGATCACCCAGTGCAATGTCAATTCCTCTAGCGTCAACTGTCTAATCCTGATCGATAGTAGACCTGCGTAACTTAAAACACAATTAGATCACAAATCACAATCAATTAGTTTCATCATCAAAATTTGAGATTCAATAATCTCCCTCTTTTTGATGATGACAACTAATTGATGACTAATGGAGTTAACCATAACTCCCCGGAGTTTAACAAAACTCCCCCTATCAATATGTCATTGATAGAAACACTTGGATTATCTCAAATCCAAGCAATATTAATCACAGAATATGAGAATTATCAAACCATCATGCAAATATATAAAATATTCAATCAATGCATAAAGTCATCAATCCATTTCTCCCCCTATGTCATCAACAAAAAGGAGAAGTTGCATCATAGCTAGTTTAAAAGAATATGCAAATTTTATAATCATACTAGCTATTAATCATATCATACAACATTTAAGTATAGCAAGTTTCTCATGATAGGTAGGATAGCACTTGTTGTGATGATAGCAAAATTTTCTATGTTCCTTTGAGAAGTGCAAGCAAATTGTATTCAAAGATGTGCATTTTCTTGACTTCCTTTGCAATATGCATGCAATTTTAATTTTTTTCTTCCCTTTTGAGAAGAGCAAGCTTGCAAGTTTTGCTTTCTTTGCATGGTAGGACTTTTGCATTCATTTGTAATATGCAATCTAGCAAAAGCCTTCTCCCCCTTTATCAATGTCAAAAAGAAAGGGAGGATTAATACTACAAATAATCTTGCATGAGATCCAACAATAATTTGTAACAAAGATGCAAGCAATTTTGTTGAAAAGGTAAAGTTGAGCAAGATTTTTGCCTCTCTTGAGATAGCAACATTTTGCTTCTCAATGTTTAAGCTAGCAAATTTTTCTCTTTTGATGCACAAGCTAGCAATTTAACTCCCCCTTTATCATTATCGAAAAGAAGGGAGGAACCAATGATCAATTATAAATTTGTATCAATCAATATATCAATCATCACATGATGCAAATAAGATGGTATTGAAACATGAGAAATCATGTCATGAAGGATATCAATATGTAAGTTCAACAAGAATCAAAACCAAAATATATCATTCATGATTCATAACTTTCATTTTAGCAAGATTAAGATCATGATTTTAAAACAAATTCTAAGCATATAGTTCCAAGAAATCAAAATCATGATTCACAAATATTTTCTATAGCATCAAGTTCCAATTCATGATAAAGGATATACAACCTAGAATCATGATGCATAAGGATATAGCATTCTCATAGATCAAGTCATGATTCAATGATTCTTCATCATAAAGTAAATTTCATTTATCAAATATTCAATTTACCACACAAGGCAAAGAAATCATGTCACTTCTAGGATCATGAAATATATGACATCAAGACTCATGATTCATTTGAAAAGATATAGCACAAAGAGCAACTTGATTATTGCATAAACAATTTTATTGCATCATGATTTATAAAATTTTTACAGCATGAATCATAGGAGGTAAAATAGCAATAATATCAATCATGATTCATTGGATAGCAAATAACAAAGAGAACAATTTGTTTCATGCATTTTGATTCACACAAGTCAAGTTATGACTCCAAGAGATTAAGAGATGAATCAAGAATCTTTAGCAAGTCTTATTCAAATTCATAAACGATATCAAGAAGAGCAAAATTTCTCTTACATTGATATTCAAACCATGACAAATGATATATCAAACGTTTGCATTAATATTTCAATCATCAAAGCACATTTTCTCAAGTTGAGTATTGAAAAGTCAAGAGAAAATAATTTATGATTCATTTGCATTTTTCTTCAATAACATGGGAGAATCAAAAAGAGTATGGAGCAAGAGATCTTAAAGAACTCAAGTTATCAAGATCATGATATAGATAAGACTCATTCCAGTTCAAATCATCAACTCCAAACTCATAAACAAATCATCAAAATCACTTTCACAATTTACAATATTCATAAGATATCATAAAATCATTAATCTCAATAATATAGTAAATATAATTTCTTTATGTTTCATCATATAAGTATGTCTTTTGCCTTTATATGCCAAATCAAAATATTCAAAACTGAAAGACAAACTTCATTATAAAAATCGTCAAGACAAAAATATAACATATCATTTCAAGTTATGAGATTTAATTTATCATGATAATGTGTTTCATTTTGTTTCAAATAAGTGCGCTCATGTTTTAAAAGATGAGTATCAAATTTAAGACCAAAACATGAGTTTGTCATCAAGATATGATATCACAAAGTCATTAAGCATGATAACAAACTTTTAATATTTTTATTTCAATGATGATTTCATAATGCATGTTCAAATATTTATATGGAACCCATCATTGTATAAATTCAAAATACAAGTTTGTCATTAAACCCATTAAGATCAAATGCATCAAAATCTTTTATTCGAAAATTTTAATAAGAGCAATATAAATTGATTACATGTGAGCATGTTTCAACTTTTCAAAGCAAGACGTAAGTTTCATCATAAAGACCATTAAGACTAAACACATCAAAAATAAAACATCATGATTAAAATATTTTTAACTTTTGTGTTTTATTTTATGTGGTTGATCTTATATATATGCATGTTCAAATTTTCATGTAAAAACGAAATCATCAATATGCTTGCTTCTATGTTTTAATCATATTTGGTGTGCAAGCATTATCTTGAAACATGCTATTAATTTTTTGTGTAAAAAATCATGCATCTTGTTTGAAATCAAAAGCAATGTAAAATCATCAAGATTCATGAATTTATCATGATCATACGTATGGAGCATCTTCATTTATCAAGTAAGATTTTACATAAGCATGCCCAAAAACTTTTTGCATGAAAGATATGTATCAAGTTTAAAGCCAAAAGTGATACAAAAATCATCAAGATTCATGGATTCATTATGAATATATTATTTCAAAATATGAGATTTCAAGTCATCAAGTATGATACAATCATTAAGCATGTTTTCATAATGCATCATCAAAACATTTTAATTCTTTCTTTCATTTGTAATAACAAGATGATCAATGCTCAAATTTTTGCTAAAATCATGCATCATTTTATAAATGTGAAAAATAATTTCATCATGAAAACCATCAAGTCCGAATATGCATTATTCTAAAATGTAGGGTTTTAATCTTCATCATTTCAATTCCTCATTAAGCATGATACAAAAATTAAAGATCAAGCATCATGTTTAGAAACGAAATATAAAACATCAAGATACACATACATGGATTAATTCTAGGCAATATCACAAATCATGCAAGTATCATTCATAAATTTTACTTTTCAACAATACTAGAAAGAAAAGCATAGTATAATTTTAAAATAATTTTTTTAAATTTCTAAAAACACAAGAAAAGCATGAAAAAAATTCCTACTAACTAAGTTAAGCATTCATGGAAAGCATCATGTAATTTCAAAATAATTCAAGGGAGTTAAGTTACTTACCTTATAGTCGAAGCTTGTTAAAGCCCAATTCACCATTTCGTCATTTGATTCTTCTTTGCGCTTCTTCTTCATCTTTGGCCTCTTCCTCCGTTCAAGTTCATTATTCATTTTAGATTTTTATTTAATGAACTTATTAAGATTCATTAAAAGTTCAATGTCCTCATTGTCCTCATCACTTGAGTCATCACTCAAGTGGCATTTATTTGTCCAAAGTTCCAAATCCTTCCTGTTCTTTGGAAGGTGATTCATATGTTCATCAAGTTCCAAAAGTTCCAAAAAGGACATTTCATAGGTCTTTAAAGACCCAATAAGTTCATCAATAAGATAGTTATTTAGTTCTTTTGTTTCTTGTATTACCGTTACTTTAGGATCCCACCTTTTTGGACGGGATCTTAAGATCTTATTTATGAGTTCAAAATCTGAAAAACATTTACCAAGAACTTTTAAACTATTGATGATATCCGAGAAATGGGAGAACATGTCATCGATAGTCTCACTTGGTGTCATTCGGAAAATCTCAAAATCGTGCATCAAAATATTAACTTTCGAGTCTTTGACTCTACTCGTTCCTTCGTGTGTGATTTCAAGAGTTCGCCAAATGTCAAAAGCTGTTTCGCACGTAGAAATCTGGTTGAACTCATTTTTGTCTAAAGCACAAAATAAGGCATTCATAGCCTTTGTATTTAATGAAAATGATCTTTTCTCCAAATCCGACCATTCGTTCGTCGGTTTAGAGGAAAGTTGAAATCCATTTTCAATGATGTTCCATAAGTTTAAATTGAGAGAAATCAAGAAAACTCTCATTCGAGTTTTCCAATATGTGTAGTCCAAACCGTTAAAGAACGGTGGACGAAAAATCGAAAAGCCCTCTTGAAAGCCATGAAGAGCCATTTCTTACGGGTGTAAATCTGAATGAGAAATAACATGGCTCTAATATCAATTATTAGGGATCGAGCAGCACTAAGAGGGGGGGGGGGGGTGAATTAGTGCAGCGGTAAGGAATGATAAATTTTTAGCGATTTGAACAAGTTTCAAAAACTTCGTACGGTGAAAACTTCGTTTCGTATTATGAAAGCCATATCAGTGGAATCATATAAGAAAAGCTCTAACTTAAAGATGTTTGCAGAGATGAGAAGTAGAGCATCAAATTAAGTGGAAAGGGTTTGCAGCAAAGTAAATAGTAAGAACGTAAATGCAAACCAGATTTTTATAGTGGTTCGGTCATCCGACCTACGTTCACTCCTGATTCCTCTTGCTTGAGGCCACCAGCTTTCCACTAGCTATCCTCCTTCCAACGGGCGAGGATGAACTCCCTCACAGTACCTCTCCTTTTGATGGGCTTAGGAGATAACCCTTACAAGCACTCTTACCCCTCTCTTGGACTAAAACACTCTTAAGACTTAGAGGGAAGATTTGACACACTTTTAAGAGAGTTTCTCCTTTTTTTTTCAGTTCTAGACACCATTTCATCTAAGAATATGAGGGGTATTTATAGCTCCAAAGAAGATTCAAATTTGGAGCCCAAATTTGAATTTTTTTCGGGCTTCTCGGTGTTGGCGGTGCCACCACCTGTCAATTGACAGGCACAGGCGGTTCCACCGCCCAAGGCAGGCGGTACTACCATCGCTGCACACAGGTGCTAGGCGGTACTATCGCCCTAGGCTAGGCGTTACCATCGCCTGGCACAGGCGGTTCTACCACCTAGCTTATTTCAGCCCACTAGTTTGGGCCGAAAACTCGGCCCAAACCGGTCCATAACAGCCCCAAATGGGCTCTAACTTGGTTTATAGGATTAACACCTAATCCTAAACTAAATTATATGCTAAATATGAATTTAAAGATATTTTCTAAGCTATTACAAAGTCCGACAAGTCAAGACTTCTTCCGGTGAGCTTCCGGCAAACTTCCGACGGTCTTCCGACGAACCCTCGAAAACCATTCCGCGGACTCCCGATAAGCTCCCGGACTTCACGATGATCTTGGTGAGTTCCATCGAGCTTCTTTGGCAAGCTCTGATCTCCGTGAACTTCCGATGAACCTTCCGGCGAACTTCCGAAAACCCTTCGGCAAGCTCCCTACTCGTTCTTGGCCGGTTCTGACAATACTCCCAACAAATCTTCGAACTCCCGTCGAACTCTCGAACTCTCAATGATCTATCATACTTAAAATCTAGCACTTTGTTTTACTTTACGTCTTTATCGTCATCGTAGTTAATCCTACACACAAATAATCAAACACTCTACTTCGATCTAGACAGTTATTACAAGGCGAATTGATATTCAGTTACCCGGCACGTCATTGGTCGGCGCTTTGTCCTCTTTTGCAGTCCATTGCCCAATCGGTGGTTGACCTCCGTAACCCTGATATCCTTGGCACAACACGCTCTTCTAGGCTCGATGCCCGACGTACGAAGCCTTCCATCGATTGTCGATCGAACCTCCGGCTCGACATCCAATATCGATACGTGATCACCTGGCGCAACGTCAATTTCTCTAGTGTCAACTGTCTAATCCTGATCGATAGTAGACCTGCGTAACTTAAAATGCAGTTAGACCATAAATCATAATCAATTAGTTTCATCATCAAAATTTGAGATTCAACAGATATAGTGATGCCTGCGCCTAAGGAAGGGCAAGCGAGGATGAGATCGCTCGCTACATGAAGTATACAGATGACTCCACTCTTAGTGTTACATATTGAGCTCCATGACTCCCGAGTTACAGAGATAACATGAAAAGATTAATGTCAGATCCATACTCCTACATCTTCATAAATTGTTTGAGGAATAGGGAAGAACTCAATAATATGAGATATCAAAGAGTCTATTCCACGCTAGGATTATTGAGGGGCCACCAGTTCAGAACCATGTCCTTAAGATAATTGAGTGGATAGAGAAACTCGCAAGTTTAGGAATGGTCTTAGAGGATAACCTATGTGTGGATCTTGTGCTTTTGTCCCTACTAGATTCTTTTTTATAGTTCTCTATGCTAGTAAGACCACAAAAAAAAGAAAGATAGAGAAGTCCCTTAAGAAGGGCAAGAGCAAGGGTAGATCGGGTAAAGCAAAGGTTGCTATAAAGGACCTGGCAAAGGACAAAGGCCAGTGCTTCCACTGTTGAATCATAAATTTTGATGATGAAGTCAAATGATATGTTATTTGATCTAATCCATATTATTGAGAAAAGTGTATAGGATTAACTACGATAGCAATGAAGACATAAATTAAATTGTCAGAGTTAAGTACGTTAGGAGTTTGAGAGACCGTTGGAAGTCCGAAGGATCATCGGAAGTGCTGCCAGAATTGGTCGAGAAAAAATCGGGGACTTGCCGAAGGATTCGAAAGTTCGCTGGAAGGATCGTCGAAGGTTCATGAATCTCACCAAAAAAGTTCTGAAGCTTGCCATAAGATTCGTCGGAACTCGCCGTAAAGTCCGAGAGCCTATTGGGAGTCCATCAGAAGACTGTTCGAGGGTTCGTTGAAAGTCTATCGGAAGTTTGTCGAAATCTTGTTGGAAGAAGACATGATGTGTCGGTTTACATTTTTGCTTAGAATATATTTTCAATTTCGTAGTTAGCAAGTAATTAATATTAGGATTAGGTGATAATCATAAATAACCTTACTAGGGGCCAATTGGGCCTTAATTAGACTAAATTTGGTCGGATTTAGGGCCCATTCAGTAGTGTTGGACCATGTCTGGTGGTGACATCGCTAGATTAGAGCGCTGGCATCGCCCCAAGAATTAGTTCCCAGGTGGTCTGGGCGATGGTATCGTTGATAGTTATTACCTATCAACAGTGGTACCGCATGATAGGTGGTGGTACCGCCATTCCACAGAGTCTGAGGTCCCTGTCAAGCGGTAGTACCGCCAGACTAGGCGATGGTACTGCCTAGTACACTGATAGAATAGGGTCAACTAGTGGTGGTACCGCCAGTGCCAAGCGATGGTATCGCTAGTACTGGAAAATCTGAGATGTGTTGAATCTCGGATTTTGATGATGAAACTAATTGAGTGTGATTTGTGGTCTAACTACGTTTTGAGTTACGCAGGTCTACTATCGATCAGGATTAGGCGATTGATCTTTGGAGGAATTGACGTTGCGTCGGAGGTGATCACATCAGGATATTGGATGTCGAGCCAGAGATTCGGTCGACTATCGGCAGGAGGCTTCGTACGTCGGGCATCGGGCCAAGAAGTGCAGAGTTGCACCATGGATATCGAGGTTGCGGAGGTCAACCGTCGATTGGGCAACAAGTCGCTAGAGAGGGCGATGTGCCGAAGGATCGGACGAAGCGCCGACCAATGATGTGCCGGGCAACTGAATGTCAATTCGCATTGTAATAACTGTCTAGATCGAAGTAGAGTTTTTGGTGTTTGTTTGTGCATGAGTAACTACGATAAGGATGAAGACGTAAAGCAAAACAAAGGGTCGAAGTCAAGTGTGATGGATCATTGGGAGTTCGAGTGTTCGATGGAAGTCTGAAGATTCGTTGGGAGTGCTGCCGGAACTGGCCGAGAACGAGTAGGGAGCTTGCCGAAGAGTTTTCGAAAGTTCGCCGGGAGGTTCATTGGAAGTTCGCGGAGCTTGCCAAAGAAGCTCGGGGGAACTCACCAAAATCATCGTGGAGTCTGAGAGCTTGCCATGAGTCCGTAGGATGGTTTCCGAGGGATCGTCGGAAGACCGCCGTAAGTTCACCGGAAGCTCGCCGGAAGAAGACTTGACTTGCGGACTTTGTAATAGCTTAGGAATGTCTTTAATTTCGTAGTTAGCACAACAATTTGGGTTAGGATTAGGGGTTAATCCTTTAACCCAAGTATGGGCCCATTGGGCCTTGTTCGGAACCGATTTGGGCCCGCTTTTGGCCCAAACCAAATGTAAATTTGTCTTTGGGCGGTGGAGCCCAGCAGATTAATGTGCCCGGCGAAGATGCGTGCATGCATGCATGCATCTGGGCTACGTGCATGCATGCTGGGCGGTAGCACCACCAGTAGCATGCGTGCTGCTACGTGCATGCATGCTGCGTGCATGCATGCTGGGCGGTAGCACCGCCAAGCCATTTCTTTGGTGAAGCGTAGCACCGCCAAAGAAGCCTGGCTGGCGGTAGCACCGCTGGGTGTGTCGATCTGCCGGGGTCGACAAGATCGAAAACTCAAATTTTGGCTCTAAGTTTTGGCTCCAAATTTGAGTCCTCTTGAGCTCTATAAATTCCTCTCTTTTGCAGGTTCAAAGTGCAATAAGAAGAGTGAAAATCTTGAGGGAAAACTCTACTCAAATAGTGTCAAAAACTTCCCTCTTACTCTTAAGTGTTTTCTTGTTCAAGAGAGGGGTGAGAGCTTTGTAAGGGTTATCTTCTAAGCCCGTCAAAAGAAGAGGTATTGCAAGGGAGTTCTTCCTCACCCATTGAAAGGAGGAAAGCTAGTGGAAAGCCGGTGTCCTCAAGCGAAGAGGAATCGGAAGTGGATGTAGGTCGGATGACCAAACCACTATAAAAATCTGGTTTGCATTTACGTTCTTGCTATTTACTTTGCTACAAACCATTTTTACTTGCTACCTTATTTACTCAACTTCCTTATCATCTTATTACGTATGCTTTAAAGTTAAAACGTAATCTTTCCGGGTTCAAACGAAACATTACATTTATTCGTACGAAGTTTCCAAAGCTTGTTTTAAATCGCTGAAAATCTATCGTTTTATCCGCTGCACTAATTCACCCCCCCCTCTTAGTGCTGCTCGATCCCTAACAATTGGTATCAAAGCCACGTTCTTTCTCTTTCGGATTTACACCCGTGAGAAATGACTCTAAATGGTTTTCAAGAGGGCTTTTTGGTTTTTCGTCCACCGTTCTTTAACGGATCGGACTACACTTATTGGAAACTTGAATGAGAGTTTTCATGCTTTCAATGGATTTAGATTTGTGGAGCATCATCGAAAACGACTTTCAACTTTCCTCTAAACCGACGAACGAATGGTCGGACTTAGAGAGAAAATCTTTTTCTTTGAATGCAAAGGCTATGAATGCCTTATTTTGTGCTTTGAACAAAAATGAGTTCAATCAAATTTCTTCTTGCAAAACGGCTTTTGATATATGGCAAACACTTGAAATCATGCATGAGGGAACTAGTAGAGTTAAAGACTCGAAAGTAAACCTCTTGTTGCATGATTTTGAGCTCTTCCAAATGACACTAAGCGAATCTATCGACGACATGTGCACCCGCTTCACGGATGTCGTCAATAGCTTGAAAAGTCTTGGTAAAAGTTTTACGGATTTTGAACTCACTAACAAGATCTTAAGATCCCTTTCAAAATGGTGGGATCCTAAAATAACGACGATTCAAGAATCAAAGGATCTAGATAATTATTCTATTGATGAACTCATTGGGTCTTTAAAGACCTATGAAATGGAACATGATGAATATGATGAACATGATGAACACATGAACCACCTTCTAAAGAACAAGAAGGTTTTTGAACTCCGAACTATGATATGCCATTTGAGTGATGACTCAAGTGATGAGGACATTGAAGAGGACTTTGAACCTTTAATCGATCTTAATAAGTTCATTAAACAAAAATCTAAAATCAACAATGAACTTGAATGAAGGAAGAGACCAATGAAGAAGAAGAAGACTCACCAAGAAGAATCAAGGAAAGAAGAAGCAAACTACGCTTTAATGAGCTTCGACAATGAGGTAAGTAACTTAACTTCCTTGAATTATTTTGAAATTACTTGATGATTTCCATGAATGCTTAACTTAGTTAGTAGGAATTTTTTTTATGCTTTTCTTGTGTTTTTAGAAATTAAAAAATTTGAAATTATACTATGCTTTTCTTTATAGTATTTTTGAAAAGTAAAAATATGAATGACGATTGTAAGATTTGTGATAATGCTTAGGATTAATCCATGCATGTGTATCTTAATGGTTTACATTGTCTCCAAATATGATGCTTGATGATTTTATATCATGCATGATTTTGGCAAAAATTTGAACATGGCCTTTTAACATAAAAATTGAAAGTGTGCTATCATTTTTACATATTTGGTCTTGATGATTTTATGACTAAGCTTGTGTTTTATTTTGATACATGTTTTCATAAAAATTTTGAATATGCTCACATCAAATTGCTTAAAATGAAAATATCTTTTTTATTCTATTGAGATGAATGAATTCATGTTATGAGTCTTGTGAATCTCATGAAAATAAACATGATGAATATTTTAAAAAAATGTGCTTCATGTTTTCGGTCTTAATGATTTCTCTTGAAACTTGCTCTTTAGATCTATATGGAAAACATGAGTATACTCATATGAATATCAAATCACTTGAAATGGAACACATAAAAAATGAGAAATTACACTATCATGATGCTTTACGTGTAATGCTTTTGATCTTAATGGACTACATGACAACTTGTATTTCAAAGTAATACAATGATGATTTTCATATATATAATTGGACATACCTTATGTAATCATCATTGATAATAATAGTTGGTTGTCATGCTTAATGATTTTATGATATCTTATTGAATCTTATAACTTATGAAAGTGATTTTGATGATTTGTTTATAAGTTCGGAGTTGATGATTTAAACTAGAATGAGTCTTATCTATATCATGAACTTAATAACTTGAGTTCTTCAAGATCTCTCACTCCATACTCTTTTATGATTCTCCCATGTCATTGAAGAGAAATCCAAATGAATCATAAGTTATATGATATCATGAGTATTTAAAGACATTATATCTTGATGACAAACTCATGTCTCGGTTTTAAAATTTGATACTCATCTTTTCAAACATGAGTACACTGAAACAAATAACTTAAAATGAAACACATTATCATGATATATTGAATCTCATGTCTTGAAATAATGTGTTACATTTTTGTCTTGATAATGCCTTATGAGATTTTGCCTTTACATCTTGAACTTTCATGCTTATCTTGGTATATAAAGACAAAGGCATATTTAGATGAAAAGAATTACTTGAAAAGAGAATTTTCCAAATGAAATATAACTTATCTCTTGTTTCGCTAAACTATATTTTTGAATTACTTTTATGAGATCATCATCTTGATAACTTGAGTTTTTATCTCTATACTCTCTTATGTTTCTCCCATGTTATATGAAGAAAAAAATATATAAATTATTTTCTCTTAACTTATTGATACTCAACTTGAGAAAATATGTTTTGAAGATTGAAACATTACATGCATAATTTGATTTTTCTCCTATGGTTCAATACACATGACTTGATGATTGAAATATTAATGCAAATGTTTGATATATCACTTGTCATGGTTTGAATATCGATGTATAAGAAATGTTGCTCTTCTTGATATCTTTTATGAATTTAAATAATACTTGTTAAAGATTCTTGATTCATCTCTTAATCACTTGGAATCATAACTTGACTTGTGTAAATCAAGATGCATGAAACAAATTGTTCTCTTTGCTATTTGCTGAATCATGATTGATATTATTGCTATTTTACCTCCTATGATTCATATTGTAAAATTTTATAAATCATGATGCAATAAAATTATTTATGCAACAATCAAGTGCTCATGTGATTCTTTGCTAATGAAAATACTTTAGTGAAATTATGATCTTGCAAATTATAACTTGAAGTTCTTTATAAATCAAGATCGTTTGTATCTTGTCTTTTGATTTCTCGGAATTCAATACTTGAATTTTTATGAATTTGTGATCTTGGTATCTTGATTCTTATGAAATGTGATCTTGATGAAAAATCTTATACATGAATCAAGTTACTCTTTATGCTATATCTTTTCAAATGGATCATGAGCCTTGATGTCATATATTTCATGATCCTATAAGTGATATGATCTCTTTGCCTTGTACAATGATTGAAAATTAATTTTCTTTATAATAAATTATGAATCATGACTTGATCTATGAGATTGATATGCTTTTATATATCATGATTCTTGGTTGTATGATATTTATCTTGAATTAAAAAATTGATAAATATGAATTTTGATCTTGCTAAAATGAAAATTATGAATCATGAATGATATCTTTTGGTTGTGATCCTTGTTGAATTTATATATTGATATCCGTCATGACATGATTTCTTTGCATTGTTGTCTTATTTGCATCATGTAATGATTGAACAATTGATGTATATTTTTATTGATGCAAACTTTTAATTGATATGAAAAATGGCTTGTATAATGATTGAAATTTTTAGCCATTTAGTCCTCCCTTCTTTTTGACAAAGACAAAGGGGGAGAAAAATTGCTACCTTGCAATTTCATAAGAAGAAGAAGGATTGCTATTTCAAAGGATGCTATCTTGACTATATCAAAAGAAGCAAAATGTAAAACTTCAAAAATTTGAAATGTTGCATGCCTTTATGTTTGTATGTTTAAATGAAAAGTTAGCATATATGTTTAAAGTGATCATACATAATTGCTAGCTCATTGTAAACAAAAGTTGATAGCTTGCAAAGGTGAAACTTAGTTACAAAAGAGAAGAATTGAAAGGAAGCTAACTTGTGTGTCGCAAAGTATTTTAGCTTGCTTATCATTATTGATTGCTTGCTTATCATCTTTTTTATCTCATATCTTGATTTTTGACTCCCTTAAATTCATGACTTAATATGCTAAAAATTCATATTGTAAATTTGTTATCTTGTCATGATCAAAGCATTGGCTATTTGTACTCCACTTTTTGACAAAACAAAGGGGGAGAAGAATTATTGCTAGCTTATGTATTGCAAAGAAAAATTTTGCTAGCTAGAACATGCAAAGGAAGCAAAGAAAGTGCAACTTGCACATCTCAACAAGCAAGTGAAAATTACCATCATTGCCCATCTTTGAAACTTGCTATGATTGAATGGTATTATTTGATGTTGTATTGTATGATGTGATAGCTAGTATGTTGTAATATTAGTATGTTACTTCTCCTTTTTGTTGATGACATAGGGGGAGAAGTAGATTGATGACTTCATGCATTGATTGAATATTTTATATATTTACATGATGGTTTGATTTATTCTCTTAATTGTGATGAATGTTGCTTGGATTTGGGATAATCCAAGTGTTCTATCAATGGCATATTGATAGGGGGAGTTTATGTTAAACTCCGGGGAGTTTTGGTTAACTCCGTTAGTCATCAATTAGTTGTCATCATCAAAAAGGGGGAGATTATTGAATCTCGAATTTTGATGATGAAACTAATTGAGTATGATTTGTGGTCTAACTATGTTTTGAGTTACGCAGGTCTACTATCAATCAGGATTAGACAGTTGATGTTGGAGGAATTGACGTTGTGCCGGAGGTGATCACGTCAGGATATTGGATGTCGAGCCGGAGATTCGGTCGACTATCGGCAGGAGGCTTCGTACGTCAGGCATCGGGCCAAGAAGTGCGGAGTTGCGCCATGGATATCGAGGTTGCGGAGGTCAACCGTCGATTGGGCAACAAGCCGCTAGAGAGGACGATGTGCCGAAGGATCGGACGAAGCGCCGACCAATGATGTGCCGGGCAACTGAATATCAATTCGCGTTGTAATAACTGTCTAGATCGAAGTAGAGTTTTTGGTGTTTGTTTGTGCAGGAGTAACTACGATAAGGATGAAGATATAAAACGAAATAAAGGGTCGAAGTCAAGTGTGATGGATTATTGGGAGTTCGAGTGTTCGATGGAAGTCTGAAGATTCGTTGGGAGTGCTGCCGGAACTGGCCTAGAACGAGTAGGGAGCTTGCCGAAGAGTTTTCGGAAGTTCGCCAGGAGGTTCATCGGAAGTTCACGGAGCTTGCCAAGAAAGATCGGAGCTTGCCAAAGAAGTTCGGGGGAACTCACCAAAATCATCATGGAGTCCGAGAGCTTGCCGTGAGTCCGCAGGATGGTTTCCGAGGGATCGTCGGAAGACCGCTGTAAGTTCGCCGGAAGCTCATCGGAAGAAGACTTGACTTGCGGACTTTGTAATAGCTTAGGAATGTCTTTAATTTCGTAGTTAGCACATCAATTTGGGTTAGGATTAGGGGTTAATCCTTTAACCCAAGTATGGGCCCATTGGGCCTTGTTCGGAACCGGTTTGGGCCAAGTTTTCAGCCCAAACCAAATGTAAATTTGTGCTGGGCAGTGGAGCCCAGCAGCCAATGTGCCCAGCAGCATGCGTGCATGCATGCATGCATGTTGGGCTACGTGCATGCATGTTGGGCTACGTGCATGCATGCTGGGCGGTAGCACCGCCAGCAGCATGCGTCTTTGCTCGTGCATGCATCTTTGGCGTAGCACCGCCAACAAATGCGTGCTGCCACGCGTGCATGCATCTTTGGCGGTAGCACCGCCAAGAGCTATGGCAGGCGGTAGCACCGCTCGCCAGCGCTGGTGGGCGGTAGCACTGTGCTACCGCCAGCGCTGAAAACCAGCGGTAGCACCCTGGTGTGTCGAGTCTGCCAGGGTCGACAAAGACGAAAACTCAAATTTTGGCTCCAAGTTTTGGCTCCAAATTTGAGTCCTCTTGAGCTCTCTAAATTCCCCTCTTTTGCAGGTTCAAAGTGCAGCAAGAAGAGTGAAAATCTTGAGGGAAAACTCTGCTCAAATAGTGTCAAAAACTTCCCTCTTACTCTTAAGTGTTTTCTTGTTCAAGAGAGGAGTGAGAGCTTTGTAAGGGTTATCTTCTAAGCCCGTCAAAAGAAGAGGTGTTGCAATGGAGTTCTTCCTCACCCATTGAAAGGAGGAAAGCTAGTGGAAAGCCGGTGTCCTTAAGCGAAGAGGAATCGGAAGTGGATGTAGGTCGGATGACCGAACCACTATAAAAATCTGGTTTGCATTTACGTTCTTGCTATTTACTTTGCTGCAAACCATTTTTACTTACTGCTTTATTTACTCAACTTCCTTATCATCTTATTATGTATGCTTTAAAGTTAAAACGCAATCTTTCTGGGTTCAAACGAAACGTTGCATTCATTCGTACGAAGTTTCCAAAGCTTATTTTAAATCGCTGAAAATCTATCGTTTTATCCGCTGTACTAATTCACCCCCCCCCCTTAGTGCTGCTCGATCCCTAACAAGATGTGACTCTTTTTGGCTCTAATTCTGAAGCCAATTGAGTCTATAAATACCCCTTACTTCTTAGCTAAGTGAGCACATTAAGAAGTGATAAAAATTGAGTCAAAGCACTAAGAAAAATTATATTCGATAGCTTGAATGTTAACCTCTCAAGTCTTATTTGTAAAGTTTTGTAAGAGAGTGTAAACCACTTGTAAATTTTGTAAGAGGGGTGCTTGGTCCTTCCCTTCAAGAATAATTGATAGTGAAAGTTGGGAACCTCATCGGAGGAGGTTTCGGAAGTGGATGTAGGTCATTTGTCCGAACCACTATACATCGGTGCGTACTGCTCTTGATGTGTGAGTTTTAAATTACTACATTTCAATCTTTACTTAGCTTCAATCTCTCGATCTCCTCCTCTCTACTTTTTATCATATTCACTCGAATTATTTTGCTGAAATCATTTTCGTCAAACCAAAACTTCTCAACGCACAACTCTTTTCGTAATCATTTTGAATTTACAATTTTTATCCACTGCACTAATTCACCCCCCCTCTTAGTACCGCTCTAGATCCTAACAATTGGTATCAAAGCTAGGTCACTCTCATTTGGTTTAAAACCTAAGAAAGATGGTGTATTCTGGCATGCAAGAGGGTCATTCAATTATATGTCCGCTTATGTTTAATGGGTCGGATTACACCTATTGGAAGACTTGTATGAATATTTTTCTTATTTCCATAGATTTTGAACTTTGGAATATTATTGAAAATGGCTTTCAAAAATCTTCTCTTCTGATGAACGAATGGAATGAATAAGAGAAGAAGGTTTTTGCTATTAAGGCAAAGGCTATGAATGTCTTGTTTTGCGCACTTAATAAAAATGAGTTTAATTGTATTTCGATTTGTGAATCGGCTTTTGATATTTGGCATACTCTTGAAATCACTCATGAAGGCATTAGCCAAATGAAAGAGTCCAAAATCAACCTTTTGGTGCATTCTTACGAATTATTTCAAATGAGACCAAGTGAGTCCATCGAAGACATGTACACCCATTTTACGGATGTCGTCAATGGACTCAAAGTACTTGGAAAATGTTTTTCTAATTTTGAATTTGTAACTAAAATTTTAAGATCCCTTCTAAAGAGTTGGGATCCAAAAGTTAAGGCCATTCAAGAGACTAATGACCTAACAAATTTTTCTCTCGAAGAACTCATTGAGTCATTAATAACTTATGAATTGACATGCCATACTCATGATGAGCTCGAGAACCCCCTTCCAAAGAACAGGAAGGATATGACATTGAGAATACAAGACGACCACTTGAAAGAATCTTCAAGTGATGAGGACCTTGATGATGAACTTGTACTCTTGACTCATAAATTCAAAAAATACAAGTAATATGTTATGAATGCAAGAAGCCATGACACTTCAAAAGTGAATGCCCCCAAGCCAAAAAGAAGCAACCAAAGAGAAAGAGGACTCTAAAGGCAATATGGGATGACTCAAGTGGCTCTGAAGATGAAGAAGCAAGCAACAAGGAGGTGGCCAACTTCGCATTAATGACTTTCAGAGAAGAGATATGTGAGTTATTTAATGAAGATTTAACTTTCGATGAACTTTCAATTGCCTTTCATGAATTATTTGATGAGTGTAGAGCTATTAGTAAAAAAGTTCAATTTATTGAAAAAAGAGAATGCACTCTTAGTCGATAAACTTGATAGTCTTAAACTTAATACTCCCTCTTTACCTCCATGCTCTAAGTGTGAACACTTAGAGGCAATTAAGAAGAAGAACTTGCTATTTAAAGAGAGCTTAAATAAGTTTAAGGTTAGTAGCAAGGGCTTGGACTTGATCCTTACAAACAAGGGTCATGTCTGAAAAAGAAGTGGAATTGGATTTGTGAGTGGATCTCACCGAAATCCAACCTCCTTCATTAAAGGACCTATACTACACATATCATCTCACTCAAAATGTAACTTTTGTTGCAAGCCCAAACATGTTGTTTACAAATATCCGTTTAAGAAAGTTAGTCCACATAAATTGATATGGGTTTCTAAAGGAACCATAAGGAATTCAATGCACAATGACAAAATTAGTAGATCAATTTTTGAGGCACACAAAGTCAAATGGGTACCCAAAAATCCTCCTTTGTAGGCATCCTAACCATCGCAAGCTAGGAGCGGGCAATGATATAATTCTTGATCGTTATCAAGCTCACTAGCTCGGGTAATAAAAGACTCTTAAGGGTTATATATTGTTTGGCTATGCACCATAATTACTAAGGTTAAAACATTCTTGCATTAAGTCTCTTCAAAAATAATTTCGATGAGAACATTTACATTTTGAAATCCTATATCTTGAAATGATGTGGTCTTAATGGATTTGACGAAACCTAGTTTCAAACTATATGATGATACTAGGCTTTTATATAAAAGGTATATATCTTCCTTGAACATTCCTATTAAAAGTCAAATTCACCTTACACTTAAATTGCATTCTCCATCTATTTTGTGAATCTTGTACATGATTTTGAACTTGAAGTTAATGAATTGAACTAGATTGAGTTCTTCAAATGATTAATAACTTATAATTTTTTTTTAATCATAACTTTATTTTGATTAAAATCATGACTTACTGTGCATTGATGGCTTGAATACATTTGAAACTTGAATTTTTCCCTTTAATTTGATGACTCGATGCATGAATCATGTTCACATTTGATGAAGCACACAAATGAGTTACTTATCAATAATTATGATTGTAATATATTCTCTTTGAAATATCTTTCGAAGATGACTCTTAGTGATAAAAGTTTTAAAACATGTTTGACGATCTTATATATGATGAGTAACACATGAATTGTTAATTTGTTTTTATTTCTGACTCAAAATTTCCTTTCCTTGATTTCTCGGATGTATGACTAAAGATAGTGTGATTCATAATTTTGATATTTATAAACTATGAATGATATCTTTTGGTTGAATTTTACATCCTTCATGATTTTAAAAATTGATCGGTGTTAGTTTTAACAACAAGAGTAGGTATTCATAACTTTCTGAAATCACTACTTTCATATCATCCAAGTTTTCTTATCTTTACGTTATCATTCTCTCTTGAACCGCTTGATGAGAAAGTTTTCGATGGTTTTTGATTACAATGCTTTAACATGATTAATCGTTTGTTAAGTAAATGTGTTTAATAAAAATTTACCTCATGATTAGTGTGAGATCTAAAGTAATTCAAAGACATCATTTCATCTCAAACAAATACATGATGATCAAATTAAACATCAAAAATAGATGTTATAGCCCTCCGAAAATTGTTTAAGTATGGGTGTCAATGGTAGCACCGTTAGAATTGGCGGTAGCACCGCTAGAATTGGCGGTAGCACTGTTAGAACTAGTAGTAGTATCATTTGGGCATTCTATTCCCAAGCAATGGCACCACTTAATTGGCGGTGGCACCGCTCGAGAGCCCCCTTATATAAAAGGGCTTTAGGGCCAGCGATAGAACCGCCCCCAACTCTTGTAGCTACCACCAAAAACACTCCTCTTCCTCTCAAAACTTCATCTTTCCTCTCAAGAAGACTAAGAGAGGCTTCCATCCTCTCAAATCTTGGATCAATATCTCTATTTCTCAAGAAACATCTACTAAGGTAATCTTTGGCATTCCCTCTTTGATTTTTGGCATTCCCTCTTTGATTTCTTAATACATGACTATCTTTTTGTAATCCCCTTTCACTATCATCATTTTTAGATAAATGGCTCCTAGGAGATCGTCTAGGGACAAAGGGAAGAAGAGGGAAGGAGATTCATATGACCCATCCCTTTTTAGCTATAGTAAAAATGCCCTTAGGTATCTTAGTTTTGAAACAAAAAATGTACATAAGGGTAAACATGTTGATTTAAGTGAATTAAAAGACCTAGAGCCCATTAGTTGGTTTGCCAATTTAGATATCTTGCCTATTCTACAAATCAGTGAACCAATTTACCTTAGACTAGTTCGATTCTTCTATACTAATCTAAGCATAGATGAGGATGACAACATGTCAACCTATCTTCTAGGAACCAAATTTCAATTACGGACAACATAATTTGTAACCTAATTGGAATCTCGGAGAAGAGAAGGGATTGTTACTTTAGAGGACAATGGGATTTGGATGCAATTGGAGTAACCTACTCTGAGACTTTAGGGGCCATTTTTGAAAATCCTAACCTAGCCATAGTCTCTAAAAGCTATGAGCATTTATTACCATTTAGTTCTAAGATCCTCCATCATATCATTATTAGTATCCTAATCCCTAAACAGTATCACCATGATGAAATTAATCAAATGGAGTTATGTACTATGTATTGGATAATGATCATACAAGATAATTATTTTGGATACCTAATCTGACAAAATATAATGGACATAGCTTATAAAGATTTAATGTTACCATATGGGGGGTTAATCACTAGATTACTACATGCATATAATATTAGAATATCACCCAACGAAGAAGTAATAAAAATGGATAGATATAATACCATAATAAAAACCTACTTAAGATATTAAGGTACACATTTGGAAATGAAATATGGACTATACAGCCTAGAAGGACCAATCCAGCTCCCCCTCCAGCAGAAGAACCTGAAACACCAGTATTTAGGGGTAATGAATCTCCTCTTCATAGTCCCATTGGTGCAGCACTGTCAGAACCAGCTCCTGTTCTATCTTCTGAAGATCCAATCATGACAGAGATAGATCAAATCAAATCACAGCAAGTTAAATCCTGAATGAAGTGCATCAAATAAATCAAAAGTTAGATAATCTATATAGGCACTTTGGTATCCACTCGAGGAATAGTTGTAAAAATGTTATATTAACTTAATAAGTTGTAATAGAGCTTTTGACTCTCATTTTGTAAATCTATATGTTATTTTAGCACACTTTAAAGTCTCATATGTGTTGATACATGAAGTTGTTGTATATTTCTTTTCGAAAATTTTCAACTTCAGTTTTCATGAATTCATCTTGATATTATTTTTTTAAATCTTGGATGACATCTTTTCAATATCATATTTTGAATGGAGCTCTCATTTTTATCTTCCTTCGATCGTGCAATTGATATTCCTCCTTTTCGATTAATAATTTTTAGCATCATGTACATGATTCTTCATTGATGATCTTTAAATTAATATCATGCCCTCTTAGTGATTTTATACTCCCTCTATTCCTATTGGCATGAATAAATGGATTTCATATTTTTCCCACACTTTCGTATCATTTGAAGTTTGTTGATTTTGTCTTCATGACACATGCAACTACATATATCTTTATGTCATGAACATTACATAAAGAAGAAACTCTCAAGTGTTTATTACTTGAATACTCTTTGCTGACTTCATTTATGTGAATTTGATGAACTCTTAACTCTAGTGCTAAACTTCTACGTCTTGAGCTTTTATGACTTGATTGTTTATCTTCCACCTTATGAATTCTTATGAGAATGTCAAGTTGGACTTTTAAAGTATGAAAACATCATCATGAATTTTTGAATAAATGTCATGAGCTCTTGATGCATTATTTGATGAATGACTTGGCTTCAATGATCTATCTTTTCACTTTACGATTTTATGCTTGAATTTTCAATCAAATTGCCTCTTGAACTTTTCATCTCAATCCTTCTTGAATGAACACTCATAATTCTTATCATGAGTTTTATGAATTTTATACCTCACTAATTTCATTTGGTAGAAATGATTCTTGGAAGCCTTTTAACGACTTGAATGATTCACTTTTATGCTTCAAAAATTACTATGCAGAATTTACCTTTTTTTTTATGAAACTTTCATGAGCTCTTAGAAATTCTTATGAATTTTGGCTTCGATGATCTATCTTATGATTTTATAGACATGAATTTTCAATTAGAATGAATGAATCACTTTTCGTTATTCTTCTTGATGAATTTACTCTTCTCTTTTTGTCATTTTTCAAAAACTCCAATCATAATATTTGGCATCAAGGCCCACTTCCTTTTTGTTGATAACAAAGGGAGAGAAGAATGTGGCAAAATGAATTGATGACTTGATAAATGTCTTGTATGTATAGTATTGAGAAGAATGTGGCAAAATGAATTGATGGCTTGATAAATGTCTTATATGTATCGTATCGTATTGAATTGCAATGACTTGATGGAATGGTAAATATCTTATATGTAATCACATTTGCCATGCTCTATTGCTCTCCTTAAAAGCATCGTAGCATATCGCGATAATATGTAGCGTATCACAATTATATTGGAATGTATCACATGCATCGCAAATGGTTCATACATGCTTAAAATATAAATTTTTGAACGATTGTTATCATATCATGTTTAACTTTGGTATCCTTATTTGATATGATAAGTTATCATTTCATTTGATGATGTATCATAAAATGATATCATGCCTTGCATTTGTGCATTTTATATTGATATCATATGATCCTTGTTACATTTCAAAATTATAATTGATATCATTTATCGAAGTGATAAATGCCTATCATCATTCGACATTGAACTTGAAAATGGGTGTCATGTCTTGACATCATTTTCAATTAAGAAAAATATAAAGTTTCATATTTATGAATGAAAGTTCATGCTTATTGAGTATGATGATAAGTTCAACGAATGCAACTTATCGGTTTCAGCTTGAATTTAAGGAGATTGAATTCAAGTGTTTCCTTTATCAAAATATGAAATATAAATTAGAGGAGTTAAAGTTAACTTTGTCATTAATTGATTGTCATCATAAAAAAGGAAGAGATTGTTGAATCTCAGATTTTGATGATAAAATCAATTGATAGGTTATTTAATCTAATCCATATTATTGAGAAAAGTATATAGGATTAACTACGATAGCAATGAAGACATAAAGCAAATTACCGAAGTCAAGTACGTTGGGAGTCCGAGAGTCTATCGGAAGTCCGAAAGATCGTCGGAAGTGCTATTAGAACTGGTCGAGAAAAAATCGGGGACTTGTTGAAGGATTTGGAAGTTCTTCAGAAGGATTGTCGAAGGTTCACAGAGCTCACCGAGAAAGTTCAGAAGCTTGCCAACAGATTCGTCGGAACTCATCATAAAGTCCGGGAGCCTATTGGGAGTCCATTGGAAGACTGTCCAAGGGTTTGTCAGAAGTTCACCGGAAGTTCGCCGAATGAAGACTTGATGTGCCAGTTTATATTTTTGCTTCGAATATGTTTTCAATTTCATAGTTAGCAAGTACTTAGGGTTAGGATTAGGTGATAATCCTAATTAACCTTAGTAAGGGCCAACTAGGCCTTAATTGGATTGAATTGGGCTAAATTTAGGGCCCATTCAGTAGACTGGCAGTGGCACCGCTAGACTGGGGCAATGGTACCACCCCAAGAACTAGTTCCCAAGTGGTCTTGATGGTGGTACCGCTCTAGGTCAATGGTGGTACCGTTGATAGTTATTACCTACCAACGGTGGTACCGCTTGACAAGCAGTGGTACCATTCCCACCATAGAGTTCGAGGACCCTGTCAAGTGGTAGTACCGCTAGACTGGGTGGTGGTACTACCCAGTACATTGACAGAAGAAGGTCAACTGGCAGTGATACCGCCAGTGCTAGGTGATGGTACTGTTAATACCCGAAAATCTACGATGTGACTCTTTTTGGCTCTAATTCTGAAGCCAATTGAGTCTATAAATACCTCTTACTTCTCAACTGGGTAAGCATATTGAGAAGTGATAAAAACTGAGTCAAAGCACTAGCAAAATTACATTCGATAGCTTGAGTGTTCACCTCCCAAGTCTTATTTGTTTAAGTTTTGTAAGAGAGTATGAACCACTTATAAAAGTTTGTAAGAGGGGTGCTTGATCCTTCCCTTTAAGAAGAATTGATAGTGAAAGTTAGGAACCTCATCGAAGGAGGTTTCGAAAGTGGACGTAGGTCATTTGACCGAACCACTATACATCGCTGCGTACTTCTCTTGATGTATGAGTTTTAAATTACTGCATTTCAATCTTAGCTGCAATCTCTCAATCTCCTCCTCTTTACTTTTTGTTATATTCACTCGAATCACTTTGCTGAAATCATTTTCTTCGAATCGAAACTTCTCAACGCATAACTCTTTTTGTAATCATTTTGAATTTATGATTTTTATCCACTGCACTAATTCACCTCCCCTCTTAGTGTCGCTCTAGATCCTAACATCCATTACGATAAAGACGGGTATTAGAAGAGGAACTGCATTATAGAAAAGGTAAAACATAAGCTTGGAGATGCTTCAAGTACATTCATGATCAATTTCCATTTGTCAGACTTATATGATGACATATGAGTATTAGATATCGGTAGTGCTTATTATATATGTAATTCATTGTAGGTTCTGGCAAGACCTAGAAGATTAGTGAGAGGCAAGATGGACCTCAAGATAGGTAATAGAGTAAGAGTTACTACTGTTGCTATTGGCGAGGTCACTTTACATCTGCTTGATGGAGCTTCTATTGTATTAGATGCATGTTATTTTGTTCTCTCTATTATAAAAAATATTATTTCTATTTTATGTTTGACGTTGAATGGTTATAAAGTGATTTTTGAGAACAATAGTTGTACAATTATTAAGGATAATGAGATCATCACGAGAGGAACATTGCATAATAATTTGATTATGCTAGATACAACTCTACATATCATAAATGTAAGTGAGTCCAAGAAGAAATGAGATGAGGTGAATAGTGCATACCTATAGCATTGTAGGCTATGTCATATCTATGAGTGAAGAATTCAAAAGTTACTGATAGTGGGATACCTAGATCCATTTGACTATGAGTCATATGCGACTTACGAACCTTGTCTTCATGGAAAGATGACCAACTCTCCATTTAGTGAAACTAGAGAGAGAGCCACTAAGTTGTTGGAACTCATACATAGTAATGTATATGGTCCAATGTCAATTCAGGCCATAAGTGATTATTCCTTTATTATTTTCACTGATGATTTCTCTGGGTAAGGACACGTGTACTTAATGAAGTACAAGTCCAAAACCTTCAAGAAATTCATGAAATATAAGAATAAAGTAGAGAACTAGATTGAAAAGAGTATCAAGGCTCTTCGATCAGATCAAGGAGGTGACTACTTGAGTATAAAGTTCATCCAGTTCCTCAAGACCCATGAGATTCTATCCCAATGGACACCTCTTTATACACCCTAGCTTAATGGTGTATCCGAAAGGAGGAATTGCATACTGTTAAACATGATGCAATCCATGATGAGTTTCACTGATCTACCCATCTCATTCTGGGGATATGCCTTCGAGTCTATAGCTTACCTTCTGAACAGAGTTTCGACTAAGTCAGTAGTATCTAAATCATATGAGATATAGAAAGGGAAGAAGCCTAAGCTTAATGTTGTTAAGATTTGGGGCTGCCCTACTCACATTAGGATGGAACGATGCAAGTTGCTGGGAGACCCTAAAGAAACTTGTGGGTATTATTTCTATCACCCCAAGGACCAAAAGATATTTATAGCCAAGAGAGCAGTGTTCCTTGAGAAGGAACGCATTCTTGATGGAAACAATGGGAGCATGATAGAGTTGAGCGAGATTCGAGAACCTAACTCAAGTACCATTCCACAACTAAAGTCTATTCAGGTATTTAGCTCATAAGTTTCAACTTTGTATAGGTTCAGTAGAGTATCACATCCTCCTGAGAGATATATGGGATATATCAAAGGAGAGGATATTGGGGATATTGATCCTCAAACTTACGAGGAGGCTATTATGAGTATATACTCCGGGAAGTAGCAAGAAGTCATAAATTCAAAGATGAATTCTATATACTCCAACAAGGTTTGGAACCTAGTTGATGCATCCGAGGGTATCGTACCCATTGGCTGCAAGTGGATCTTTAAGAAGAAGATTGGGGTAGATAGAAAGATAGAGTAGAGACCTACAAAATAAGGCTAGTGGCTAAGGGGTCTCGTCAAAGCTAAGGTGTTGACTATGACGAAACCTTCTCACCCATAGCTATGCTAAAATCCATCCGAATTCTATTAGCTATTATAGTACACATTGATTATGAGATCTGGTAGATGGATATGAAAATTATGTTCCTCAATAACAACCTCGAGGAAGAGGTGTATATGATACAGCCTAAGGAATTCATGTCCAAGGACAATCCAAATAAGGTGTGCAGGTTGCTTAGGTCTATTTATGGATTAAAGTAAGCTTCCCAAAGTTAGAACATAAGATTTGATGAGATGATCAGATCCTATGATTTTGTTAAGAATGAAGATGAGCCTTGTGTGTATAAGAAGGTAAGTAGGAGTGCTATCACCTTTTTGGTGTTGTATATAGATGACATCCATATCATTGGGATTGATGTAGGAATGCTTTAAACAGTAAATGTTTGACTATCTAGACATTTCTCTATGAATGACTTAGGAGAAGCATCATATATATTGGGGATTCAAATATATAGAGATGGATCCTAGAGGATACTTGGCTTATCCAAGTCCATGTACATAGACACCATTATCAAAAGGTTTGGAATGAAAAATTCTAAGAGAGGTCTCATATCGATGAGACATAAGCTATCACTTTCTAGGTGTATATCCCAAAAGACTTCTGAAGAAAGGGCACACATGGATAGGATATCCTATGCCTCAACGATAGGGTCTATCATGTATGATATGCTATGTACCAAGCCTGATATAGTATATGCTCAGAGTGTCACTAGCAAGTATTAGGTGGATTCAAGCTTGGAGTATTGAAAAGTAGTAAAGTGTATTTTTAGGTACTTGAGAAGGAATAAGGATCTTTTACTAGTATATGGAGAAATTAGCCTCAAGGTTGAGGGCTATATGGAATCAAGTATCCAGTCCAATGTCGATCATAGGAAGTCTAATTCAGGGCATGTGTTTACCTTAAATAGAGAAGCAGTATGCTAGAAGAGTTCCAAGTAAGATACTACCGTGGACTTGGCCATAGAGGTAGAGTACATTGCTGCGGCAAAGGTAGCAAAGGAGGGAGTCTGGATGAAGAAGTTCATCACAGATTTAGGAATCGTGTCGGGCAACGATGAACTGATTCTCTTATATTATGATAACTATGGGGCAATTGCTCAAATGGGGAAACCCGAGTCTCATCTGAAGTATTCTGAGGAGGTTTCAGCATATTAAAGAGATTGTGGCCTGAAGAGATATAGTAGTAGAAATAGTTCCATCCAAAGATAACATTGCAGATCCACTAACAAAGTCATTGTCTCAAATGGTCTTTGAGCGTCATAAAGGTCTGATGGGGATCAGATACATAGGTGATTAGCTTTAGATCAAGTGGGAGATTACTAGTTATATGTGCCCTACGAGCCAATCACATGAGTGATGGTATCTGTAACATGCTGCGTCAATCTCTTTGCTTATGATTACTGGTATTTTCTCACATTATCTATGTGTATATTATGATGTCCTTGGATCTGTGCAATAGGAATCAGATCATAATGAGATCATGATAATGAGACCGATTCAACTTTAAATACAAACTCTAAATAATCCCAGTCATAGGTTACTCGAGAAGGATATCAAGATAACCAGATAGACTGGTGTGTTGTATATTCATCGATATGATGGAGGTAGTTGGTCTCATAGCTACTCATGTGGGGACACTAAGGATACAGTGCAGGTGCTCATTGGAGAATGAGTTCACCGCTTATGGAATGCCGGATAGTTATTGATATCTGATGTTAGACAATGATTCCGTAGTCCCAATAATGTATCTGATCCTTAGACTTGAGACACCAAAGATGCCTTATATGAGTGTTCTATTCTTTGACGCTAGACTTGCAGGTTTGGAAGTTCTAGATTTAGTACAATCGATTTTCGAGAATGGTAGCCAACCTTACAAAGATAATTGAGTGTCAATAGAGGATCATCCACTCTTAGTATCATGAGAAGAATATCCCATGTGTTCTTACTTAGACAAATCCCTAGTTAGGGTCATTCAGATTGAGAGAGAAAGAGTTCTCCAAGAGAATCCGATTAGAGCAAGACTTGAGTGGAATCGTATAGGCCTGATAGCACCATGCCCAATATATGATCTCTAGGATATTAGATGGATGAGGGACTATAGATACATGGTACTTAAGGATAGATAGGTCCAAAGGATTGGATTCCGTTGTATCGTCTGAGGACTATGGCGTAGTAGCCTAGTACGTCCGCAATCGATGAGTCGAGTGAATTATTATAAAGATGATAATTCACTGAATCAGAAGGAGTTCTGATAGGTATGACTCATGGTCAGCTCGATATTAGGCCTAAAGAGTCACACACATATGATAGGTGTTGCGATGAGTAGAGGTTCGAATATGAGATATTCGTTAGAGCCCCTATATTATTGGATATCCAATAAGCCCTTGAATTATCGGATTCCATATATGAGATTTAATAAGAACTAATAAGAGATTATTGGATAGAGACCCATTAATCTAAGAGGCTTGGGTAATTAGATGGAGATCCAACACCCAATAGGGCAGGATCCATTAGGGTTGATAGGGGGCTTCTATAAATAGGAGGGAACCAAAGGTCCATAGGTTGGGTTTTCTTGATAGTGATAGAACCCCAATGGAATTCTATGTAGATTGATCTTTGAGGGGGATCAACCCTTGGAATGCTATAGGGGTTCCACCTTCTTAGAAGTCGGCCAGATGGCTACAATTGTAGATGGATCTTGTTATTCTAAAGAGATGAGGCTACATGCTTATATATGACTCCAAACCCTAGTCATAGGGGCTGCTTTCTAAGTGAGTTTCTCCTTTTTTAGACCAATAGCTATTTTTTAGACCAATCATCAGTTTGATT
The DNA here is from genome assembly GCA_024322285.1 of Musa beccarii. NCBI lineage: Eukaryota > Viridiplantae > Streptophyta > Magnoliopsida > Zingiberales > Musaceae > Musa > Musa beccarii. The sequence goes on along the minus strand of CM044396.1, from coordinate 47,047,997 downwards.
TGATAACCTTTTAAACCTAGTTTGATACTCCTGAATGGTGGAGGTTTATCGGATCTTTGCTAGTTGTCCATCAATGTTCTCGTAATCGGTTGGACCGAAACAGACCAGCAGTCCTTCTTTGAATTATCACCATGAGAGGACTCCATGAGTATGCTCAAACTAATCAAACCACTGTATGACATCCCCTTCAAGATGTATAGCCGTAATTTCTACCATAGATGCTTCGACGATTTTGTGGTACCGAAAATATCGCTCCGCGCACAAGATCTAATCAATCGGGTCTCCTCCTTCCCATCTAGGGAAGTCCACCCTCATGCATGGATAGTAGAGATCGATCATAGAGCCTCCCCTCTTTGGTCAGAGCTCTCTTCTTGATGTGATTTCTTCGGGCTCGGTGATCGGCCTAAACTGAGTTCTGACAAAGAAAGTTCAAATCTTATTCTCTATTCGTGTCTTGAAGGCTTCGAATTTAGCATTGATTGCCTCCTCAGATGACATAGTATATGTCTCTAAATCTATAATGTTGAGATCTCTCTTTTGTTGTCAGGTTAAAGGCATGTATCGATTGAGAGAAGTGGTGGCCGAAAGAGTTGGCGGATTGGTAGATATAGGCTGCAGTTTAGGCTTGTTTTATGACTATTATGGGTGTGGTTTGGGGTATAGTTTGGTGGAGTTTTAGGGCTGTGATGGTAGTGGATGAAGGTTAGAGAAAAGAGTTTTAGATCTGTAGATGGCAGCAAAGGTTTAATAGAAATTGGTGAAAGTTGTTGTAGATATGTGCTGTCTTGTAAGAGCAGAATTATCGTCAAAGAAATAACAGTTTCTCGATGAAATTTTTAGCAAAAATCAAGAGATTTGAGGAGGGGATTTGACAAAAAAATCTTGGTTTAGATAACAGCAATGATGACAAATTAGATCAAGGAAATTTTGACAGCATAACAATAAGGAAATTGATGCAAGTTGTGATGGCATAATTCTTGTCAAAAAATTTCAGTCGTTTGCGATGAAAATTTGTAGCAACATAAGAACGTTTTAGAGATGAATTCTACAATAGATCAATCACAGATGAAAGCCAAGATGATCTATAAAGCGTACAAGAAATTTTATTAAAAAAAGATAGCAATAGATCAATTTAAAGGCAACAATATGCGGCTGAAATTTTCTGTAGCAATCCTTTGTTCATAAAGATGATAACTTTTATGATGAAAGGAATTCATAGCAAGGGATAGATAGTAAGACTTTTTTTTGGTATTTTGAATGGAAAATTATAGTAGCAAAAGGTATTGGTGATAGGAGAATACTATATCTCTGATGCAATTGGAGGTGGCGATAGTAGATTAATTTAATTTATGACAATAGATGACGGTGGAGACGGTGACGTCAAGAGCAATTATGGGAATTGGTTGGCTGATGTTGGGTGGCAGGGATGGCAACAAAAGTAGCAAGATCATTACTTTGATACTAGATGATAGAACCCTAGAGGAATTCTATGTAGATTGATCTTTGAGGGGGATCAACCCTTGGAATGCTATAGGGGTTCCACTCTCCTAGAAGTCGGCCATATGGCTGCAACTATAGATGGATCTTGTTATTCCAAAGAGATGGAGGTTACATGCTTATATAGGGCTCCAAACCCTAGTCATAGGGGCTACTTCCTAAGTGAGTTATCCCTTTTGCCCTCAACCCTAGTTGACCAGCTCAATAAAGGGGGGCAGAGGCTAAGAAGTCCAAAGGCCCAAATATAAATCCTTGCCACTCTTTTTTATAGGATGGAGGCGGCTAGGTCAGGTTTATTATAATCTCACAAGGTTTTAATTAGTTGCTACTTGGTTGAGTAGGACCCAACCCTAGGGTCCTATCAGGTAGCCACCTCCTATTCTTCTCTCCTTAGAGAGGAGTATCTTTATAGCTCCTACGATGTGGATCACTACTAAAGAGGATGATGCTTGACCTTCTTCATCCTTCCCATGGATCTATAGGAATCTTAGGGATATACGATCTCCCTAGGTACTATCTTTCTTGTATACATAGTTTTCAGATTCATGAGTTTTTACGCACCGATCTTCGAATGACGACGAAGCCTTTTTGTGAAAATCTAGGATATTTTTATTTTTTGTTCTTCCACTATATATGTAATGTCACTCCTAGATTTCCCAACATAATCTCTCACTTTACTTAAAGCTAATCATCTATATGTCTAATCCCTATTAGATCCCTACGATGCTCAAAGACAATATAAGACAATGGTTTCATTAGTAGATCTGCAATGTTATCTTTAGATAGAACTCTTTCCATTGCTATATCTCCTTGGGCCATGATCTCTCTAATTAGGTGGAACCTCCTTAGATTGTGTTTAGATTTCTAATGAGACTTGGGTTCCTTTGTTTGAGCAATCACCTTATTGTTATCGCAATATAAAGGAATCGACTCATCGCTGCCCAGCACGACACCTAAATTTGTGATGAACTTCTTTATCTAGACTCCCTCCTTTGCTGCCTTTGACATAGCAATGTACTTCATCTCTATGGTCGAGTCAGTAGTAGTATCTTGCTTGGAACTCTTCTAGTATGCTGCTCCTCCATCTAGGGTGAACACATACCCTAAATTTTACTTACTATCATCGACATCGAACTAGAAACTCAAGTTCCTATTGCCCTTAACCTAGAGATTACCTCTTCTATATATCAATAAAAGATCCTTAGTCCTTCTCAACTATTTAAGAATACACTTTACTTCTTTCTAATGCTTCAAGCCTAGATCTATCAGATACCTACTCATGATACTTAGAGCTTGTGCTATATTAAGCCTAGTACATAGCATAGCATACATGATAGACCTAGAAAGTGATATTCTATCTATGTTTGCCCTTTTTTCAAGAGTTTTTGGGGATATACTCCTAGAAAGCATCCAACACTAAACCTTTTAACAATGGTGCCTATGTACCTAGACTAAGACAAGCCAAGTATCCTCTTAGATCTATCTCTATAAGAATATATGATACTTCTCTAGTCCTTCATAGAGGAGTATCTAGATAACCAAGTCTTAATTATGGAGAGTATTCCTACATCATTCCCAATAATCAAGAAGTCATCCACATATAACACCAAGAAGGTGATAGTACTCCCACTTACCTTCTTGTGTACACAAGGCTCATCTTCATTCTTAATGAAGTCATAAGAACTGATCGCCTTATCAAATTTATGTTCCAATTTTGAGAAACTTGCTTTAGTCCATAAATAGACTTAGCAACATACACACTTTATCTGGATTCTCCTTGGATACGAATCCTTCAAGCTATATCATATATACCTCCTTCTCGAGGTTGCCATTGAGGAACATGATTTTTACGTCCATCTATCAGATTTCATAATCATACTATGCTACAATGGCTAATAGAATTTAGATGGATTTTAGCACAACTAGGGGTGAGAAGGTTTCGTTATAATCAATACTTTGCCTTTAACGATGCCACTATTGAATCTTGAATTTTGATGATGAAGTCAATTGATAGATTATTTAATCTAATCTATATTATTAAGAAAAGTGTGTAGGATTAATTACGATAGCAATGAAGAGGTAAAGCAAAACGATGTACCGAAGTCAAGTACGATTGAACCATTGGAAGTTCGAGGGTCCGCCGGAAGTCCGAAGATTCATCGGAAGTGCTGTCGGAATTGGCCAAGAATGAATCGGGGGCTTGCCAATGGGTTGTTAGAAGTTCTCCAGAAGGTTCGTTCGAAGTTCACGAAGCTCACCAAGAAAGATCGAAGCATACTAAAGAAGACTCGTTGGAACTTGCTAAGATTGTCGTAAAGTCCGGGAGCCTGCTAGAAGTCCACCGGAAGATATCCGAGGGTTCATTGGAAGTCCACCAGAAGTTCACTGGAAGCTCGCTGAAAGAAGGCTTGATGTGTTGGTTTATGTTTTTTATTTAGTGTATGTCTTTAATTTCATAGTTAGCACATAATTAGGGTAAGGATTAGGTGTTAATCCTTTAACCCTGGTAGGGGCCAATTGGGCTCATAAATTAACTAGATTAGGCCGGATTTAAGGCCCATCTAGAAGTGCTGGATCCTATCTGGTGATGGCACTACCAGACTGGGGCAGTGGAACCGCTTAGGGACCAGTTTTCTAGGACCACTGGGGTTGGTACCACATAGGTCAGTGGTGGTACCGTTTGGTAATTATTAACTGCCAAGCGGTGGTACCGCCTATCAAGCAGTGGTATTGCCCCTCCATAGAGCCCGAGACCCTGTCAAGTGATAGTATTGTCAGACTAGGCAGTGGTACTGCCCAGTGTCAAGGTCAATTGGCTGTGTTATTGTTGGCACCTAGAAATCCAAGATGGGACCTCTTTTGGCTTCAATTCTGAAGCCAATTGAGCCTATAAATACCCCTTACTTCTCAGCTAGTAAAGCACATTTGAGAAGTGATAAGAACTGAGCCAAAACTCTAGTGAAATAGCCTTGAAAAGCTTGGGTGTTCACCTCCCGAATTCTGAAAAAATTCTGTAAAAGGGTGTGAGCCACTTGTAAAGTTCTGTAAGAGACGTGTTTGATCCTTCCCCTTCAAGAAGAATTGATAGTGGAAGTCAGAAACCTCATCGGAAGAGATTTCGGAAGTGGACGTAGGTCATTTGACTGAACCACTATAAATCGCTGCATGTGTAAGTTTTAATTGTTGCATTCAATCCTTTATTTCACTACACTCGTTCATTCTCTCCTTCTCTACTCTTTTACGTATTCACTCGAATCAAACTTCTTTATCAAAATCATTTTCGTCGAACAAAACTTCTCAATGCACAACATTTTTTCCAAAATCAGTTTAAATTGTCGATTTTTATTCGCTGCACTAATTTACCCCCCTAGTGCCACTCTTGATCCTAACAGCCACTTGGCCACTGACCTTGCTTTATAGGTCTCCATATTTCCATCTACTCCAATTTTCTTCTTGAAGATTCACTTGCAACCAATAGGTACGATACTCTCAGATTAATCAACTAAGTTTCAAACCTTATTGGAGTACACGAAATCCATCTTAGAATTCATGACTTCTTATCACTTCTCAGAGTCTATACTCATAATAGTCTCCTTGTAAGTCTTAGGATTAATATCCTCAACATTCTCTCTTCTAATATGTCTCACATATCTTTAAGGAGGATGAGGTACTCTACCAGATCTACGTAAAATCAAAACTTATGTGCTAGGTACCTAAATAGACTATGGCTATAGAATGGTGCTTGAGCTAGGTTCTCCAACCTCACTCAACTCTATCATGCTCCCATTGTCTCTACCAAGAATGTGTTCATTCTCAAGGAATACTACTCTCTTGGCTACAAAGATCTTTTAAACCTTTGAGTGATAGAAATAATACCTATAAGTTTCCTTGGGGTATCCCACGAACTTGCACCATTCCATCCTTGGTTTCAGCTTATTGGGGTTATATTTCTTAACGTGGGCAGGATAGTCCTAAATCTTAACAACTTTAAGATCGAACCTCTTCCTTTTCCATATCTCATATGGTATAGATACTACTGATTTAGATGAAACTTTGTTCAGAAGATAAGCTGTGGATTCTAGGGTATATCCCCAGAATGATATGGGTAGATCGGCAAAATTGATCATGGACCGCACCATATCTAATAGCACACGATTCCTTCTTTTAGATACACCATGGTGTTGAGGTGTATAAGGAAGTATCTATTGGGATAGAATCCGATAGTCCTTAAAGAACTGGGCGAACTCTATACTCAAGTACTCACCTCCTCAATCTGATTGAAGAGTCTTAATATTAATTCTAATCTGGTTCTCTACCTCATTTTTATATTTTTTTAATTTCTCGAATGCCTCAAACTTGTACTTCATTAAGTACATATGTCCATATCTAGATAAGTCATCAATGAATATAATAAAGTAAGAATAACCTCCTATGGCCTCAATCGACATGAGACCACATACATCACTATGTATGAGTTCTAGTAACTTAATGGCTCTCTCTCCAATTTCACTAAATGGAGAGTTTATCAACTTTTCGTGAAGGTAAGGCTCACAAGTTGTATATGACTTATAGTCAAATGGATCTAGGTATCCATCTTTTAGTAACTTTTAAATCTTTATCTCATAGATATGACCTAGTTTACAATGTCACAGGTATGCATTGTTCACCTTATCTCGTTTCCTCTTGGATGACACATGAGGTAATATTTAGCATAAATAAATCATTATACAATGTTCCTCTAGTGATAATCTTATCATTTAATATTACTGAACAACCATTATTCTCAAAAAATAATTTATTTCCACTAACTATCAAACAAGAAATAAAAATAATATTTTGTTTATAATAGAAGGAACAAAGTAACATGCATCCAATGCAATAATAGCTCCACTAGACAGATGTAGGGTGATCTTGCCAATAACCACTATAGTAAATTTTGCTTCATTGCCTATCTTGAGGTCTATCTTGCCTCTCGCTAATCTCGTAGGTCTTGTCAGAACCTATAATAAATTACATATGTGATAAGTACTACCGGTATCTAATACTCATATGTTATCATGAGAGTCTAATAAATAGAGATTGATCATAAATATACCTGAAGCTTCTTCAAGCTTTTATTTCGCCTTCTCTATAAGGTACTATTTATAGTTTTTCTTCTAGTGCCCGTCTTTGCTGTAGTGGAAGCACTGGCCTTTGTTCTTTGTTGGATCCTTCTTAGCAATCTTTGCTTTACCCGATTTACCCTTATTTTTCTTAAGGGACTTCTCTGCCTTCCTTTTCTTCCTGGTCTCACTAGCATAGAGAACTGGTTTCTCTTTCTTAATAGTGCTCTCAGCCTCCCTCAATATATTGAAAAGCTCAGGGAGAGTCATCTCAAGTTTGTTCATATTAAAATTATAATGAATTGAGAAAAGAAATCTAGTAAGGAATGAAGTATAAGATCTACGCACAGGTTATTCTCTAGAACCATTCCTAGATCCATGAGCCTTTCTATCTACTTAATCATCTTAAGGATATGGTTATGAACCAGTGTCCCCTTAGTCATCCTAGTGTGGAAGAGACTCTTGGATATCTCATATCGTTGAGTTCTCCCATATTCCTCAAACAATTTATGGAGATGTAGGAGAATGGATCTAGTATCCATCTTTTCATATTACCTCTATAACTCGGGAGTCATAGAGCCTAACATATAGCATTGAGCAAGAGTAGAGTCATCTATGTACTTTACGTAGTAAGTGATATCATCATTGCTTATCCCTTCCTTGGGCGTAGGTATCACTGTATCGAGGATGTACATGATTTTCTTTACCGTAAGAATGATTCTTAGATTATGGAGCCACTCCATGTAATTTAGACTAATGAGGTGGTTGACATTAAGTATGTCATATAAGGGATTTAACAGTTATATTTTTTAAAAATAAATATATAGCAAAAATAAATAATAAATATATTTTATAAAAAGTAAACAATCAAGATAAGGGCTTCTATCTTAATCTATTCCCACTATTTTCTTGTGAATCATACAACTCCCTCTAATATGTGAATCGAAGACCTCGATAAATCTCTAGTGGGGATCGAGATCTAATTGGCATCTTAACATAACCTCGAGGGACTCGACCAATTAGGCTAAGCATAAAAAAGTAGGCAATTCTTGTCGATCATAACTCTTTATGATTCCTATCCTATTCAGTCTCCGAATCATTATGACTTCGAGGGACTCAGCCAACCCATGATGTTTGGTTAAGTCATCACTATAGTTATAAGATGAGTCTAATTCGATGATATGCCTTCGAGGGACTCGACCAAGCAAACTACATCCATAGGTCATCGGTGACATTTCTATGTCGTAGGCAGGATATCAAATTACAATATAGGTGATCCTCGATGGACTCTACAAACTCAACCTACATCGGGAATTAATATCTCCCTATAATAATGGAAGGCCATGTGGGTTAATCTAATTATCTCACGTTTACTAACTTAATATTATCGAGAGAGGGGATTTTGATTCGGTCTCCTAATATGATGTGTCACATTCATACATATTTAATATATATCTACATCGCATGCAAATGTATATATATCTAGTAGGTGTATAAGCAATCACATATCATATGAGGAATCACACCAGATGAACATAGATCATAGCCTAATGTGATTAAGCTCAAGCTAGTAGGCCCAATTACTCACATCACGATCTATGTGTGCATCAGCGCATCTCCATGTTATGTAATCGTCCATCTCGTTTTCATCATTTCCATCGGCATCTCGGCGCATCTACATGCGTCGCAATTATCCGTCTCAGCCTCATGGGTCCCGTTGTCACTTCCACGCTCCCATCACACCTCCTCGTATAATTACAAAATAAGCACAGGCATGCAGGCCCAATAATAAATGAGAAAAAATGAAGGCTCGTAGGCCCCAATAATAATAATAATCGCATCACATATACACACATCACACGGTCCATGATCATTCGTTCATATCACACATCACATGTACACATTACTATATAGGACTACTAGATAATAATAATTAATTAAATTATTTAATTAATTATTTTATAGTATTTTGAGAACCCTACCATAGGGTGTGCCCTATATGGTAGGTAGTCCCTTATGTGACTAAGAAACCTTAGCCACTATGGACTCCCCTATGGCTAGGAATCCTAGGCCGTAGGGCTGTCTTATGTGGCTAGAAAACCTTAGCCACCAAAGAGTCTTTTGCAGCTAGGAAACCCTAGCTGTAAGGTAGCCTTGGGTAGCTAGAAATCCTAGTTGTGAGGGCAACCCCTAAGACCAGGAAACCCTAACCGCCAGGGGTGCCCCTTGCAACCAGGAAACCTAGCTACAGGGGCTGCCTACCCCTAGGACCGAGAGCATCCTTGGTTCTCTTAGCCTTGCTACCATTGGCCAGGTTGAGAGCAGCAAGGTGCGCTCTCAGCCAAGGTTACAAGAAGCCTTCGACCAATCTGTAGGGTAGCAACACCTTTCTCCCCTTTTGTGTCAATAATTTTTATGTCAAAAGCCCTCTCTAAAATACCTTTTAATAGAGGAAATAGGTGTAGTCTAAATTTGAAAACTATGAAGAAAAATTATAGCAATCTTGCAAAAACAATTCTACACGATTGAATACAACACACATAGTTTTAAAACTAATCTTGAGCATGAACAACCTAGCTCTAATACCATTGTTAAGAAATCTGGAGTGATATCACATGCATAGCAGAAGAATAGAAAATAAAAATCTTAAATTTTCACAGAAAATAAGGTTCTTGTCATTGTTTGAGGATTGGTGCACAAAAACTCATAAAATAAAAAAAACTGCTCGTATTAAGGGATGTGTGTTATCTAGGGAGATCGTATATCTTAGAATTTCTACATATATATGGGAGAGGATAAAGGAGGTCAACTACCCTCCTCTCTAGCGGTGATCTAGATGATAGGAGCTGCAAAGACACTCCTCAAATCACTATACAAATCTCCTCTTCACACACATACACCATAAGATCAAAACTCCCCTTTTAGATGATGACAACCAATTGATGATGGAGTTTTAACTAAACTCCCCTTGTCTATATGCCATAAAAATAAACTTTGAATTCAGAAAATGATAACTTAGTATTCAAGTCAAAACAATTTTAATGATTTTTCTTTACAAAAGTCATATGCAAAATAATCATTTCACACTTCATAACATCATATGCTTCATCATAATATCAAAGTATGAGTTAAGAAATTATCATAACTTTAGGCATATGTTCAAATCATTAAGGTACATGCATGATTCCAAAACAATAAAATTTCAAATCATAACTTCTCCCCCTTTGTCATCGACAGAAAGGAGAAAATTACAAGTGTTTTACTTCTCTTTGAAGTATGCAAGCTAGCAATTTTTTGAAATATTCAAGCTAGCAATTTTTGCTTCTCTTAAGATGTATAAACTAGCAATTTTTACTTCTCTTTTGAGATATGCAAGCTAATAATTTTGCTTACCTTGAGATGTGCAAGCTAGTAAATTTTTGAGATATTCAAGTTAGCAATTTTTGCTTCTCTTTTGAGATGCACAAGCTGGCACTTTTTGTTTTTCTTGAGATGCACAAGCGAGCAATTGTGCTTCTTTTGAGATGTGTAAGCTAGCAATTTTACTTCTCTTTCTCTCCTTTGTCATTTAAAAAGAAAGGAAGGATACAATAGTGTAAAAATTTTCATCAATATTCCAATCATCACATAAAAGATATCAAAGATTATAAAAGATTAATATGAAAGATCATGATTCATTTTTGACAAATTTTTTCTTTTGTAAATAGCAAAAAGAAAGAATCATAGCAAATGATCTTAATTCAAAAGAGAATTGAAGTCATGAAAACTAAGAAATCAAGATAACATATATGAGAAGAATTCATGCATTTGGAAGATTCAATATACCTAACTCTCTTCTAATAAAATCAAATTGTTCCTTATTCAATGGTTTTATAAAAAATCTACTAATTGATGTTTTGTGTTAATAAAATCTAAAGATATATCATTATTATTAATAAGATTTCTAATAAAATGATGTCTAATATCAATGTGTTTAGCCCTAAAGTATTAAATCAGATTCTTTGTTAAATAAATTACACTAGTATTATCACATTTAATAGAAATATTTTTTAAGTAAAGTCTATAGTCTTATAAAGTGTTTTTAATCTATATTACTTATGCACAAGATGCATATGTTGCTACATGTTCAGCCTCGACTGTAGATAATACAATAAAATTTTATTTCTTTGAAGATCAATAAACAAGTATATGACCTAAAAGTTGACATGTTTCAGAGGTGCTTTTTATATCTATTCTATATCCAGCAAAATCAGTATCAGTATAAGCAATCAAATCAAAGTTATTAGATTTAGGATACTATAATTCTAAAGATGATGTTCATTTTAAGTATCTAAAAATTATTTTTACTGTTTTAAAGTGAGATTGTTTGGGATTAACATTTACAATCAAAAACTTAAAAATATAAAATATTAGCTCTTTTATTGTTCCATAATTCATAGGGAGCTTTTAAATATGAGAGGTCTTATAAGAACCATATTCATGACTTAGCATGTCATGTTAATGGCTTTAGCCTAAAAGTATTTGGGTAGACTATGTTCATTTAGCATAGTTCTTGTCATATCTTGTAAACTCTTATTTTTTTCTCTCAACAACTCTATTTTATACTCATTTAAATCACAAAATTCTTGAAAATCATAGTTTTTAAATTCACCTCCATGATCACTACAAATAAAAGAAATCATAAAAATTTTTTTATTTTAAATTTATTTGTAAAATTTCATAAAACATTTAAAGCAATCACTTTTATATGCCAAGAAGTATGTTCAAATATATCTACTATAATCATCAACAATTACAAAAGCATATTTACTATCTCCTAAACTTGTTGTATCAATTGGTTTAAACAAATCTATATAAATTAATTATAGTAGTCTAGAGATACTTGATTTTTAGATTTAAAGCTACTCTTTGTTTGTTTACTTAGTTAGCATGTATTACAAACTTTATCTTTGGCAAATTTAATTCTAGACATACCTCTTATAAGTTCTTTAGTTATAATTTTGAAATTAATTTTATACTTATATAACCTAATCTCATATGCCAAAGCCATGCATCATCGTTTAAAATTGAAAAATAAGTTTCACCACAAAAATCATCAAAATCAATAGTATACACATTATTACTTCTTAAGGAAATTATAGATTTATTTTTTGTGGTATCTCTATAATACAAGTATTAGATTTAAATTTGATGTTATATCTCTTATTATACAATTGACTAATGCTTAGTGGGTTATGTTTTAAATTATCTACTAATAAAACATCTATTGAATCTCAGATTTTGATGATAAAACTAATTGATAGTATTTGTAATTTAATTACATTTTGAGTGACGTAGGGCTAGACAATTGAAGTAGGAACAATCGACATTGGGCTAGAGGAGAACATGTCAGAAGATTGGACATCGAGCCGAAGGATTGATTGACGTATCGATAGAAGGCTTCGGGCCATGGATTCAGGCATCAAGTAAAGAAGAGCAAAATTATACTAAGGAGATCAGAGTTGTAGAGGACAATTGCTAATTGGGCAATAGGTCGCAAGAGAGGACGATGCGCCAAAGAATCAAATGAAGCACCAATGGACCAATGATATGCCAGACAACATTCAATCGTGCTTTGTAATAATTACCTAGATCAAAGTAGAATTAAAGTATAATTGGATTAGAATTGGGCCAACTCAATTAGGAGTCACTTGGGCCTAAATCCGGACTAGTTTAGGTCGGACTCTTGGCCCAAATAGTGTTGCTGAACTCTATCTGATGGTGGCACCGCCAGAACTAGGCGGTGGCATTGCTAGAACTAGGTAGTGGAACTACCCGGGGCTTAGTCTCGTAGGTGTCTGGGTGGTGGTACCACTTGGGTCCAATAGCCGAGACCCTATCTAGCAGTGGTATCGCTAGACTAGGTGGTGGTACTGTCTAGTGTTAGTGTGCATTAGGTGATGGTACCGCTAGCACCCTGAAAACCGAAGTGATTCAAATTTTAGCTCTAAGTTTGAATCCTCTTGAGAGGCCTATAAATATCTCTCTCATCCATGGTTAGAAAACACACCAACTGAGAACAAAAAGAGAGAAAATTCTATTGTAATCACTTGAGAAATCCTCCCCTTTAGCTCTAAGTCCTAGTCAAGTTTAAAAGAGGGGTGAGTTGGGTTGTAAGGGCTGTAAAGATTATTCTCCTGAACCTATGAAAAGGAGAAGAGGGTTGTAAAGGTAGTTAGTCTTCGCTCAATTGAATAAAAACTGATGATGAAAGTTGGTAGCCTTGAGAAGGAGGAATCGGGAGTGCACGTAGGTTGGATGACCGAACCATTGTAAATTTGTGTGTTCTTTCCTTGCTATTTTCTTTTTATTTTACCTTTATTTATATTACAAAATTACTTTACTTGCTTTCTTCTTCCTTATCACTCACTTGCAAACACTTTCAAGTTAAAGCATTTTTGATATGCTTTCATCAAAATAATTTTTCATTATACGAACTGGGTTTTCTGAAATGAAATTGAACGATTTAACTACTGCACTAATTCACCCCCCTAGTGCCGAACTTGATCCTAACAATTGGTATCAAAGCATTGTTATTTCTCATTTGGATTAACATCCAAGAGAAATGACTCTTTTCGGCTTTCAAGAGGGTTTTCTATCATTCATTCTCTCATGTTTAATGGGACGGACTACACTTATTGGAAAACTCGAATGAGAGTTTTCTTACTTTCCTTGGATTAAATCTATGGAATATCATTGAAAATGGTTTTCAAACACCCTCTAAACCTAGGAATGAATGGAATGAATTTGAGAAAAAAAATCATTTTTGTTAAATGCAAAGGCTATGAATGCCTTACTTTTTGCATTGGATAAAAATAAGTTTAATCAGATTTTGATTTATGAAACTACACACGATATTTGGCACACACTTTAAATCACACATGAAGGCACAAGTAGAGTCAAAGACTTGAAAATAAATATTTTGATACATGATTTTGAACTCTTTCGAATGGCACTAAGCGAAACTATTGGTAACATATACACCCGTTTCACGAATGTTGTCAATAATTTTAAAAATCTTGATAAATATTTTTCTAATTTTAAACTTGTAAATAAGATTTTAAGATCCCTTCCAAAAGTTGGGATCTAAAAATAACTGCTATTTAAGAGGCAAAAGACTTTAACATTTTCCATTGGAAGTACTCATTGGCTTATTGATGACATATGAAATGAACTTCTTAGAATATGATTAACATGAGAACCACTTTCCAATGAACAGGACGGTAATTACACTTAGAACAGAAGAAGATCACTTGAGTGATAACTCAAGTGATGATGATGAGAACCTTGAACTTTTGACGATAAAATTTAAAAAGTTTATAAAACAAGAATTAAAGAATAAAAATGAACTCAATCCGGACACAATCTCTTACTATAAATGCAAAAAACCGAGGCACCTCAAAAGCAAATGTCCACAACAAAAGAAAAAGAAGGCACTCAAGGACAAATCAAATGACGAAGTTGCAAATTGCGCTTTGATAACCTTCAACAATGAGGTAAGTAACTCACCCAAAATGTTTTTACCTTATTATGAAATTACTTGATCTTTTCATGAGTTGCTTGATTTAGGTTATAAGAAATTAAAAAAAAACTACAAAAATATATCATGCTTTTCTTTTTAGTGATTTTTAAAAATTAAAAATTATGAATGATAATTGGATGATTTGTGATAATGCTTGTACACCTAACAAGATTAATTTCATGAATATTTATCTTGATGATTTTCGTATCATTTTTTATAATGCATGATTTTGGCATAAAAATTTGGGCATGCTTATATGAAATCATGCTTGATAATTTTAATGATGTAATAAAAATATTAAATATTTATATCATGCTTGATGATTTGAAATATTATGTTTTGGAATAATGTGCTTTTGGTTTTGATGGCTTTTATGACAAAACTTGTGAATCATTTTTAAACGTTGATGCATGTCTTTATTTAAAAGACTTAAGCATACTTGTATGAAATCAATTACTAAACTAAAAGAACTTTAGCTACTTTTAATCTTATAGGCATTAATCTACATTGCTTTCAATAAATTTTTCGAATGAAAGAAAAGTAATTTTGATGATGCTTTCAGTTCTAAACATGATGCTTGGCCTTTGCATGAAAAATAATAAAATTTAACATGCTCACTTAAATTGAATCATATAAAAAAAGAGAAAATGTATTATCATGATAAATCAATTTTTTTTGTTTAAAGATGAAGTATTTTGGATGTATTATATTTTTGACCTTGATGATCTTTTTGACGAGATTTGTCTTTTGCTCTTGAACATTGATACTTGTTTTTATTTAGCATTAAAGACAAAGGCATGTATAAATAAAATAAAACACATAAGAAGAAAAATATATTATCATTAGTATTATCATAATAAATCGAATCTTTTATTGGAAGATGTCGTATGCTTAACATGTTATATTTTTGGACTTGATGGTTTTTATGACAAAATTTGTTTCTTGGTCCTAAACATTGATGCATGGTTTTATTTGGCATAAAAGATAAAGCCATGTTTGTATCACTTAAATTGAAACAACTAAAATGAGCAAAGTATCCTTTGAAAATTTCTCAATCTCTATCTTTAAAGTTTCGATGATTTTTCGATAAGAGATTGATGAATCTAGTTGTGTCATTTTGAATCTCTTGAAAATAATTTTGATGATGTTAAAATTGGATGCATGGAATCATGCTTGTAAATGTTTGTATCATGCTTAAAAGACTTAAGATTTCTTATGCATATATCAAGATTTTTTAAGTTTCTTTTCTTTTAAGGGAATATTTATCTAATCATGATCTTGATATCTCGATAATTGATACTTGAATTTTTTTTGTTGTGATCTTGACGACTTGAGATGTCTTAAGTTTCTCCTATGTTTCTTCTTGTCATTTACTAAAAAGGATAACTTTCTAAATGTATCATGAATTTTTCAGAATCATAACTTAAATTTCTTATGATTCATGATGAATTGAGAGATATTATGCATGAATCGAGATCTCTTCTTTGTTTTTCTAAGATTTCTTTTTGCTATTTACGAAAGAAGAGACATATCAAAATGAATTATGATTTGATTTCTCATAATCGTTGATATTGATATCTTTTATATCATGATTCTTTTGTATTGGTTGTATACCTTTTGTGATGAATAAAACATTGATGTAATTCTTTCCTTCCCCTTCATTTCTTTCTTTAATAACAAAAGGGGGAGAAAGAAAATTGCTAGCATCTTAAAGAGAACCTTAAATGCTAGCTTAAATGTTAAATTGGTTTTCATAACTTGATTTTGATGATTGAATCATTGATGTAAATGTTTGATACCTCTCTGATCACTCTTAATGAATATTTATCTTTGTTGATTGTCATGATTTGAAAATTCATGTAAAGGGAAAAGAATTACAACATTGTACTCTTCCCTTCTTTTTGATGAAAATAAAGGAGGAGAAAGTGATTGCTAGCTTAAACATTTCAAGGAAGTTTAAAAATTGCTAGCTTGCGTATCGCAAAATTTGCTAAGCTTGCACTTCTCAAAAGAGAATAAAGAACTTATCATCTTGAACATCACCAAGAACTGCAAGCTTGCAATCTCAAGAGAAGCAAAGTGCGATCTTGCAAAAGTGCAAACTTGCACGTCTCAAGAAGCAAGTGATAAATTACTATGTTTACACATCTTTAAAACTTGCTATGCTTGCATGTTGTAAAGTAATGTAAATATTGCTAGTATGTTGTAAAATTTGCATATCCTTAAAACTAGCTAGATGCACTTCTCTTTGTTGACAACAAAGGGGGAGAATTATGATGAAATGCTAATTATGCATTGTATGATGTATTAAAATTCTAATTTTGCATGATGATTCATGATTGGTTTTTCATTTCTATTAATATAGCAGTATTGATAGGGGGAGTTAAGGTTAACTCCATCATCAATTAATTATCGTCATCAAGAAGGGGGAGATTGTTGAATCTTAGATTTTTATGATGAAATCAATTGATAGCGTTTGTGATCTAACTGAGTTTTGAGTGATGTAGGACTACCTTCGATCAAGATTAGACAATTGAAGTAGGAAGAATTGATGTCAGGTCGGAGGAGAATATGTCAGATGACTGGATGTCGAGCCAAAGGATCGATCGACGTACCGATAGAAGTCTGGCCATGGATTCAGGCATCAGGCTAAGAAGAGCGAAATTATGCCAAGGAGATCGGAGTGGTGGAGGATAACTGCCGATTGGGTAATAGGCCACAAGAGAGGAGATGCATCAAAAAATCGGACGAAGCGCCAATGGACCAATGACATACCAAACAACATTCAATCATGCTTTGTAATAATTATCTAGATCGGAGTAGGATTAGAATAAGGGTTGGAATTGGGCCAACTTAGTTAGGGGCCACTTGGGTTCGAATCTGGACTGGTTTGGGCTAGACTCTTAGCCTAAACATTATTGCTAAACCCTATCTAGTGGTGGCACTATCAGAACTAGGCAGTGGAACCGCCTAGGACCTAGTCTTCCAGGTGTCTGGGCGGTGGTACCACTTGGGTCCAATAGCCAAGACCCTATCAGGCAGTGGTACCACCCAATGTCAGGCGATGGTACTGTCAAATTGGGTGGTGGTATCACCTAGTGTTAGTGTGTACTGAGCAGTGGTACCATCCAGCACTGGCGGTGGTACCGCCAGTACCCTAAAAACCGAGGTGATTCAAAATTTGGCTCCAAGTTTGAATCCTCTTAATGCCTATAAATATCCCTCTCATCCATGTTTAGAAAACACACCAACTAAGAACAAAAAGAGGAAAAATTCTATTGTAATCACTTGAGAAATCCTCCCCTTTAGCTCTAAGTCCTGGTCAAGTTTAAAAGAGGGGTGAGTTTGGTTGTAAGGGTTGTAAAGATTATTCTCCTGAACCTATGAAAAGGAGAAGAGGGGTATAAGGATAGTTAGTCTTCGCTCCATTGAAAGAAGACTGATAGTGAAAGCTAGTGGCCTCGACGAAGGAGGAATCGAGAGTGAACGTAAGTCAGATGATCGAACCACTATAAATCGGTGTGTTCTTTCCTTGTTATTCTCTTTCTGTTTTGCCTTTATTTATATTGTAAAATTACTTTACTTGCTCTCTTCTTCCTCATCACTCACTTACAAACACTTTCAAGTTAAAGCATTTCCAATACGCTTTCATCGAAATGATTTTTCATTGTACTAATCGGGTTTTTCGAAATGAAATTGAATGATTTAACTGCTGCACTAATTTAACCCCACACTCCCCCCCCTCTTAGTGCCGAACTTGATCCTAACAACATCTTCAATTAAGAGGTTTGACTTGTTACCTATATTTTCTTTACCAATAATTTTATTCTTTTTGTTGTCTTCGAAGGTAACATATCCTTCATCTTAGCTAGTGAGTTTAGAGAAATATGTTAGATCTCCAGTCATATGCCTTGAGCATCCACTATTAAGATACCATCTCTTGCTCTAGCTTTTGATTGTAAACACATCTGCAAGAAAGGAGATTTGCTTTTAGGCACCTATTTAACTTTGGGTCCCTTGTAGTTAGATCTGTCTATCTTGACTTTTGGCATTAAGTCATTTATGGTTTTTTTAGGAATCTAAATTAATTTATACAAGCTATATTTTTTAAATGAATATGTATACGCATAATGACCACGTCTTTCACAAAAATTATATTTAATTCTAGAGGGAACATGTAATGTGGGTCCTTTAATAAATATAATTAGCTTTTATTAAGTGTTGCTACTCACAAAGCTGATTCCTTCCTTTCTATAAACATAATCCTTATTAGCAAGAATCATGTTTAATGATTTATTATAAATTTTAAAATTTTCTAATATTTGTTATAGTAATATATTTTCTTTTTAAGTGAATCTAACTCTTCACACTTAGTGCAAAGAGTTAACAAATAATTTATTGTACTCATTTTTTAATTTATCAAATTCATTAGAGAGAGATACATGATCCTTTTTTAATAATTTATATTTCTTACCAACTATTTTAAGCTCATCATACAAATTATGAAATGTATCAAGTCATTTATTATAAAGTTAAAAAGATTCATTTGAGTCACATACCTCATTGCCAAAAGCCACCAATGCATAGTTTGCCACTTTGTCTTTATTGGTTTATTCTTCATCTTCAGATGCACTCGATTCATCTTAAGTTGCTTTGAATGCTTTCTTTTTTTTTATACCAGCAACTTCTTCTTCAATTGTGGACACTTATTTTTGAAGTGTCCAGGCTTTTTGTATTCATAGTAAGTTATTGTGTCCTTTTTAAGTTTATTTTTATTTTTAGATTCTTATTTTATAGAGTTTGTTTTACTCCTTTTTAAGAACTTTTTAAATTTTCTTGTGAGGAGTGCTAAGGCATCATTATCATCATCATCATCATCATTACTTAAGTTTTCACTTAAGTAGTCTTCTTTGGTTCTTAGTACAATATTCTTTATGTTCTTTGAAAGGTTATTCTCATATTTATCATGTGTCATATAAGTTATTTTATAGGTCATTAATGACCTTATAAGTTCTTCAAGAGGAAAGTTATTCAAGTTCTTTGCTTTTTGGATTGCAGTCACTTTTGGATCTCAACTTTTTGGAAGAGATATTAAAATTTTATTAACAAGTTTAAAACTAGTATAACTTTTACCAAGAGATTTCAAACCATTAACAACATCCAGAAAATGGGTATACATGTCACTAATGGTTTGACTTGGCTTCATTTTAAACAATTCATAACTATGCACCAAGAGATTAATCTTAGATTCTTTAATTCTATTTGTGCCTTTATAAGTAACTTCAAGAATGTGCTAAATATCATGTGTTGTTTTGCAAGTAGAGATATGATTAAATTCGTTTTTTGTCTAAAGCACAAAATAAAGTATTTATAGTTTTGTATTTAAAGAAAATATTTTCTTCTCTAGGTCATTCTATTCATTCATTGGTCTAGAGAATTTTTGAAAATCACATTCAACGATATTCCATAAATCAAAATATATAGAAATAAAAAAGATTCCCATTCATGTCTTCCAATAAATGTAGTCCGTCTCATTAAACATAGAAAGACGAGTGATAAAATGACTCTTTTGATTGCCAAAAAATGTCATTTAATCTCTCTTCGGTGTTAAACCAATTGAGAGAACTTGGCTTAGATACCAACTGTTAGGATCGTAGAAGCACTAAGAGAGGGGGGGTTGTTGGGTTTGGGGGGCACTGAATTAATGCTTTCGAAAAGTTGAAACGATTGAAAAAATTCATTTGATCAAACCCATATCGAAAATATGTTTAACTTGAAATATGAGTAAAAGTAGTAAGCAATTAAATTAGTAAGTAATAAGAATAAAAAATATAAAGGAAATACATATCGGATTTATAGTGGTTCAATCGTCGTGATCTACGTCCACTCTTGATTTCTCTTTCGTCAAGGCCACCGGCTTCCACTAACGATCTTTTTTCAATGGATGAAGATTAACTACCCTTTTTATAACTCTTTCTCTATTTTATAGGTTTATAAGTGAACCTTTATAAGTCTCACACCTCCCTTAGAATGAACTCTAAACTTTAAAGATGAGAGGAACACTTAATACTTTTCAAGAGTTTACAACTTTGAATCACAAGCCTTTTCATTTACTATTCTCTTTTGTTAACCCAGCAGAGATGAGTGGGGTATTTATAGGCCCCAAATGACTTCGAAAATAGAGCCAAAAAAATCTTATCCTAGGTTTTTAGGGTTACCACCTGATAGAGCTTGGGAGACCAAGCTCTAGCGGTACCATCACTTGGCACTACCTAGAAGACTATGTTTGGGTGGTACTACCACCTGAACTAGGTAGTACTATTACCTGCCACTGGGCGGTACTACTACCTACCCTAGTGGTACTACAGTTAGGTTTTTTGAAAAAGTACATTTCATACTTTCTAGCTCACGAGCGATTCTAGTGCTTGGTTTGGCGGTGCCACCGCCTGACCTAAATTTTGGTCACTGAATTAGCTTTCCAATAGGCCCCATTCAATCTTAATTTAGGCCCAATGGGCCCCTAATTGAGTTAGCTTGATTACACCCAAGACCAACTCAATTAAAACTTTGACTACTTCAATCAACACAAACGATTACAAAGCATGAATTCTATATTGTCTGGTATATCATTGGTTCATCCAAAATCCTAATGCGTCATGCTTTCCTTTGGTGTATTGCTCAATCCATTGACATGTTGACCTCCCACAACATCTAATCTTAGAGTAATATTTGATCCTCCTGATGCTCGATCTAGCCCAATGTATGATTTACCTACTTTAATCGATTTGCCCTTCCATAATCGAAGTTAGTCATGCATCACTTTTCTCAAATAGTGATTAGATCATAAATTCATCAATTGATTTCATTATCAAAATCTGAGATTCAATATGATGTACTAGGCAACTACGCCATAGTCTCTAGATGATACAAGAGAATCCAATCCATTGGACTTGTCTATCCTCAATTATCGTGTATCCATAATCTCTCATCCATCTAATATCCTAGAGACTGTATACTGGGTATGGTGCTATCAGGCTCATATTATTAAATCTTAGATTTTGATGATGAAATCAATTAATGAGTTTGTGATCTAATCTACATTTTGAGTGACATAGGATTAGCTTTAATTAAGGAGAAACAAATTGATTAAAGCAGGAGGAACAAATATTAGGTCGGAGTGGAATATATCAAAAGATTGGACATTGAGCTGGAGGATCGGTCAACATATCGACAAAAGGCTTCATGCCATGAGTTCAGGCATCGGGCCAAAAAGAGCGGACATTATGCCAAGGAGATCGAAGTTACAGAGGTCAACATGCTGATTGGGCAATAGGCCACAAGAGAGGACGATGTGCTGAAGGATCGAACAAAGTGCTGATGAACCAATGGCATGCCAAACAATATATAATTCATGCTTTGTAATAATTTATCTAGATCGAAGTAATTTAGAGGTCTAAGTAGGTTGGTTTAGAATGTAATTAGGTTAACTCAATTAAGGACATATTGGGCCTAAGTTAAGGCTATTTTGGGCCAAGAGAAAGGCTCAAAATAGTGACTTAGAGCCACGTCAGGTGGTGGCACTACCAAGGTTGGCGGTGGAACCGCTTGAGGCTCAATCTCTGAGACTATGTCAGGCGGCGGTACTGTCAGACTGGGTGGTGGCACTACCCAATGTCAAGTAGTGGTATTGCTAGACTATGCAATGTTACTGCCCAGTGTTGGTGCTGTAGGCAATGATACTGTTAGTATCCCGAAATCTCGGGGTGTTTAAAATTTTGGCTCCATTTTTGAAGCCATTTAGGGTCTATAAGTATCCTAGCTATTCTTGTTTGGAACAATCAAGAATTGAGAAAGAAGAGAAAGCAAAAACTCTATGATTCTAAGGTTGTAACCCGTGTAAAATATAGAGTCCTTCTCGTAAAGCTTAGAGACTATTCCAAAGGAGAGTGTAAGAGAATACTTGTAAAAGAAGTTGTAAAGGTTATCTCCTAAACCTATGAAAAGGATAAGAGGGTTGTAAGAGAATAGTTGGTATTCGTCCATTAAAAGAAAACTATTAGTGGAAGTCGGTAGCCTGACGGAAGAGGAATCGAAAGTGGATGTAGGTCACGATAATCGAACCACTATAAAATTCGGTGTGCTCTTTTCTTTACTATTTATCTTCATTGCTTTCTTATTTAACTATCTGCTATCTTTGCTTACACTCTTACAAATGTCTCTATGTTTAAACAGATTTTCGATATGAGCTTGAATTGATAAAAGTTTTTAAACTGATGTTTTTATATACGCACTAATTCACCACCACCCCCCCTAGTACCATTTTGGTCATAACAATTGGTATCAGAGCTATGTTTTTCTCATTTGATTTAACACCCAAAGAGAAATGACATTTTTTTTGCTTTTAAGATGGTATTTCTATCACTTATCCTTCTATATTCAATGGGACGAACTTCACGTATTGGAGAACTCAAATGAGAGTTTTCTTGCTTTCTTTGGATTTGAAATTATGAAATATTATCGAAAATAAATTTCAAAAGTCTTCTAAACCAATGAACTTATGGAATGATTTAGTGAAAAAGACTTTTACTTTAAATGCTATGGCGATGAACACTTTGTTTTGTGCCCTTGATAAAAACAAATTTAATTGGATTTTGATTTGTTAAACTGGACATGAAATTTGGCACACTCTTAAAATCACACACGAAGGCATGAGTAAAGATTCTAAAATAAATCTTTTGATGTATGATTTTAAATTGTTTCAAATGAAACCAAGCAAAACCATTAGAGATATGTATACCCATTTCACGGATATCATCAATGGTTTGAAAGCTCTTGGTAAATATTTTTCTAATCTTGAACTTGCAAACAAGATTTTAAGATCCTTTTCAAAGACCTGGGATCCAAAAGTGATGCTGATATAAGAAACAAAAAACTTAAATAATTTTTCATTAGAAGAATTTATTGGCTCATTAATGACATATGAAATAACTTACTTGGAACACGATAAATATGAGAATAACCTTCCAAAGAATATGAAAGTTATTACACTTAGAACTAAAGAAGACCACTCGAGCGAAAGCTCAAGTGATGATGACTTTGAACTTCTCACAATAAAGTTTAAAAAAAATTATAAAATAAGAAACTAAGAACAAAATTGAACTTAAAAAGAAGAAGCTACCAAAGAAGAAGAAAATACTCATGGACAAATCGAGTGCATCCGATGATGAAGTGGCGAACTACGCTTTGATTGTTTATAGCAACAAGGTATGTGACTCACCCAAAATGTCATTACTTTATTATGAAATTACTTAGTATTTTTCATGATTTGATGAATTTAAATTAGTTTTCTTAATATATATATATTATCATGACAATTGCATGCTTTATAATAAAGGAATAAAATGTTAAATTTAAATCTAATGCTTGTACACTAAATAAGAGTAATCGTATGTATGTTTTTTTTTTAAAAAAGGGCAATAATGTATATCTTGATGATTTCTGTATTACTTTTCGGTTTTAAACGATGATACATGGCTTTTGTATGGAAGACTACAGTATAAAATCAATCACAAAATTTGAAACTAAAAGAACTTTAGTTACTTTCAATATTATAGGAATCAATCTATGTTGCTTTCATAAATTTTTCAAATGAAAGAAAAGTAATTTTGATAATGATTTTGGATTTGTTTTCATATGATTCTTTTTACTAATGAAATGATGTATCCAATCGAATCATTTATCGATATTTATTACTTGAAATATATTTTATATGAAACATTCTTTTTGATTCTTGTATGATTCACTCTTTTAAGAATATTTACTAAATCATTCACTTGATACTTGAGATTTCTTTTATAAATCAAGATCCTTATTCTCCTATGAGTCTATTTGCTATAAAGAGAAGCTTTATTGAAATCATGATATTGATTTCTCAATATTTGACACTTAAGATTTTTTTTTTGAATCAAGATATCTTAATTGATCTCTTATATTTCTTTTTGCCATTGACTAAAGAGGAAAATTATCCAAATGAATCATAATTGTTTTTTATTATCTTGGATTTACAACTTGAATTTTCTTTACGAATCAAGATCTTTGATCTCCTAAGATTTCTTTTCGTTATTTGCTAAAAAGGATATTTATCAAAATGATTCATGAACTTTTGGTTTCATGACTTGATCCTTCATTCATTCATGTGATGGTTGAAATATTTACACCTTTGAATTCTTCTCTTCTCCTTTCCTTTTTTCTTTAATAACAAAGGGGAGAAAGAAAATTGCTAGCATCTCAAAGAGAACCTGAAGTGCTAGCTTGAATGTTAAATTGGTATTCATGACTTGATTTTGATGATTGAAATGTTGATGTAAATTTTTGATATCTCATTTGTCATGATTTGAAAATTCATATAAAGGGAAAAGAAGTACAACTTTGTATTATTCCCTTCCTTTTGACAATGACAAAGGGGGAGAAATTATTGCTAGCTTGCAAATCTCAAAAGAGAGGCAAAGTTTGCTAGCTTGCATATTTTAAAGAAGAACTTGCTAGCTTGTATATCACAAAGGGAAGCAAAGATTTTGCTTGCTTGCACATCTCAAGAGAAACAAAAGCTTATCTATTTCAAGAAGCAAAATTTGCAAACTTGCATATCTCAAAAGAGAAGCAAGAATTACTAGCTTGTACTTCTCAATAGAGAAGAAAGAACTTACTAGCTTGCATGTTCTAAAGTGATAAAAAATTTGCTAAATTGCTAGTTGCACTTCTCCTTTTTGTCGATGACAAAGGGGGAGAAGATATGATGATGTATAAGTTATGATAATCATGCATGAGATGATGTACTTGAATATTTTGATTATGCATGACTTTATGATGACATGTTGCTTAGATTCATAATTTATTTATGAATTTATGTTTCTATCAATATACCATATTGATAGGGGGAATTTGGTTGAAACTCAGTCATCAATTGGTTGTCATCATCAAAAAGGGGGAGATTATTGAATCTCATATTTTGATAATAAAACTAATTGATAAGTTTGTGATCTAATCTGTGTTTTGAGCGACACAGGACTAGCTTCGATTAAGGAGAGGCAAATTGATTAAAGCAGGAGAAATCAGATGTTGGGCCGAAGTAGAACATGTTAGAAGATTAGATATCGAGCCGGAGGATTGATCGACGTATCGGTAGAAGGCTTCGTGCTATGAGTTCATGCATCGGGCCAAGAAGAGCAGATATTGCGCCAAGGAGATTGGAGTTACAGAGGTCAATATGTCAATTGGGTAATAGGCCACGAGAGAGGATGATGCACTGAAGGATCAGATGAAGCGCCAATCAACCAATGATATGTCGGATAACATATGATTTGTGCTTTATAATAATTTATCTAGATCGAAGTAGTTTAGATGTCTAATTGGGTTAGTTTAGAATGTAATTAGGTCAACTCAATTAGGGGCCTATTGAGCCTAAGTTAGGACTATTTTGGGTAAGAGAAAAACCCAAAATAGTGACCTAGAGCCACATTAGGCGGTGGCACCACCAAGGCTAGCGGTGGAACCGCTTGAGGCTTAGTCTCTAAGACATAGTCTTTGAGACTATGTCAGTAGGTGGTATCATCAGATTGGATGGTGGTACCACCTAGTGTCAAGGGTTGGTACTACTAGATTGGGCAGTGGTACTGCCCAGTGTTAGTGTTGCAGGCGATGGTGTTGCCTAGCATAGGCGATGGTACCACTAGTACCCCAAAATCTTGAGGTGTTTGAAATTTTGACTCTATTTTTCAAGCCATTTGAGGTCTATAAATACCTTAGCTATTCTTGCTTGAAACAATAAGAATTGAGAAAGAAAAGGGAACAAAAACTCTATGATTCTAAGGTTGTAATCCTTATAAAGTGTGGAGTCCCTCCTCCTAAAGCTTAGAGATTATTCCAAGGGAGAGTGTAAGGGAATACTATTGAATCTCATATTTTGATGATGAAATCAATTGATGAGTTTGTCATCTAATCTACATTTTGAGTGATACGAGACTAGCTTCGATTAAGGAGAGGCAAATTGATTGAAGTAGGAGAAATTGAACATTGGGCAAGAATTGTACATATTAGAAGATTAGATGTCGAGCCAAAGAATCGATCAACGTGTCGACAGAAGGTTTCGTGCCATGAGTTTAGACATCGGGCCAAGAAGAGTAGACATTATGCCAAGGAGATTAAAGTTACGGTGGTCAACATATCGATTGTACAATAGGCCGTAAGAGAAGATGATGCGCCGAAGGATCGGTTGAAGCACTGATGAACTAATGTCATACCAGATAATATAAGATTCATGCTTGTAATAATTTATCTAGATCGAAGTAGTTTAGGGGGCTAATTGAGTTAGTTTTAATATAATTAGACTAACTCAATTAGGGGCCTATTAGGCCTATACTAGAGCTGTTTTGGGTCAAGAGAAAGGCCCATTCAATGACCCAAAAGGTGGGTCAAGTGATAGCATTGTCAGAACAAGCAGTGGAATGGTCGGTGGCTCAATCTCTGAGATACAATCTCCATGACTGTGTAAGGTGGTGGTATCACCCAGTATTAGAGCAGATTGGGCGATGGTACTGCCCAACACTAACGGTGGTACCGTTAATACCTAGAAGACCCGGGATGAGACTGGTTTTGGCTCTAAGTTTGAATCTATTGGAGGCCTATAAATACCCCTCTTATCCCTATTTAGAATACACAAGAACCGAGAACAAAAACAAGGGAAAGCTCTATTGTAATCTTATAAGAATTTTCTGTTGGTTATAGGTGCCCTACAAGCCAATCTTGTGAGTGGTAGCACTTGTGACATGTTACAACAATCTCTTCGCATATTATTATTAGTATTTTCTTACATTATCTAAATAAATATTATGATATCCATGGATCTATGTAATGGGAATCAGATCATGATGAGATCACAATAATGAGACCGATATACCTTTAAACATAGATCCTAAATCATCCTAGTCATAGGTTACTCGATGAGGACATCGAGATAACCGGATAGACTAGTGCACTGTATACTCGTCTATATGATGGAGGCGACTGGTCTTATAGTTGCTTATGTGGGGACACTAGAGGTACAGTGCAGGTGCTCATTGGAGAATGAGTTCACTAATTAATCCGTTTACAGAATGTTGTATGGTTAATGATACCTAATGTTAGACAGTGATTCCATAGTCCTAATAGTGTGTCTGGTCCTTAGACTTGAGGTACCAAAGATACCTTGTTTGAGAACTCCATTCTTTGACACCGGACTTATAGATTTGAAGAGCTCTAAATCTAGTATAGTCAGTTCTTGGGAATGGTCGCCAACCTTACGAAGATAATTGTGTGTCAATAGAAGATCATCCACTCTTGGTATCATGAGATGAATATCCCGCGTATGCTTGCTTAAACAAAATCCTTAGCTAGGGTCGTTCGAATTGAGAGAGAAAGAGTTCTCCGGAAGAATCCGATTAGAGCGAGACTCGGACAAGATTCCATATACGATCCAATATACGGTCTCTGAGATATTACCATGCCATGCCCAATATATGATATTTGGGATATTAGATGGATGAGGGACTATAGATATATGGTAATTGAGGACATACAAGTCCGATGGATTATATCCCCCTGTACCGTCTGGGGACTATGGCGTAGTGGCCTAGTACGTCCATAGTCTATGAGTCGAGTGAATTATTATGGACATAATAATTCACTATATATCAGAAGGTGTTCTAAGTTAGAAGGAGTTTTGACGAGAGTGACTCACGGCCTACTCAGTATTGGGCCTAGAGGGTCACATAGATAAGGTGGATGTTGTGACGAGTAGAGGTGCGGATATGAGATATCTACGAAGCCCCTAGTTTGGATCCTGTGGATGAGATCCAATTGGGTAATTGGATGAGATCAAATTAAATGATTAGATAAGATCCAATTGGATGAGATCAAATTGGATCCTGTGGATAAGATCCAATGAGATCCAATTGGATAGAGATCCAGTGTGAATAGGATCTATTAGGATAAGCTTTCTCCACCTTTATAAATAGGAGGAACCTCTTGATTCATAGGCTGAGAGCTCTTAGTAGTCATCCTCCTATTCTCCTCTTCCTTGGCTCCGGCAGCCTTGTGGTGCATGTGGAGAGAGATCCTGTGGTAATATGAGGAGCGTCGTTGTTGCGTCTGCTGTGTGGATTACCACTAGAGAGGAGTACGCTAGTGCTCCTTCATCCTCTTCATCGGATCTGAAATTTTTGAGGATATACGATCTCCCCAGGTAATGCTTCTGACATGATACATGTGAATTTTTTGGATTTGCGATTTTTGCGCACCAATCGTCGCACGACAGCCAAGTACGTAACTATAGGAAATCCAATCTTATTTTTGTTTTCCACTGCGCATGAGATGCCGAATCTCCCGATTTCCCAGCATTCCCCTCCTCTAGTCTAAGAGTTGAATTAGTTAAGAGAGAGATGAGTGGGGTTGTAAAGGTTGCCTTCTAAACCTGTAAAAAGGAAAAGGGTTGTAAGAGGGTAGTTGGTCTTCGCCTATTGAAGAAAGACCGTTAGTCAAAGTTGGTGGCCTCGACGGAAGAGAAATCGAGAGTGGATGTAGGCCACAATGACCGAACCACTATAAACTTTGATGTGCTCTCTTTCTGTGCTCTTTTCTTTACTGTTTACTAAGTTTATTGCTCACTTCATCTTACACTCTCTTTAAGTTAAAGCACACTCGATATCGATTTTCATTAGATGAAAGTTTTTATTGAAACTAAGTTTTCATATCGTCGACATTTTCATGTAAGCACTAATTCACCCCACCTCTTAGTGCCGATTTTGGTCCTAACAAACACTTGTAAAAGGGATTGTAAAGGTTGTCTCAGAAACCTGTGAAAAGGAGAAGAGGGTTGTAAAAGGGTAGTTAGTCTTTGCCTATTGAAAGAAGACCATTAGTGGACGTCGATGGCCCTGACGGAAGAAGAATCGAGAGTGGATGTAGGTCAAGATGATCGAACCACTATAAACTCCATGTACTCTTTTCTTTACTATTTACCTTCATTACTTTCTTATTTAACCGTCTACTATCTTTGCTTGTACTCTTACAAATGTCTCTACATTTAAATGGATTTCTGATACAAGCTTGAATCGACAAAAGTTTTTAAACCAACATTTTTATGTATGCACTAATTCACCCCCTCTTAGTGCTGATTTTGGTCCTAACACATATGGTTTCTATTCGAGTGTTATTCTAATTGGATTCTCCTTAAGAACTCTTTATCTTTCAATCCAAATGACCCTGACCAAAGATTTTCTCAAGCAAGAATACATAGGATATTCCTCTCATGACACTAAGAGTGGATGATCCTTTATTGACACTCAATTGCCCTCGTAAAGTTAGTTGCCACTCCTAATGGCTAGCTACACTAGATCTAGAACTTCTATATCTGTAAGTCTAGCTATACTAGATATCCTTGGTATCTTAAGTCTAAAGACCAGACAACTGGGACAACAGAATCACTATCTAACAATGAGGTATCATCAACCATCCAGTATTCTGTGAGTAAATCAATCAGTAAACTCATTCTCCAATGAGCATTTGCACTGTACCTCTAGTGTCCCTAAATAAGCAACTATGAGACTAGCCACCTTCATCATATGTATGGGTATATAGTATACCAGTTTGCCTAGTTATCTCGATGTCCCTCTCGAGTAACCTATGATTGAGATTATTTAAGGTCTATGTTTAAAGGTAAATTGATCTCATTATCGTGATCTCATCATGATTTGAATCCAATTGCATAGATCTATGAACATCACAATATAAACAATAAGCAATATAAAGTGAATACCAAATAAATAATAAGCAAAAAGAATGCATATCATGTCACATATGTCATCACTCATGTGATTGACTTGCAAGGCACCTATGACTAGCAACTTATAGGTTTGGTAGTTCTAAATCTAGTACAACCGATTATTGAGAGTAGCAACCAACCTTACGAAGATAATTGATTATCAATAGAGGATCATCTGCTTTTGATGTTATGAGAGGAATACCCCATGTATTCTTGTTTAAGCAAATCCTTGGCCAGGGCCATTCGGATTAAGAGAAAGATTTCTTTGGGAGAATCCAATTAGAGCTAGACTCAAGTAGATTCCATATAAGCCTGACAGCACCATGCTTGGTATAGTCTTTAGGATATTAGATGGATG
The DNA here is from genome assembly GCA_024322285.1 of Musa beccarii. Lineage (NCBI taxonomy): Eukaryota > Viridiplantae > Streptophyta > Magnoliopsida > Zingiberales > Musaceae > Musa > Musa beccarii. The sequence continues at coordinate 47,017,623 of CM044396.1, read as the reverse complement.
AGAGACTATAGATACATGGTAACTAAGGACAAACATATATAATAGTTTAGATTCTCTTGTATCATCTCGAGACTGTGATGTAGTGGTCTAATATGTCCGTAGTCGATAAGTCGAGTAAATTATTATGGAGATAATAATTTACTAAATCAGAAGGAGTTCTAATAGGTATGACTTACAGCCAACTCAATATTGGGCCTAGAGAGTCACACATATATGGCAGGTGTTACGATGAGTAAAGGTTCGGATATGAGATATCCGCTGGAGCCAATATCTTATTGGATATCCAATAAGCCCTTAAATTATTAGATCTTATAGATAAGATCCAATAAGAGCTAATGAGAGATTATTATGTAGAAATCCATTAATTTAAGAGACTTGGATAGTTGGATGGATATCCAGTACCCAATAGGGCAGGATCTATTAGGGTTAAGTTGATAAAGACCTCTATAAATAGAATAGAACCAAAGGGATATAGTCTAGACCTTTTTTAGGTACCACCTCCTATACTCCTCCCTCTCTCTCCTCCTTAACTGATAGCCCCAGTTTGGGGCATGTGGATAGAAAGAAGGGTCGACCTTTTCTTGATAACGTGGTGCGTATGAAGAGGAGGATCATGCAGCAATTTGAGGAGCCTCTTCGTTGCATCTAACATGTGGATCACTGCTAGAGAGGAGGATAGTTGACCTCCTTCATCCTCTCCCATAGATTTATAAGTTTTCAGAGATATACGATCTCTCTAGGTAACATATCTTTTACATATGCACAATTTTGGGTTTTGGGTTTTTTTTGTGTACCAATCTTCACACGACGACGAGAAACTATTTTTTGTGAGAAATATGTGATTTTTGTTTTCTATTCTTTCATTGTGCATATGATTCTACCCCAAGTTTTCCAATAAGAAATCACTAAGGCAAATCCATTCCCCAGCCCATGGTGACCAAATTTAGACCCGCCGTGGAAGTTGTACCTCCAAACACCGTATGCCAACGAAACCTATTGGGAAATCTTATGGGGCGACATCTCATGTGTAGCGGAAGAATAAAAAATAAAATCACAGATTTTTTATAGAAAGGTTCCGTCGTCGTGCGAAGATCGGTGCATCAAAACAAATCTGTGAAAGAACCTAGGGAGATCATATGTCCCTGAATCCCTACAGATCTGTAGGAAGGATGAAGGAGGTCAAGCATCCTCCTCTCTAGTGGTATCCACACGATAGGGACTGTGACAATGCACCTCTCTAGGGAGAGGAGAATAGAAGGTGGCTACCAAACGAACTCCCAGCCTTTAGAGCTTTGGCTCCCTCCTATTTATAGAGGCCCCCTGTAAACCCTAATGGATCTTGCCCTGTTGGGTATGGATCTCCATCCAATTACCTAAGTCTTTTGGATTAGTGGGTTTCTACCTAATAATTCCTTGTTAGCAATTATTGGGTCTCATCGTAGGATCTAATAATTCAGGGACTTAATTGATATCCAATAAGTTAAGGGCTCCAACAGATATCTTATATCCGAACCTCTACTCGTCGCAACACCTACCATATGTGTGTGACCCTCTAGGCCCAATATCGAGCTGGTCGTAAATCATACTTATCAGAACTCCTTCTGACTTAGTGAATTATTATCTCTATAATAATTCATCCAACTTATCGACTACGGATGTACTAGGCCACTACGCCACAGCCCCTAAATGATATAGGAGAATCCAATCCTTTGGATCTATCTGTCCTTAGTTACTATATATCTATAGTCCCTCATCCAACTAATATTCCAGAGACCCTATATCGGGCATGGTGCTATCAGGCCCATACGGTCTCTCCTCGAGTCTTACTCTTGTCGGATTCTCTCGGAGAACTTTTTCACTCTCAATCTGAATAACCTTAGCCAAGGATTTGTTTAAGCAAGAGTAAATGAGATATTCCTCTCATGAAACTAAGAGTGGATGATTCTCTATTGACACTCAATAGCCCTTATAAGGTTGGCTACCACTCCCAATAACCGACTATATTAGATCTGAAACTTTCTAAACTTATAAGTCTGGTATCAAAGAGTGGGGTACTTATATAAGACATCCTTGGTGTCTCAAGTCTAAAGACCAGATACACTACTAGGACTACAGAATCGCTATTTGATGTAAGGTATCAATGACCATCCAGCATTCCGTAGGCGGATTAATCAGTGAACTCATTCCTCAATGAGCACCTGCACTGTACCCTTAGTATCCCCACATGAGTAGCTATGAGACTAGCCACCTCCATCATATGGATAGGTATACAGCACACCAGTTTATCTGATTTTTTTTATGTCCCTCTCGAGTAACCTATGACCAGGATTATTTAGGGTTTGTATTTAAAGGTGAATCGGTCTCATTATCGTGATCTCATCACGATCCGATTCCCATTGCACAGATCCAAGGACATCACAATATATGCAACACGCAAGATAAAGTGATAAAATGCCTAATAATAAGCAAAAAGAAAGAGTGCATATCAAGTCACAAGTGTCATCACTCATGTGATTGGCTTACAGGGCACATATGACTAGCAATATCCCACTTGACCTAAAGCCAATCACCAACATTTCTGATCCCCATCAGACCTCTGTGATGCTCAAAGATAATTTGAGTCAATGGCTTTGTCAATGGATCAACAATGTTATCTTCGGATGGAACTCTTTCCACTACTACATCACTTCGGGCCACAATATCTCTAATAAGCTAGAACCTCCTCATAACACTTCTGATGAGACCCAGGTTCCCTTATTTGAGTTATCACCTTGTATGTTCATATTAAAATTCATTATGAAATGAGAAAAGGAATATGGTAGGGACTGAAGCATAAGATCCACACACAGGTTATCCTTTAGGACCATTCCTAGACCTGTGAATTTCTCGAACCACTCAATCATCTTAAGGACATGGTTTTGAACTGTGTCCTCTCAGTCATCCTGGCATAGAAAAGACTCTTTGATATCTCATATCGTTGAGTTCTTCCCTGTTCCTCAAATAGTTTGCGGAGATGTAGGAGTATAGAATTAGTATCCATATTTTTATGCTGTCTCTATAACTCAGTAGTCATAGAGGCCAACATATAACACTAAGCAAGAGTAGAATCATCTATGTACTTCACATAACGAGTGATCTCATCCTCGCATGCCCCTTCGTCGGGCATAGGGATCACTATATCAAGGACGTATGCGATTTTCTCTATCATGAGAATGATTCTTAGATTGTAAAGCCAATCCGTATAATTTGGACCAGTGAGGCGATTGGCATCAAGTATGCCATGTAAAAGATTTGAAAGTGACATTTTTTTCTAAAATTAAAGATGTAGCAGAAATAAATAACATGCAGACTTTGCAAAAATTAAATAGTTAAGATAAGGACTTCTATCTTAATGTACTCCCCCTATTTTTTCGTGAGACACACAACACCCTCTAGCATATGAATCAGAGACCCCCGACAGATCTCTAGTGGGGATCAGGATCCAATCGATGTCTTAACGTAACCTCGAGGAACTCGACCAATCACATTAAGCCCGTAAAGGTAGGCAACTCTTGCCAATCATAACTCTTTGTGATTCTCGTCTTGTTCGACCTCCGAACCACCATGGCCTCAAGGGACTCAACCAATCATGATATTCAGTTAAGTCATCACCATCGTTACAAGATGAGTCTGATTCGATGATATACTCTCGAGAGACTCGACCAAGCATACCATATCCTCATGTCACTGGTGACATCTTTATGTCGTAGATAAGATAGTGAAACACGATATAGATAAGTCTCAAGGGACTCAACCAACTCAACCTACACGGGGAATCAATTCTTAGCTATAACGATGGAAGGCCACATGGGTCAATCTAATTATCTCAGGTTTACCGACTTAATATTATTAATAGAGGGGATTTTAATTTGATCTCCTAACAAAATGTGTTACACACATACATATTTAATATATATCTACATCGCATGCAAATATATATACATATCTAGTAGGTGTATAATCAATCACACATTACATGAGCAATCACACCAAATGATCATGGACCACATCCTAATGTGATCAGGCCCGAGCCAATGGGCCCAATCACTCACATCAAGATCTATATGTGCTTCGACGTATCTTCATGTCCTGTGATCGTCCTTCTCGCTTCATCAGTTCCATCGGCATCTCAACGCATCTCTATGCGTCGGATCGTCCGTCTCGACCTCATGGGTCCCGCTACCACTGCGCCTCCTCATGTAATTATAACATAATTACAAGCATGCAAGCCCGACAATAAACGAGAAAAATAGAGGCTTGCAGGCCCCAATAATAATAATCACATGTACACACATCACATCACAGGTCCATGATTATCTGTCCATATCATACATCATATGTATATGTTATTTTATAGGACTACTAGATAAATAATAATAGTTAATTAAACTATTTAATTAATATATATTTTTCTAAAAATAGGGATATTTAGAGAATTTTCTGAATTCTGAGGGGTAAATATCTTTTGCCCAAAAAATCCTAATCCCTCTTCTGCTTGCTGCGTTACGGTTGCCACCACCCTACCGGCGGCGGCCACTCCGTGTGGGCGCACCGCCTCTGCCTGCGGCGGGCGCTTCTACTCGTGGGCGAGCACCGCTGCCCCACAAGTAGCGCTGCAACTGTGGGTGCCTCTGCCCGTGGGCTACGGGGTAGTGCCTGCAGCTACCACTGCCCCCGCAGGTGTCTCTGCCCATGCCTTGCAGGCAGGCAATAGGCCGCCGACCACCTGTCACCGCCCGTAGCTTGCATGTGGGCTCCTTGCACGCAGTCGCCACTATCGTTACCGTTGTAGGTAGTGAGGCTGCAAGTAGCCTTGCGGCTGCTATGCGAGCGTAGCAAGGGAAACAACACTTGCTACCCTTCCTCACCTTTTGCGTCAATAATTTTTGACGATAAAAACTATTCTAAATCACAACACATACAGTTTAAGATCCGATCTTCGCACGAACAACCTATCTCTAATACCACTATTAGGAAATCCTATGGGGCGACATCTCATGCGTAGTGGAAGAACAAAAAATAAAACCATAGATTTTTTGTAGAAAGGTTCCATCGTCGTGTGAAGATCGGTGCATCAAAAACAAATCCGTGAAAATTGCATGTGTAAAAGAAAGTACCTAGGGAGATTATATATCCCTGAATCCCTACAGATCTATAGAAAGGATGAAGGAGGTTAAGCGTCCTCCTCTCTAACGATATCCACACAACAAGGACTATGACGATGCACCTCTTTGGGAGAGGAGAATAGAAGGTGGCTACCAAAAGAACCCCCAACCTATAGAGCTTTAGTTCCCTCCTATTTATAGAGGCCTCCTATAAACCCTAATGGATCTTGCCCGATTGGGTATTGGATCTCCATCCAATTACCCAAGCCTCTTGGATTAGTGGGTCTCTACCCAATAATCTCTTATTAGTAATTATTGGATCTCATCTTATGATCCAATAATTCAGGGGCTTAATGGATATCCAATAAGATAGGGGCTCCAGCAAATATCTCATATCCGAACTTCTACTCGTCGCAACACCTACCATATGTGTGTAACCCTCTAGGCCCAATATCAAGCTGGCCATGAGTGATACTTGTCAAAACTCCTTCTGACTTAGTGAATTATTATCTCTATAATAATTCACTTAACTCATTGACTGCGGACGTACTAGGCCACTACGCCATAGCCCCCAGACGATACATGGGAATCCAATCCTTTGGACCTATCTGTCCTCAGTTACCATATATCTATAGTCCCTCATCCAACTAATATCCTAGAGACCCTATATCGGGCATGGTGTTGTCAAAGCCCATACGGTCTCTTCTCGAGTCTTGCTCTTGTCGGATTCTCCCGGAGAACTTTTTCTCTCTCAATCCGAATAACGTTGGCCAAGGATTTATTCAAGCAAGAATGTATGGGATATTCCTCTCATGATACCGAGAGCGGATGATCCTCTATTGACACTCAATAACCCTCGTAAGATTGGCTACCACTCCCAATAATCGGTTGTACTAGATTTGGAACTTTCTAAACCTATAAGTCCGGTATCAAAGAGTGGAGTACTCATACAGGACATCCTTGGTATCTTAAGTCTAAGGACCAGATACACTACTGGGACTACGAAATCGCTGTCTGACGTGAGGTATCAATAACCATCCAGTATTCCGTAGGTGAATCAATCAGTGAACTCATTCCCCAATGAGCACCTGCACTATACCCTTAGTGTCCCCACACGAGTAGCTATGAGACCAATCACCTCCATTATATGGACGGGTATACAGCACACTAGTCTATCCGATTATCTCGATGTCCCTCTCGAGTAACCTATGACCAGGATTATTTAGGGTCTGTATTTAAAAGTGAATTGGTCTCATTATCGTGATCTCATCACGATCCGATTCCCATTGCACAAATCCAAGGACATCATAATTGCAACACGCAAAATAAAGTGATAAAATGCCTAATAATAAGCAAAGAGAAAGAGTGCATATCAAGTCACAAGTGCCATCACTCATGTGATTGGCTTACAGGGCACATATGACTAGCAAAACCTAAAGAGGAGCATGACCCCCTATGCACATTAAACCTCAAGGCAATAGAAAGCTCCTCTAAAAAATAAGCACCATAGGTAATACAAATCATAAGGGCAAGATGACACACCATGTCCTGGGCAAAGAGCCTTAGTAGTGACAAATGCCACCTATCACAACATCATCCACCACCATTGGTCAAGTATCATAGCGAGTCCAATCTATTACTTCAACATGGTCAAACCCCTTGGTAAGTCCAATCTACTACTTTAACATAGTCAGACCCCTTAACAAGTCCAATCTACCACTTTAATGTGGTCAAACCTCTCGACAGGTCCAACCTACCACTTCAATGGGAACCTCTTGGTAAGTCCAACCCATCGCTTCAATGTGGTCAATCCCCTAGGCAGGTCCAACTTGCTGGGAAATTATGAGTCAATATCTCATGCATAATAAAAAATAAAAATAAAATCAAAATTTTCATAGTTAAGTACTTGATTGTTGTGCGACGATTGGTGTATAAAAAAATCATAAATCTAAAAAAATCACACGTATCATGCTAGAAGTATTACATAGAGAGATCGTATATCCTTGAAATTTCTAGATCTGATAGAGAGGATGAAGGAGAACTCGCATACTCCTCTTTAGGGATAATCCATATAGCGGATGTAGCAACAACACTCCTTAGGTCACTGCGAGATCTCCTTCTCCATGCACACCACAAAGCTACTAGAGCCAAGGAGGAGAGGGGGTTAAGGAGAATAGGAGAGGTGACCATCAACAGTTCTAGCCTATGAACCGAAATGTTCCTCCTATTTATAGAGGTACATGAAGGTTATCCCTTAATGGATCCTATCCTCATTAGATCTCTATCCAGTTATCCAATTGGATCATATCTATAGGATCCAAACTAGAAGCTTCATAGATATCTTATATTCACACCTCCTGCTCATCATAATATCCACCATATGTGTGTGACTCTCTAGACTCGATATCAAGCTAGTCGTGAGTCGATCCTGCCAGAACTTCTTCTAACTTAGAACTCCTTCTAATATAGTAAATTATTATCTTCATAATAATTCACTTGACTCATCGACTAAGGATGTACTAGGCCACTACGCTATAGTCCCAAGACGATACAAGAGGATCTAATCTATCGTACATGTCTGTCCTTAATTACCATGTATCTATAGTCCCTCATCCATCTAATATTCTAGAGATTGTATATTGGGCATGATAATGTCAGGCCTATATGGAATCTTGTCTAAGTCTCGCTCTAATTGGATTCTTCTAGAGAACTCATTCTCTCTTAATCCGAACGACCTTGACTAAGGATTTTGTCTAAGCGAGCATACACGAGATATTCCTCTCACGATATTGAGAGTGGATAATCCTTTGTTGACACTTAATTGTCTTCATAAGGTTAGCTACCATTCTAAAGAATTGGCTGTACCAGGTCTAGAACTTCCAAATCTATAAGTTCGATATTAAAGAATAGAGAACTCATATAAGACATCTTTGGTATCTCAAGTCTAAGGACCAGACACAACTATGGCTATGAAATCGCTATTTGATATCAGGTATCATTAACTATCTAGTATCTGTAAGTGGATCAATTAGTGAACTTATTCTCCAATGAGTACTTGCACTATACCTCTAGTGTCCCCACATGAGTGACAATGAGACCAACTGCCTCCATCATATGGATAAGTATATAGTGCACTAGTCTATCCGGTTATCTTGATGTCCTTCTCAAATAACCAATGACCAAGATGATTTAGGATCTATATTTAAAGGTGAATCGATTTTATTATCATGATTTTATCATGATTTTATCATGATTCAATTTCTATTATATAGATCCAAGGATATCACAATATACATCTAGATAATATGAGAAAATACTAGTAATAATAAGCAAAGAGATTGTCGCAGCATACTACAGGTGCTATCACTCACATAATTAGCTTGTAGAGTACCTATAACTAATACAACCTACTACATTAAAGTGGTCAAACCCCTTAGTAGGTCCAACCTACCACTTCAATGCAGTTAAACCTCTTGGCGAGCAATCTACCACTTCAACATGATCAAACCCCTTGGTGGGTCTAGCCTACCGCTTCAATGTGGTTAAACCCCTTAGTGAGTCCAACTCCCGAGCTGTGTGCCTTGGTATGAAGACCCGAGGGTTACACCTAGGTTGAGCTTACACACTCCCTAGTCATGCACTCGGCAAGAAGTCCCAAGGGCTACACCTAGGCCAAGCCTATATGTTCCCTAGTCATGCACCTTAATAAGAAGCCCCGAGGGCTGTACCTAAGCTAATCCTATATGCTCCCTCACTATGCACCTCAACATGAAGACCCAAGGGATACACCTAGGTTAAGCTTATATACTCCCTAGTCATGCACTCAGCATGAAGACCCGAGGCATGCACCTAGGCCGAGCTCAATGCTCCCTAATTGTGCACTTAGCATAAAGACCCTAAAATGGCACCTTAGATGAGTGGAGTTAAAAAGGACTTGCTCTTGAGCCAAGCACCTCAGCATGAAGCCTCGAGGGCTATACCTAGGTTGAGCTTATATGCTCTCTAGTCATGCACTCGATATAAAGATTCGAGGGTGGCACCTCAGATGAGTAAGATTTAAAAAGGACTCACTTTTGGGCCATACACCTCGCCCGAGTCTATGCACTCCCGAACTATGCACTCAGCATGAAGACCCGAGAGCTGCATCTAGATCAAGCTTACGTGCTTCCTAGCCATGCATCTCGACATAAAGACTTGAGTGATGCACCTAGGTTGAGCTTACATGCTCACTACCCTTGCACTCGACATGAAGACCCGAGGGTTGCAACTAGACTGAGCCTATGCACTCCGTAAACATGCACCTCGATATAAAGACCTGATGACTACACCTAGGTCGAGCCTATGCGCTCCTTAGCCATGCACCTCAGTATGAAGACCCAAAAGATGCACCTAGGCTAAGCTTATATGCTCCATAATCATGTACTCGGTGTGAAGCCTCGAGGGATGCACCTAGGTTGAGCTCACATGCTCCCAAGTCATGCACTCAACATGAAGACTCAAGGGTGGCACCTCAATGAGTAGAGTTAAAAAGAACTTGCTCCCAAGCTAAGCACCTCAGCGTGAAGCCTCGAGGAATGCACCTAGGTCGAGCTTACACGTTCCCTAGCTATGCACTCAATATAAAGACCCCAAGAACATACCTCAACTAGACCGACAAGCTCTCGATAGCCCAATCAATAGACTTTCATTAGAGCATATACCTAATAAAAGAGCATGCAAGTGTGTCCTTCGAAGAAAGGCCCCGAAGGATACCCTTCCAAGGGAGGAAAAATGATAGGGACGATTTTACCTCATGCCAGTTCATTAGCCATAAAGGTCGACACTTAAGCAGGGTTCCAAATCCCAACTCCAAAATGGAGTCATTGTGCATCCTGATATGCCCCGTATCAATAGTTGATAACAACTATCCTGTCTTATTAAGATTGGAGACTAGAATGATCAGGTGATTAACCTGATCTTATCCTAGGCCAGCCAGTAAGAAGGCCCAGGGATTAGGCATAAAAAGGAACCTATCAGCTCACGCTAAGGGGGGGCTTCCGACACACTAACTCAGTCATACATCTTACAATAATGTCTTCTCCCCTTCACTAACTTAAGGATCGAAGGGGCAGCATTAGGCAACCCCCGATGCCAGTCTATCATGCAGGACCACCGACAATCAGGAGACAACCCCACTATCAGGACGTAGCTTCACAACCATGAGGCAACCCTTCAATCGGAGAACAACCCATATGTCTAAAGAGAGGATCTCACAATCGAGTAGATCCTAGGTCCTCTACTCGGTCTTATCGCTCCAAGGCCAAATCGACCCCAGTGAACCGCCTCCCTTGCAGACCTCCTACACTGGTTTACCATGTGAACACTCCTATATCAGCACAAATGAGAACACAAGGTTGAACCTATACTCGACGGTGAACCAATCATGTTGCCTAACTAGTCGACGGTATTGATGACCCATCAAGTTGAAACTTTTAAAAGATGTTTGTTTGTTAAAGTTGAAGAATCTATAGATTTAAAAAAAAATGAGGCATAAAATTGATTCAGAAGATCAAAGATGAAGATTTTATATTTTTCGAAGAGATGTATTGATAGGTCCAATCAATATTCAAATAACAGATTCAAACAAAGAAAGTTTTCTGACAAGTTTACAATTATTACTCCGAAAACCTCGATCTATAAGAGATATTTAAAGTATGACAACTTCAAATGTTATTATTATTCTAAAGGGACAAACTTATAATTACGTATATTAGTATCATGGAGAATGTTAAGATAATGTTAATATAAGTTTTATTGATTTAGAAAATATTTAGATAAGAGTTTAATTAACTTAGGATACTCACTTTAGGTAAGATTATAATAAATTTTAATATATTTAGTGTCATGAGTCATGTTAAAGTTAGCAGCAGATGGGCTGTATTAGATTTATTGGTTGAGATCTGCATTTATTGGCTGAGAGCTGCATTAGATATTTTTAATGAAAATTTTTATATTTTAAATTATTCTATTTTTTCATTGATATTTGGCTTTTTTATTTTTTCGTTTTTTGGATCATGGTTCTCAATATGAAGAACTGAGATAGGAAGGCTTAGAGAGAAAAACAGATGTCTCTCTAGATGACATTCTTAGAGTGACTGCATCGATTGTTCCTATCTCATCACTAATTATTACTCGATTAAACAATAGGTTGTAGGAGCCTCAAAATAATAAGAAGCGTTAGTTTTGTTCCCACTAAAAGTTCTTTCTTTATATTTATTCTACTTTTACCTTTTTCTATAAAATATTAAAAAAAATGGCACACTTAAAGGGAAGGCTTTACGTGAAAACTTTTTGTAAAGCAATATTCTTCGTCGGCTGCCTGTTTGGTTTTTCTTTTTCTTTTCTTTTTTTATTGTTTGAGAAGACACAAGTGTTAGTTATGTAGATGGATCCTTACGATATTGATATTGATATGCTCATACAATTTGCATGTCATCCCAAATCAAGCTTAGAGGAGTATTATAAATATAAATACAAATTATATACATATATATATGTATTTTAATATATATATATATACATATATATATACATGTATATATATATATATATATATATATATATATACATATATATATATACATATATATATATATATATATATATATATATATATATATATATATATATATATATATATATATATATATATATATATATATATATATATATATATGCAGGCGAATGAACTAGAATTCTTAGTTTCTTACATGTACGGTAGTTAAAGTACAGCTACACAATATAAATAGGAGGATGGTTCAAGAAATAAGATTATTCAATACGTTTGTAGTGTTGGGTTTGAAATGGATTATTAAAATTTGGGGATGATAATTCATTTAAAATTTTTAATTTCATCAAAAAGCTTATTGTGTTGTTAGTCAAACCTATTATGTTCTACCATTTCACTCTAACTTCATCTTTTCTTATTTCATACACGTGACTTGAATTTTTAGTCAGTAATATAACTTAAAAAATGGTGCCCACATCATCAAATTAGAAAAAGGAAATGTTGGTCATGTCTCTTAGGAGTAGAGTAGATGAAAGAGACTGTCGCCGATATTTGTCCGTAGACGCAGACATGCACGAACATGTTCCCTGTTTGCATCACAAAATCTTGGTCATGCTATCATTGGTACTTAATACTTACCTGGTCGCTTCATGCATGCGTAGTGATGCATAGCGTGAGGTTTAGTCACCGTCACGGTGTGTGGAAACGTATGCAGCGGTCGCGAGGAACACATGCATTCATCTTTCTTTGACCGTTGGCTGATACATGACACGGAGGAGGAAGTGGAGAAGGGATTGAGGAAGTTACGTGACAGGTTCTTTGGACGGCGTGCTACCGACCGCGCCCCAGGATTGCCAGTTTGAGCGCGGGACTTCCCCGGTGGGATCCACCCTCGATATAATATTATATATAATTAATAGGGAACTAAAATTGATTTTACCCCTTTTTTTAATTGAGAACGAAAGAAATAAATAATAAAGACATGATAATTTTAAAGAGTGCCTTAATTCATTATTTAAATATGATACTGATATGATGATTTTGATGCATAGTTAATCTGATTAGATATTCAATCGATACATTAAATATATCCGTATCTTATAGGGATGGCAATTTAATATTAATGGAAATGATGACTCAAAAATTGATAAAATTATCTATTCGATGAAATGATAACTAACGACCCTTGATGTTTATGCGAGCCATTACTCTTGATAATTCAACATATGATATCTCAGACTAATGATGATCGAATAATTTGAATAATCATTCCTGATATTAATATATTCTTTAACTCAATAGCCATACTAACACATTATTAAATATCCTCTAAGTGCATCTTGGAGACATCTTATAAATTCTAACCTTTATATTTTTCTGAACTATCTAAATTCTCTAATAACTTAAATATTAGAAAGATTTTTGTCGGATATACCCTTGACACAATCTTTTGTCGAATCTCTACACATAGTGAGTTTGGGAATAGACTGAGGTTGTATATAAATCCTGAACACATGTCAGAAAAATCAGACTATGATTTTAAATCAAAAGTGTATTTCCACATCACATCTTTTTGATACCTCTACACATAGTCAACCCTTTAAAATTTTCAATCCCTATCAACATGAGTCTATTCTTTTACTCGATGATGAATTAAGTCACATTGATTAGGATCAAACCCCTAACTAATTCTTTGAATCAAGGATAAGTTAAATCAACATGAGATTATTTCTTTAACCCTCTTTCTAATTTTCATATCTCATGTATCATTACAACAACGATCATGGGACTGTAATGTTATACATAATGATTTATTTTTATTGCATAACAAAAGGAATTAAAGTGGGCTAATTGATGTGTCATGGAGATGTGACGCGGAAAATATAGTTGAATGTTTTGGTGTACCGGAGGGGCTGAGAGTAGAACAACTCAATGTGTTTGTATATATATATATATATATATATATATATATATATATATATATATATATTTGTTCCTTGATTTGTTAAGCCTCTTGTTGCAGGACTTGCATAGTAGATTAAAGATACTACAGATTAGCCACTTGTAATTTCTTCATCAGAATCAATAAAGTAAAGGAAGAAGATTAAGTTTAGATGGAGCAACTGCTAAGTATACATTGTAATGAATGCCTTTGTTGGTATTATTTGTACATCTAAATGTACAACTAAATGCGAACAAGTTTCCAAGAAATTCTTCCATGGAAGCAGATTCAGCTTCTTAAGGTACCAATTGGAACAATATAAATAAATATAGCCAATTTAGTAAGCTTTACCTACGAGCAACCAGGTTATCTCAGCTGGAGCTCCACCTTGGGTCATTGTTGGCTCCTCTGTTATCAGGTCTTTCTTGACCTTTCAACATTGGACAGACATCAACCCTAATACATGGTTCTTACGAATGACTAGCTTTCATAGTACGATGGACGGTGTGTGCGAGACCCGGGAAGGAATGCATCTTCATGCTTGTGAGTTGCAACCTACAGTAGATAAGCTAATTGTCGATATGACAAGAAACTTCTTGTGAGGTTGTTTCCAACATGAAGCTTTTCACTGGCCTTTTTCTTTGGGGATAGCATCGAATGGGACTTAGTTTTTACACCAATCACTTGGCCAAGTCTCAAGTAGTTTTCTTGAAGCCTTTCTGTAGCAATTTCCTTCTTTGTGTTTTCTAGATTCGTCGGTTTCGATTTACGTACAAAAATCCATGCCGACAGGAGTAGTTATATAATGGTTGGGTTTTGTTTGGAGTGATATCAGGTGAGGCTTTGAAGGGAAGTCCACCAGCAAGCATTATGAAAAGAAGACAGCAGGCAGAGTTTTCTTTTGTTTATTTATTTATTTTTTAATCTTTCCTTCGGTTCTTTGAATCATGATTTAGATGGTGGATATATTTTTGATACCATGAATAGATATTCAGTCAATTGAATCCAGATTCAATACTTTAAATCTAATCAGTTTAAAAATAATAAAGTAAGCCAACGACATTTATGACATCTATAAAGATCCCAATGGAGGATATTTTTTCATTTCAAATCATTTTAATCTTTTAAACTTACCTTGATCATTTATTAACTTAGAGTGTTAAAAAGAACTTATTAAGCACATCATCGATACAAGTTTTTGTAAACTATCTCGGGGTTCAAACTCCTTAAATCCACATTGAGATTCTCTAAGATGAGATTTTCACATCAAAATACTTATTTCAAGATTAGTGTTACTATATATATAAAAATCATAATTATACTAAGAAAAATTTTAGTATCAAAAATTAAAATTAAATAATGATAGTTCAAATTTATAATATGTACCTTTCGATACCATTAAAAATTTTTTTATTTAATATGTAGGTATATCATCGTTGGATTCAGAAACTACAACAATATCGATTTGCTAAGAGAATTAGACTTATTTTCTTCTCTTATCATATTCTTTATAAGACCATTATAAGCGATGGATTAAGAATTAAGAAAGATTGATAATAGATCTATAATTATAATAACTAGTGTTTCATATCTATGAAGTTATATTCTTTTATAGATGAGAGAGTAAAAGGTTTATGATGATAATTAAGATAGTCTCTCCTATCAAGGTGATCTTCTAAAGAATTTTACCATAATTAGACTTATTTTTTATTGGTCAATAACCATAATTAAAATCTAATCAAATCTATAATATATCTTATATAATTAGATAAGGTGACATAATCTAGCATTCTTCCATTTGACCCATTAATGGGTGAGCTATAAAAGAAATTTAAAATCAAAATAAATGAGGCAAAAATTTATTTGAAAGTAATCTCACTTAATCAGATTATGAAACTTCAAAAATGCATGAATTTTATAAAATAAATCAATAAGTCCAATAAATATAATAATACCATGTTAAGTTTGACTTTTAATATGAGTCATAGCAATTATATATTATCAATGTTATACTTTATTATATTTACTGCAACACTATTAGTCATTCTTAGTATGGTCCAAAATGATTCTTTTAATTTATCTTATCAGGATAATCATGTTATCACATTTAATCATAATATGTACATACATAAATATGAATAGGATAATAAAAATAAATAACTTTAAAAATATCAATTATAATATGCACGCAAACATATATCATCATATCTTTTTTGTATTGCTCACAAACCCAATTATAAGAATATATTCTTTCAAACACTTTAAACTATAAGCCTTATGTAAATGGATCAATAATTAATATCATCGAACTTAAGTTCTTAATTGATATTAATTATTTCTAGACTCTTTCTCTAACAATCAAGTACTTTATATAATAATGTATAGAATTACAAGAGTACTTACCATTCTTAGAGAAGAAAACTACTGGATATATCACAAAATATTTTCAATAATTTGACAATTGAGTCATATCACACTAAATCCTGAGATAAAATTTTGTATTATTGATAATGCAATGTTAATTGCTTTCTATTTTTTTCTTATAAATTATCCCTTTAACTAATACATATAAAATGTAAAGTAGACTTTTTACTATCGAGATAATTTACATAATCAACATATGAAAATATCATCATTTTAAATTGATCAAATTTTATATATGTGAGCATAAATTTTTTTGTCCTTTTCAAATATCTTATTATTTTCTTTGTAGCCTTTTAGTGTTTCATTCCTATGTAACTCTAATATCTATATAATATTTTAAGGAATACTTTTCTAAGTTATTTTAAAGATACTAATTCTGAGGAATACCTAATATTATAAGGAATACTTTCTTATAAGTTTGAGCATATAATAGACTTTCAAAATCAAAATCTAAATCTCTTTGAAGTTAGTTAATATATTCTTTTTGAGATAACCCTAACAATCCTTGAGATTTATTCCTAAATATCTCAATGCTAATAATATAAGTTGTCTCATTCATATCAAACATTTTAAAATTCTTGATGAGAAATTTTTGGTTTGGTACAATAAATCAAGATTAGTTCTAGCAAGCAAAATATTTTTAACATATAGACCAATAAAATAAATTAGCTCCCATTGACCTTCAAATATAAATATTAATCAATAATATTTTTCTTAAATATAAAAAAATAATGGTATTATGAAGCTTCATTTACCATTATCTAGAAGTTTGTTTAAAGTCATAAATGAATTTTTTAAATTTGCTTGTCAAAATTTATCCTTTTTTATTATGAATTATTTATATTAATCTATGTAAATTTTTTTATCCAAACTTTTATTCAAAAATTATTTTCACATCCATCTGATGTAACTTAAAATCATAATAAGATATTAATGTTATGATGATTTTAATGAGTTTATTTAAAAAATAAAAAATATCTTATTATGATTGATATATTCTTTATGAATAAAATATTTGGCTATAAATCTCACTTTTATATCACATTTGATATTATCCTTTAAGTGACGCTGTCTTAAAGACACATTTATAATAAACCTTTTTATAATTATTAGATAATTAAATGAGTTTCTAGATACCATTCTAATCAATTGATTTTAACTTTTTTTATTGCAGCATACCACTTTTCAAAATTACTATTTTTTATGTCTTGTGAAAATGATAAGGGATATCTTTTAATTCTTATACCTTAATTTGATTCTTATATATATACCACATAATTATTAGAAAAGTTAGGTCTCCTTTTTTTACCTTTGAGATCTTTTCAAAACTATCAATTTTCATTATTCTACAAGACCTTTAGTAGTGATATCAACATCATATAAGAGTTCATCAATGTTATTTTATTACATATCTTCATTAATTTTTTTCGTAATTTAAGGAACAACAATCTCTCAAATAAAAAATGGTAAATAAGTATTAACATATATCTCCTCTATATCAAAATTAATCTTTTGAGATTTTTTTATTTTTACTAATTTTTTTTATTTTTTAGGAATCTTGCATTACAAATTCTACTATCCTTGTCCTATGATTAAGTAATAAAATCTGTATCCTTGAATTTTTTAGATAATCAATAAAATATCTAAAAATAGCTTTTGAATCTATTTTCTTTCCATATGAATTAAAGACACTTATCACTACAAGATATTGATAGAATTGACTTATTAGAAACTTCGTTCAATATATGTATTACCATCTTTACAACTTTTCCTCATATTAATTCAAGCATAGAAGAATAACTCATTATTCTCTTAGCAATATCCATAAGAGTATGATTTCATATTTTAGTAATCTTATTCTATTACGAGACATTTAGTAAAACATACTAAGCACAAATACCTCACTTTTTTAGAATCTAACAAAAGAATTGAAATTATGATTAAGTTCATCATAACTATCATAAAATTTATCATCCCTATTTGTTAGGATCAGACAATCACTAGGGGGTGAATTAGTGCAGCGGATTAAAACGTAAGTTTGAAATCGATTTCGGCAAAATGATTAGTTCATATGAAAACTTCGATCCGACGAAAGATGACTTGGTTGAAGTTGCTTGAGTAAAGGTAAAAAAAAACTGAATGGTTTGCAGCCAAGTAAAAAAGATGAAACAGAAATTTAAACACTCACATTCAAGAATGCTACGATGTATAGTGGTTCGGTCAAAGTGACCTACATCCACTTCCGAAGCCTTCTCCGATGAGTCTCCCAACTTCCACTAGCAAATCCTTTTGAAGGGAAATGACCAAACACCCCTCTTACAACCCTTTTACAAGAAGTTCACACTCTTACAGATTTTATAAAGAAAAAGGAGGTGAACACAAACTATTGAAAACAAGACTTTTACAAGACTTTAGCTCAATTTCTAACACTCAAAAGGGTGCTCTTTCAGTTGAGAAAGGAGGGTATTTATAGATCCAAAGTAGATTCAAATTTGAGCTCCAAATTTGAAATCAATTTGGTTTTCCGGTGCTTGGCGGTGCTACCACCCGTCAGAGGTGGTGCCACCGCCTGTCAATTGTCAGACTGATAGTGCACAAGCGGTACCATCGCCCAAGGCAGGCGGTGCTACCGTCGTTGTACACAGCACTGGGCGGTACCACCGCCCAGCACTCGGCTGCCAGGCGGTTCCACTGCCTGGCACAAGCGGTTCTACTACCTGGCCCATTCAGCAATGCTGAATGGGCCTTGTTTTAGGCCTAAATTGGCCTAGTGAGAGCCCGGTTGGCCCCTACTAGGTTTGAGCAGGATTAATTCGAAATCCTTGCCCTAATTATGTGCCAACTACGAAATTGAAACATAATTAATAGTGATTTGAACCGACATTCTTCAAGTCTTATTCCGGTGAGCTTTACGATGAGATTCCGGCGGTCTTTCGATACTTCCCTTGGATTTCTTCTGGTGGATTCCCAGCATACTCTCGGATTGTATGGTGCGCTCAACAAGTCTTCGGCAAGCTTCCGAACCTTCTCGGCAAACTCCGCGAACCTTCGACGATCTTTGCAGCGAACTTTCGAAAACTTCGGTTAGTCCTTGATTCGATCTCGGTTGGTTCCGGCAACACTTCCGACGATCCTTCGGACTTCCGATGAACTCTTGAACACCCGACGGACTTGACCTCAGCAAATCGCTTTATGTTTCTAACCCATCGTAGTTAATCCTGCACACTTATCTTGATAATATAGATTAGTACAAATATTTCACCAATTGATTTCATCATCAAAATCCAAGATTCAACAATCTCCCCCTTTTTGATGATGACAATCAATTGATGATGGAGTTACTTTTAACTTCCCCCTATCTATATGCCAAATCATGAGAAAGTAAAAGCACTTGAATTCAATCTTTTGAATTCAAGACAAATCTAATAGATTTCATTTAACATAAAGCTTAATAAACAAGCTTAAGCATAAATACGAAAACTTTATATTTTAAACAATGTCAAGGTATTACACCTATAATAACAAGAAATATTAATTCAAATATGACAAGGATCAAGTGATATCCAAAAGAGTGTTTCAATATTAAGACATGATATCAAATGAAAAAGTAGCTTATCTCAAAAATAAGAATTTTTAAGCATTTGCGATGCGATACAATTGATTCATATTTCACTTTAAGCATTTACTCCATCATAGCAACAATTACTCCATCATAGCAATTTGCATTTTTCTCCCCCTTTGTCATCAACAAAAAGGAGGTGAAGTAGCCACCACAAGGTATGATAAATGAGTTGAACATAACGCAAAATATGTCATCCTTGATAGAGAAATCCGAAAAATGTTTGGATCATTTTTATTCACAAGACTCATTTTTTGATTCAGAATTCATAGAATTGTGAAAGGATAGATCATTGAGGTCATTCATCAAGAATTCCATATTTCAAGGTAGACTTCATGATAATGAGATGTCAAAACTTATAAAACTTCAATGAATCAAAAATTTGAAGGAAAAACTTCAACGAATGAAATATTTGTTGAATCTCGGATTTTGATGATAAAATCAATTGGTGAAATATTTGCTCTAATCTATATTGTCAAAGATAAGTATGCAGGATCAACTACGATGGGTTAGAAACATAAAGTGATTTGCCGAGGTCAAGTCCATCAGGTGTTCAAGAGTTCATCGAAAGTCCGAAGGATCATCAAAAGTGTTGCTGGAACCAGCTAAGATCGAATCAGGAACTTGCCGGAGTTTTCGGAAGTTCATCGCAAAGATCGTCGAAGGTTCACGAAACTTTGTCGAGAAGGTTCAGAAGGTTGTCGAAGACTCGTTGAGCATGCCATACAAGCCGGGAGCATGCTGGGAAGACGTCGGAAGAAATCCGAGGGAAATATCGGAGGACCACCGAAGTCTCATCGAAAAGCTCGCCGGAATAAGACTTGAAGAAAGTCGGCTTAAATCGCTGTTAATTATGTTTTTAATTTCATAGTTAGCATGTACTTAGGGCAAGGATTTCGAATTAATCTTGCTCTAAATTGGTAGGGGCCAACCAGGCCCTTACTAGGCCTTTTGGGCCTTGAACAAGGCCCATTCAGCAAAGCTGAATGGGCCAGGCGATAAAACCGCCTGTGCCAGGCGGTAGCACCACCTGGCAGCCATGTGCTGGGCGGTGCTATCGCCCAGCCTGGAGCGGTAATACCACCTGGCCACTTTGGTCAGCGGCGGTAGTACCGCCTGCTCCAAGCGTTAGCACCGCTTTGTCAGACATGTCGGGCCTCAAGCGATCGACAAAGCGATAGTACCGCCTCTGACAAGTGGTAGCACCGCCCAGACTTGGGAATTCTAAATTTGATTTTAAATTTGGAGCCTAATTTTGAATCCATTTTGGATCTATAAATACCCCCCTTTTCTCAGCTGAAAGGGCACCCTTTTGAGAGTTAGAATCTTGGTTTTGAGTCTTTGAAAAGTCTTGAAAAGTCTTGTTCTTGCTAAGTGTTCACCTCCTTCTTCTTCTTGAGAAATCTTGTAAGAGTATGAACTTCTTGTAAAGGGTTGTAAAAAGGGGTATTGGTCCTTCCCCTTTAAAGGATTGCTAGTGGAAGTGCGGAGCCTCATCGGGAAGGCTTCAAGAGTGGATGTAGGTCATTTGACCGAACCACTATACATCATTGTGTTCATGAATGTGTGAGTGTTTACATTTCTGAATCATTTCATTACTTAGCTGCAAATTGTTTAGTTCCTTGCTGCTTCATTTACTCAAGCAACTTCTTACAAGTTCTCTTTCATCGAATCGAAATCTTCCTACGAACTTGTCTTTATACGAAATCGGCTTCAAAGTTACATTTTTAATCCGCTGCACTAATTCACCCCCCCCTCCTCTTAGTGCCTTTTCGATCCTAACAATTAGTATCAGAGCAAGGTTTACTCTCGTATTGGTTTAAAACCTAAGAGAGATGGCCTACTCCGGTATGCAAGAGGGTCACTTCATTACTCGTCCGCCTATGTTTAATGGGTCGGATTATACGTATTGGAAGACTTGTATAAGGATTTTTCTCATTTCTATGGATTTTGAACTTTGAAATATTGTTGAAAATGGATTTGCAAAATCTTCTCTTCCGATGAGTGAGTGGAATGAGTCGGAAAGAAAGATTTTTGCTCTCAATGCAAAGGCTATGAATGCCTTATTTTGTGCGCTTGATAAGAATGAGTTTAATCGGGTTTCTATTTGCAAATCGGCATTTGATATTGGCACACTCTTAAAATCACTCATGAAGGCACTAGCCGAGTGAAAGAGTCCAAAATCAATATTCTTGTGCACTCTTATGAACTTTTTCGGATGAAACCAAATGAGTCCATTGGAGACATGTACACCCGCTTTACGGATGTCATCAATGGACTTAAAGCTCTTGGTAAAGGTTTTTCTAACTTTGAGTTGGTAACTAAAATTTTAAGATCCCTTCCAAAGAGTTGGGATCCAAAAATTACGACCATTCAAGAGGCCAAGGATCTTAAAATATTTCCGCTTGAAGAACTTATTGGGTCTCTAATGACCTATGAGATGACGTGCCATGCTCATGAAGAGCTTGAGAACCCCCTTCCAAAGAACAGGAAGGATATGACACTTAGAACACAAGAAGACCACTTGAAAGGAACATCAAGTGATGAGGATAATGACAAAGACATTGCACTTTTGACTCGAAAGTTTAAAAAATTTATAAGAAGGAACAAATTTAAAAATGACATAAAGAATAAATTTGAACACAAAAAGGACCAAGTTATTTGCTACGAATGCAAAAAGCCGGGACACTTCAAGCATGAATGCCCTCAAGCCAAGAAGAAGCAACCCAAGAAGAAGAAAGCATTCAAGGCTACATGGGATGATTCAAGTGACTCCGAGGTCGAAGAGGCAAACAACAAAGAGGAGGCTAACTTCACTCTAATGGCCCTTGGAGAAGAGGTTAGTGAATTATTTAGTGAAGAATTATCTTTCGATGAGCTTTCTATCGCTTTTCATGAGTTATTTGATGAATATAGAATTATTAGTAAGAAGTTCAATTTGCTTAAGAAAGAGCATGCTTTATTGCAAAATAAGTTCAATAGCCTCCAAACTCCTTCTCTACCCCCATGCTCTAAGTGTGAGCACTTAGAAGAAATAAAAAGGGAGAACTTGCTACTTAAAGAGATCTTAAACAAGTTCAAGGTCGGTAGCAAGGGCTTGGACATGATTCTTACAAACAAGGGTCACGTCGGAAATAGAAGTGGAATAGGATTTGTGAGTGGATCTCATCAAAATCCCACCACCTTTATTAAAGGACCCACATTGCATGTATCACCCTATTTGAAATGTAATTTTTGTGGTAAAATGGGACATATTGCTTACAAATGCCCGTTCAAGAAAATTAATCCACAAAAGTTGATATGAGTTCCCAAAGGAACCATAAACAACTCAATGCCAAATTACAAATTAAGTAGATCAATTTGTAAGGCACCCAAAATTAAATGGGTACCTAAAAACCATCCTCTTTTGTAGATAAACTCACAAGCTAGGAGCAAGAAATGGTATCTTGATAGTGGATGCTCAAGGCACATGACCGGAGATCCATCTCATTTCTCTATGCTCACTAGCAAAGAAGAAGGGTATGTCACCTTCGGAGACAACAACAAGGGTAAAATCATTGGCAAAGGAATCATTGGTAACAAATCAAGTTTTTCAATTGATGATGTCTTGTTAGTTGATGGTTTAAAACATAATCTTTTAAGCATTAGTCAATTGTGCGATAAAGGCTATGTTGTTAGATTTGAATCTAATGTTTGCATCATTGAAAAACCAAACAATAACATATCCATGATTGCTTTAAAACAAAACAATGTCTATACCATAAATATTGATGAATTATGTAATGAAATGTGTTTTTCGGTTTTGAATGATGATGCTTGGCTTTGGCATAGGAGATTAGGCCATGCAAGCATGAAACTAATTTCTAGGATTTCATCTAGAGAATTAGTAAGAGGCATCCTAAACATGAAATTTGTTAAGGACAAGGTATGTGATGCATGTCAACTAGGAAAATAAATAAAGACTAGTTTCAAATAAAAAATCAAATTAGCACCACTAGACCATTGCAATTGATCCATTTGGACTTATTTGGACCAATTGACATAACAAGCCTAGGAGGTAGCAAATATGCTTTTGTAATTGTGGATGACTATAGTAGATACACTTGGACCTATTTCTTGGCTCATAAAAGTGATTGTTTCAAATGTTTTTCTAAATTTTGTAAACTCACTCAAAATAAAAAAGGTTTTATGATATCATCAATTCGAAGTAATCATGGAGGTGAATTTCAAAATCATGACTTCTAAAATTTTTGTGAAATAAACGGATATAATCATAACTTCTCTACTCCAAGAAATCCACAACAAAATGGAGTAGTGGAAAGGAAAAATAGAAGTTTGCAAGAAATGGCTAGAACCATGTTAAATGAATACAATTTACCAAAATATTTTTGGGCCGAAGCCGTGAATACGGCTTGCTATGTTATGAATAGAGTTCTAGTGAGACCATCCCTATTTAAAACTCCATATGAATTATGGAATGATAAAAAACCTAATGTTTCTTATTTTAAAGTTTTTGGTTGTAAATGCTTTATCTTAAATGAAAAGGATGCCTTAGGAAAATTCGATGCAAAATCCAATGAAGGCATATTTCTTGGTTATTCTTCCGTTTCTAAGGCTTTTCGTATTTTCAACAAAAGAACCTTAGTTATAGAAGAATCTATTCATGTGGTTTTTAATGAAATTTTCGAATTTAAGAAAAAACATTTTGATGATGATTTTGGTTTGATAATTTGAATTTGAATGAACTCTCTCCTCAAAACGACAACTTGGATGCATCTTCTTCCCAAACTTCCTTACCCAAGGAATGGAAGTATGTAGATGCTCATCCCAAGGAGTTAATTATAGGAGATGCATCGAAATGGGTTCAAACTCGCTCTTCTTTTAAAGATTTTTGTGCCCATGCCGCTTTTCTTTCTCAAATTGAACCAAAATGCATTGATGATGCCTTGAAAGATGATTCTTGGGTTATCGCAATGCAAGAAGAATTGAATCAATTTGAGAGGAATGAGGTATGGAAGCTTGTTCCTAGACCTAATGACCACTTAGTTATTGGTACTAAGTGGGTCTTTAGAAACAAGCAAGATGAATGTGGTATCATGGTTAGAAACAAGGCTAGACTAGTGGCCAAAGGTTTCAACTAAGAAGAAGATATCGATTACGAAGAAACCTTCGCTCCGGTGGCAAGATTAGAAGCCATTAGGATGCTCCTTGCCTATGCTAGTAGTAATGATTTCAAATTATTTCAAATGGATGTCAAAAGTGCATTCTTAAATGGTTTTATCTCTGAAGAAGTGTACGTCGAACAATCACCCGGATTTGAAAATTCTCTTCTACCTAACCATGTGTTTAAGCTAACTAAGGCTTTATATGGTCTAAAACAAGCCCCTAGGGCCTGGTATGAGAGGCTTAGTTCCTTTTTAATTTCAAATGATTTCACTAAAGGCAAGGTTGATACTACATTGTTTATTAAACATTTTGAAAATAATTTTCTTATTGTTCAAATTTATGTTGATGATATTATTTTTGGTTCTTCGGATGAATCACTATGTGAATCTTTTGCCAAGTGTATGAGTCATGAATTTGAGATGAGTCTAATGGGAGAGTTAACCTTCTTTCTTGGATTACAAATTAAATAACTTAGTAATGACATATTCCTTAATCAATCTAAATATACATTAGAATTGTTAAAATGATTTAATATGGACAGCTCAAAAGCCATCCACACTCCAATGAGTACTTCCACCAAGTTAGACTTGGATGAAGGTGGAGAAAATTTTGATCAAAAGACATATAAGGGCATGATAGGTAGCTTGCTCTATCTTACTACAACTAGGCCAGATATCATGTTTAGTGTGGGATTTTGTGTGAGATTTCAAGCTAATCCTAAGTTGTCTCACATTAAAGCCATTAAAAGAATTTTTAGATATCTTAAAGGTACTCCTAATCTAGGATTATGGTATCCAAAATCTGATGACTTTAATTTGATAGCCTATGCAGATGCGGATTTTGGTGGATGTAGAATAGATAGAAAGAGTACATCTAGAACATGCCAATTTTTAGGATATGCACTCGTTTCTTGAACTTCCAAGAAACAAAATTCGGTTGCAATATCTACGGCGGAAGCCGAATACATAGCCGCAAGTGCATGTTGTGCTCAAGTCATTTGGATAAAAAATACATTAGAAGATTATGGAATTCATTTAAATAACATTCCTATAAAATGTGATAATACAAGTGTTATTTGTCTTACAAAAAATCCTATTCAACACTCTAGAACTAAACACATTAACATAAGACATCACTTTATACGAGATCATGTTAATAATAACGATGTTACTCTTGAATTTATCGATACAAAACATCAATTAGCGGACATTTTTATGAAACCTTTAAATGAGGAACAATTTGACTTCATTAGGAGGGAATTAGGCATGTTAAACTGCCCTAATAAATAAGCTTTATTGTATGAGTTTTTTTTTTTGAAATTTCAATTTTCAACGATTTGAACTTCTCTCGGATTTCTTCTTAAAATTTTGGATTTCTTTTTGACATCATCCTATCCTTGTTATGCTCTTGTTCACTTGTATGGATGATGTTGTGTGTTGTTACTTTCATCTACTCAGCTTTTGAATGAACTCTCTTATTTCGATTTGATCGTAATTTTGACTTGATACCCTCCTTCTTGTGACTACTTTTTTGAATGGTTTCTTGCTCTCCCCATGGCTTACTTAATCACATGAGTGATCTCTTCTTTTTGTTGATAACAAAGGGGGAGAAAAATATAATTTGCCATGATAGAGTAATTGTTGTTATGATGAAATATGCTTAAAGTGAAATATGATTTAATTGTATCGCATTGCAAGTGCTTAAAAACTCTTACTCTTGAGATAAGCTACTCTTTAATATCATGCATTTATTGTAGGTGTAAATACTTTGACATTGTTTAAAGTACATTGTTTTTAGTATTGATGCCTAAGCTTGTCTTTTAAGCTTTATGTGGTATGACACCTATATGATTTGACTTAAATTCAAAAGATTGAATTCAAGTGTCTTTTTACCTTCTCAATTATATGGCATATAGATAGGGGGAGTTGAGTTTAACTCCATCATCAATTGATTGTCATCATCAAAAAGGGAGAGATTGTTGAATCTCGGATTTTGATGATAAAATCAATTGGTGAAATATTTGCTCTAATCTATATTGTCAAAGATAAGTGTGCAAGATCAACTACGATGGGTTAGAAACATAAAGTGATTTGCCGAGGTCAAGTCCGTCAGGTGTTCAAGAGTTCATCGAAAGTCCGAAGGATCGTCAAAAGTGTTGCCGGAACCAGCTAAGATCGAATCAGGAACTTGCCAGAGTTTTCGGAAGTTCATCGCAAAGATCGTCGAAGGTTCACGAAACTTTGTCGAGAAGGTTCGGAAGGTTGTCGAAGACTCTTTGAGCGTGCCATACAAGCCGGGAGCATGCTGGGAAGACGTCGGAAGAAATCCGAGGGAAATATCGGAGGACCACCGAAGTCTCATCGAAAAGCTCGCTGGAATAAGGCTCGAAGAAAGTCAGCTTAAATCGCTGTTAATTATGTTTTTAATTTCGTAGTTAGCACGTACTTAGGGCAAGGATGTCGAATTAATCTTGCTCTAAATTGGTAGGGGCCAACCGGGCCCTTACTGGGCCTTTTGGGCCTTGAACAAGGCCCATTCAACAAAGCTGAATGGGCCAAGTGGTAGAACCGCCTGTACTAGGTGGTAGCACCGCTAAAGGCGTGTGTCTTTGGGCGGTGCTACCGCCACTGAGCGGTAGTACCGCTTGGCCACTTTGGTCAGCGACGGTAGTACCGCCTGCTTCAGTAGTAGCACCACTAGATATTAGTCTGGCGACGACAGTGGTAGTACCACCTTTGACAGTGTGTAGCACTTGCCTGCATTCAGAATTCCAAATTTGATTTCAAATTTGGAGCCCAATTTTGAATCCATTTTGGATCTATAAATACCCCCCCCCCTTTCTCAGCTGAAAGGGCACCCTTTTTAGAGTTAGAATCTTGGTTTTGAGTCTTTGAAAAGTCTTGTTCTTATTAAGTGTTCACCTCCTTCTTCTTGAGAAATCTTGTAAGAGTATGAACTTCTTGTAAAGGGTTGTAAAAAGGGGTATTGGTCCTTCCCCTTCAAAGGATTGCTAGTGGAAGTGCGAAGCCTCATCGGGAAGGCTTCAAGAGTGGATGTAGGTCATTTGACCGAACCACTATACATCATTGTATTCATGAATGTGTGAGTGTTTACATTTCTGAATCATTTCATTACTTAGCTGCAAATTGTTTAGTTCCTTGCTGCTTCATTTACTCAAGCAACTTCTTACAAGTTCTCTTTCATCGAATCGAAATCTTCCTACGAACTTGTCTTTATACGAAATCGGCTTCAAAGTTACATTTTTAATCCGCTGCACTAATTCACCCCCCCCCCTCTTAGTGCCTTTTCGATCCTAACAATATTCTTGTAGTGATTCATGAGAAGGAAGTCATAAAACCTTGAATCATACCGATTAGCACAAGAATAAAAATCAAAGATGAACATTTAAGAATACCACTATTTAAAGGAGGAAAACAATATCATGATAGCTTTTATTAAGATTAAGATCAAAAGATAAGAATGAGAGCTCCATGATATAAAGATGTTATCAAGATGTGAAAATATAATATCAATGTGAAACTATAAAACTGAAATTTTAATCATTTCATCAAAAGTCATACCCAAAAAAAAAATCATCAATAGGAAGATCAAAATGCCAAGATGATATTGTAAGGATGTCATTCAAAAATGAAGAGGTGATATTAAGATGATACAATCAAAACCGAAGTTGAAAATTTTCAGAAAAGAAACATACAATATCATGTATTAGAACAATTTAGCATACCTAATTCTTTTCTAATGAAGTCAAATTGTTCTTCATTTAGGGGTTTTGTGAAGATATCCGCTAATTGGTGTTTTGTATCAACAAATTCTAGAATGACATTATTATTATTGACATGATCTCGTATAAAATGATGCCTAATATCAATATGCTTAGTTCTTGAGTGTTGAATTGGATTTTTAGTTAGACAAATAGCGCTTGTATTGTCGCATTTTATGGGAATGTTCTTTAAATAAATTCCATAGTCTTCTAAGGTATTTTTCATCCAAACAACTAATGCACAACATGCACTTGCGGCTATATGTGTTCGGCTTCTGCCGTAGATAGTGCAACCGAATTTTGTTTCTTGGAAGTCCAAGAAACAAGTGCATATCCTAAAAATTGGTATTTTCCTGACGTGCTCTTTCTATCTATTCTACATCCACCAAAATCCGCATCTGCATAGGCTTTTAAATCAAAGTTATCAGATTTTGGATACCATAATCCTAGATTAGAAGTTCCTTCAAGATACCTAAAGATTCTTTTAACAGCTTTAAGATGAGATAACTTAGGATTAGCTTGGAATCTTGCACATAGACCTACACTAAACATGATGTATGGTCTAGCTGCTATAAGGTAAAGTAAGCTACCTATCATTCCCTTATATGTTTTTTGATCAAACTTTTCTCCACTTTCATCCAAGTCTAACTTGGTGGAAGTACTCATTGGAGTGTTGATGGCTTTTGAACTATCCATGTTAAATCGTTTTAACAAATCTAATTTATACTTTGTCTGATTAAGAAATATACCATTATTAAGTTGTTTAACTTGTAATCCTAAGAAGAAAGTTAATTCTCCTATTAGGCTCATTTCAAATTCATGACTCATATACTTGGCAAAAGATTCACATAGTGATTCATTCGAAGAACCGAAAATAATATCATCAACATAAATTTGAATAATAAGAAAATTATTTTTAAAATATTTAATAAACAATGTAGTATCAACCTTGCCTTTAGTAAAATTATTTGAAATTAAGAAAGAACTAAGCCTCTCATACGAAGCCCTAGGGGCTTGCTTTAATCCATAGAGAGCCTTAGTTAGTTTAAACACATGATTGAGAAGAAGAGAATTTTCAAATCCGGGTGGTTGTTCAACATACACTTTTTTAAAAATAAAACCATTTAAGAAAGCACTTTTGACATCCATTTGAAAAAGCTTAAAATTATTACTAGTAGCATAGGCAAGGAGCATCCTAATGGCTTCTAATCTTGCCACAGGAGCGAGGTCTCTTCGTAATCGATACCTTCTTCTTAGTTGAAACCTTTGGCCACTAGTCTAGCCTTGTTTCTAACCATGATACTACATTCATCTTGCTTATTTCTAAAGACCCATTTAGTACCAATAACTAAATGGTCACTAGGTCTAGGAACAAGCTTCCATACCTTATTCCTTTCAAATTTATTCAACTCTTCTTGCATTGCGATAACCTAAGAATCATCTTTCAAGGCATCATCAATGCACTTTGGTTCAATTTAAGAAAGAAAAGTGGTATGGGCACAAAATTTTTTAAATGAAGAACGAGTTTAAACCCCTTTAGATGTATCTCCTAGAATTAACTCCTTAGGATGGGCATCTACATACTTCCATTCCTTGGGTAAGGAAATTTGGGAAGAAGATGCATCCAAGTTGTCATTTTGCGGAGAGGGTTCATTCAAATTCAAATCATCTAAACCAAGTTCATCATCAAAATCTTTTTTCTTAAATTTGAGAAATTTATTAAAAACAACATGAAAAGATTCTTCTATAACTAAAGTTCTTTTGTTGAAAACCCGAAAAGCTTTAGAAATAGAAGAGTAACTAAGAAAGATGCCTTCATCGGATTTAGCATCAAATTTTCCTAAGGCACCCTTTTCATTCAAGATAAAACATTTACAACCGAAAACTTTAAAGTAAGAGATATTAGATTTTTTATTATTTCATAATTCATATGGAGTCTTAGATAGAGATGGTCTTACTAGAACTCTATTCATCACATAGCAAGTCGTGTTCACGGCTTCGGCCCAAAAATATTTGGGTAAATTATATTCATTTAACATGGTTCTAGCCAGTTCTTATAAATTTCTATTTTTCCTTTCCACTACATTTTGATGAGGATTCCTTGGAGTAGAGAAGTTATGGTTATATCCGTTTATTTCACAAAAATTTTGGAAGTCATGGTTTTGAAATTCACCACCATGATCATTCCGAATTGATGAAATCATGAAACCTTTTTCATTTTGAGTCAGTTTACAAAATTTAGAGAAGCATTTGAAACAATCACTTTTGTGAGCCAAGAAATAGGTCCAAGTGTATCTACTATAGTCATCCACAATTACGAAGGCATATTTGCTACCTCCTAGGCTTGTTATGTCAATTGGTCCAAATAAGTCCAAATGGATCAATTGCAATGGTCCAGTAGTGCTAATTTGATTTTTTGGTTTGAAACTAGTTTTTATTTATTTTCCTAATTGACATGCATCACATACTTTGTCCTTGACATACTTCATATTGGGAATTCCTCGTACTAATTCTCTAGATAAAATCTTAGATATTAGTTTCATGCTTGCATGGCTTAATCTCCTATGCCAAAGCCAAGCATCATCATTCAAAACCAAAAAACATATTTTATTATTTAGTTCATCAATATTAATGGTGTAAACATTATTTTGTTTTAAAGCAATCATGGATATATCATTATTTGGTTTTTCAATGATGCAAACATTAGATTCAAATCTAACAACATAGCCTTTATCGCACAATTGACTAATGCTTAAAAGATTATGTTTTAAACCATCAACTAACAAGACATCATCAATTAAAAAACTTGATTTGTTACCAATGGTTCCTTTGCCAATGATTTTACCCTTGTTGTTGTCTCCGAAGGTGACATACCATTCTTCTTTGCTAGTGAGCTTAGAGAAATGAGATGGATCTCCGGTCATGTGCCTTGAGCATCCACTATCAAGATACTATTTCTTGCTCCTAGCTTGTGAGTTTGTCTACAAAAGAGGATGGTTTTTAGATACCCATTTAATTTTGGGTGCCTTACAAATTGATCTACTTAATTTGTAATTTAGCATTGAGTTGTTTATGGTTCCTTTGGGAACCCATATCAATTTTTGTGGACTAATTTTCTTGAACGGGCATTTGTAAGCAACATGTCCCATTTTACCACAAAAATTACATTTCAAATGGGGTGATACATGCAATGTGGGTCCTTTAATGAAGGTGGTGGGATTTTGATGAGATCCACTCGCAAATCCTATTCCACTTTTATTTTCGACGTGACCCTTGTTTGCAAGAATCATGTCCAAGCCCTTGCTACCGACCTTGAACTTGTTTAAGGTCTCTTTAAGTAGTAAGTTCTCCCTTTTTATTTCTTCTAAGTGCTCACACTTAGAGCATGGGGGTAGAGAAGGAGTTTGGAGGTTATTGAACTTATTTTGCAATAAAGCATGCTCTTTTTTTAGTAAATTAAACTTCTTGCTAATAGTTCTACATTCATCAAATAACTCATGAAAAGCGATAGAAAGTTCTGTTAAATCTCGGATTTTGATGATGAAATCAATTGGTGAAATATTTGTACTAATCTCTTTGTTGAGATGAGTGTGCAGGAATAACTACGATGGAAAGAAAACATAACATGATTTACCGAGGCCAAGTCCGTCGGGGGTTCAAAAGTTCATCGGAAGTCCGAGAGATTTTCGGAAGAGTTGCCGGAACCATCCAAGATCAAATCAGGGACTTGTCGAAGTTTTCGAAAGTCCATTTCAAAGATCGTCGAAGGTTCGCGGAACTTCCGGAAGATTCGGAAACCAATAGAAGACTAGTTGAGCTCGCCGGAGAGTATCTTTGGGACCACCGGTAGCAATCCGAGGGAAGCATCGGAGGCCTGCCGGAATCTCACCGTAGAACTCGCCGAAGTCGACTTGAAGGGTGTCCGATCAAATCACGTTAAGTTATGTTCGTAATTTGCATATGAGTAGAGCAAGGATTTAAGAAATAAATCCTGCCCAAAATTCGATGAGGAGCCAACCGGGCCACTCTTTGTGTCAAGTTGAGATCTAAACAGGCCTCATTCAGCTCTGTCCAAATGAGGGCAAGCGGTGGAACCTCCCAAGCCTGGGGCGGTGGAACCGCCAAGTCTGGGGCGGTGGAACCGCCCGCTTGAAAGCGTAGCACCGCCTGCACACACACACAAAGTGGTGGAACCGCTGGTTGAAGCGATGGCACCGCCTTCGATCCACCGAGCTGAGCGGTAGCACCGCCGCTGAGGCACCACCCCACGTCGATCAAAGATCGACACAGGTGGCACCGCTTCGATAGGCGGTGGCACCGCCTTGACCACTGTAACGCGGAACTCCAAATTCACTTGGAATTTGGAGCCCAATTTTGAATCCACTTTGGATCTATAAATACCCCCTTTCTCAGCTGAAAGGGCACCCTTTTGAGCAAGAAAAGTTTGAGTCTTGAGCTTTTGAAGAGTTTTGAAAAGTGTTGTTTTCTTTGCTAAGTGTTCACCTTCTTCTTCTTCTTGAGAGATCTTGTACAAGTGTGAACATCTTGTAAAGGGTTGTAAAAGGGGTGTTTGATCCTTCCCCTTCAAAGGACTTGCTAGTGGAAGAGCGGAGCCTCATCGTAAAGGCTTCAAGAGTGGATGTAGGTCATTTGACCGAACCACTATACATCATTGTGTCCTTAAATGTGTGAGTGTTTATATTTGAAATCATTTCATTTCTTGGCTGCAAGTTCATAGTTAGTTCCTTTTCACAAGCAATTACTTTCAAGTTCTCTTTAGTCAAAATCTTCCTACTGAACTTGTGTTTCTTTGCAAATCGGTTTCAAGAATACGAGTTTAATCCGCTGCACTAATTCACCCCCTCTTAGTGCCTTTTGATCCTTTCAATTGGTATCGAGCGAGGTTTGCTCTCATATTGGTTTAAAACCCAAGAGAGATGGCCTACTCCGGTATGCAAGAGGGTCTCTCCATTACTTGTCCACCTATGTTCAATGGGTCGGATTATACGTATTGGAAGACTCGTATGAGGATTTTTCTTATCTCCATGGACTTGAACTTTGGAACATTGTCGAAAATGGCTTCAAAAATCTTCTCTTCCGATGAGTGAATGGAATGAGTCGGAGAAGAAGATTTTCGCTCTCAATGCAAAGGCTATGAATGCCTTATTTTGTGCACTTGATAAGAATGAGTTTAATCGGGTTTCCGTTTGTGAATCGACTTTTGATATTTGGCGCACTCTTGAAATCACTCATGAAGGCACTAGCCGAGTGAAGGAGTCCAAAATCAACATTCTTGTGCATTCCTACTGAACTTTTCGGATGAAACCAAATGAGTCCATTGGAGACATGTACACCGCTTTACGGATGTCATCAATGGACTTAAAGCTCTTGGTAAAGGCTTTTCGAATTTTGAATTGGTAACTAAGATTTTAAGATCCCTTCCAAAGTGTTGGGATCCAAAGGTCACGCCATTCAAGAGGCCAAGGATCTTAAAGTATTTCCCATTGAAGAACTTATTGGATCTCTAATGACTTACGAGATGACGTGCCATGCTCATGAAGAGCTTGAGAACCCCCTTCCAAAGAATAGGAAGGATATGGCACTTAGAACACAAGAAGACCACTTGAAAGGAACATCAAGTGATGAGGATAGTGACAATGACATTGCACTTCTAACTCGAAAGTTTAAGAAATTCATAAGAAAGAACAAATTCAAAAATGACACAAAAAGCAAATTTGAACACAAAAAGGACCAAGTCATTTGCTACGAATGCAAGAAGCCGAGACACTTCAAGAATGAATGCCCTCAAGTCAAGAAGAAGCAATTCAAGAAGAAAAAAGCCTTGAAGGCCACATGGGATGATTCAAGTGACTCCGAGGTTGAAGAGGCTAGCAACAAAGAGGAAGCAAACTTCGCTCTAATGGCATTTGGAGAAGAGGTTAGTGAGTTACTTAATGAAGAGTTATCTTTCGATGAACTTTCTATGGCTTTTCATGAGTTGTTTGATGAATGTAGAACTATTAGTAAGAAGTTCAATTTGCTTAAGAAAGAGCATGCTTTATTACAAAGTAAATTCAATAGTCTTCAAAACCCTTCTCTACCCCCATGCTCTAAGTGTGAAGACTTAGATGCAACAAAAAGGGAGAACTTGCTACTCAAAGAGACCCTAAACAAGTTTAAGGTCGGTAGCAAGGGCTTAGACATGATTCTTGCTAACAAAGGTCATGTCGGAAATAGAAGTGGTATCGGATTTGTGAGAGGTTCTCACCAAAATCCCACCACCTTTGTTAAAGGGTCTACATTGCATGTATCACCCCATTTGAAATGTAATTTTGTTGCAAAATGAGACATGTTACCTACAAATGTCCATTCAAGAAAATTAGTCCACAAAGTTGATATGGGTTCCTAAAGGAACCATAAATAATTCAATGATAAATTACAAAATAAGTAGATCAATTTGTAAGGCACCCAAAATCAAATGGGTACCTAAAAATAATCCTCTTTTGTAGACAAACTCACAAGCTAGGAGCAAGAAATGGTATCTTGATAGTGGATGCTCAAGGCACATGACCGGAGATCCATCTCATTTCTCTATGCTCTCTAGCAAAGAAGAAGGATATGTCACTTTCGAGACAACAACAAGGGTAAAATCATTGGCAAGGGAACCATAGGTAACAAATCGAGTTTTCAATTGATGATGTGTTACTAGTTGATGGTTTAAAACATAATCTTTTAAGTATTAGTCAACTATGTGATAAAGGTTATGTTGTTAGATTTGAATCCAATGTTTGCATTATTGAAAAACCCAACAACAACATATCCATGATTGCTTTAAAACAAAACAATGTCTACACCATAAATATTGATAAATTAAGTAATGAAATGTGTTTTTCGGTTTTGAATGATGACGCTTGGCTTTGGCATAGGAGGCTAGGCCATGCAAGCATGAAACTAATCTCTAAGATTTCATCTAGAGATTTAGTAAGAGGTATCCCAAACACGAAATTTGTTAAGGATAAGGTATGTGATGCATGTCAACTAGGAAAACAAATAAAGACTAGTTTCAAATCAAAAAATCACATTAGCACCACTAGACCATTACAATTGATCCACTTGGACTTATTTGGACCAATTGACATAACAAGCCTAGGAGGTAGCAAATATGCCTTTGTAATTATGGATGACTATAGTAGATACACTTGGACCTATTTTTTGGCTCATAAAAGTGATTGCTTCAAATGTTTCTCTAAATTTTGTAAACTCACTCAAAATGAAGAAGGCTTTATGATCTCATCAATTCGAAGTGATCATGGAGGTGAATTTCAAAATCATGACTTCCAAAATTTTTGTGAAACAAACGGATACAATCACAACTTCTCTACTCAAGAAATCCACAACAAAATGGAGTAGTAGAAAGGAAAATAGAAGTTTGCAAGAAATGGCTAGAACCATGTTAAATGAATACAATTTACCAAAATATTTTTGGGCGAAAGCCGTGAATACGACTTGCTATGTGATGAATAGAGTTCTAGTGAGACCATCCCTATCCAAAACTCCATATGAATTATGGAATGATAAAAAACCCAATGTTTCTTACTTTAAAGTTTTTGGTTGCAAATGCTTTATTTTGAATGAAAAGGATGCCTTAGGAAAATTCGATGCAAAATCCAATGAAGGCATATTTCTTGGTTATTCTTCCGTTTCTAAGGCTTTTAGTGTTTTCAACAAGAGAACCTTACTTATAGAAGAATCTATTCATGTGGTTTTTAATGAAGTTTCGAATTTAAGAAAAAGATTTTGATGATGATTTTGGTCTTGATGATTTGAATTTGAATGAACCCTCTCCTCAAAATAACATCTTGGATGCATCTTCTTCCCAAACTTCCTTACCAAAGGAATGGAAGTATGTAGATGCTCATCCCAAGGAGTTAATTATAGGAGATGCATCGAAAGGGTTCAAACTCGCTCTTCTTTCAAAAATTTTTGTGCCCATGCTTGCCTTTCTTTCTCAAGTTGAACCAAAATGCATTGTTGATGCCCTAAAAGATGATTCTTGGGTTATCGCAATGCAAGAAGAATTGAATCAATTTGAGAGGAATGAGGTATGGAAGCTTGTTCCTAGACCTAATGACCACTTAGTTATTGGTACTAAGTGGGTCTTTAGAAACAAGCAAGATGAATGCTTGTATCGTGGTTAGAAACAAGGCTAGACTAGTGGCCAAAGGTTTCAACCAAGAAGAAGGTATTGATTATGAAGAAACCTTCGCTCCAGTGGCAAGATTGGAAGCCATTAGGATGCTCCTTGCCTATGCTAGTAGTAAAGATTTTAAATTATTTCAAATGGATGTCAAAAGTGCATTCTTAAATGGTTTTATTTCCGAAGAAGTTTATGTTGAACAACCACCCGATTCGAAAACTCTCTATTTCCTAACCATGTGTTTAAGCTAACTAAGGCCTTATATGGTCTTAAACAAGCCCCTAGGGCTTGGTATGAGAGGCTTAGTTCTTTCTTGATTTCAAATAATTTCACTAAAGGCAAGGTTGATACTACATTGTTTATTAAACATTTTGAAAATAATTTTCTTATTGTTCAAATTTATGTTGATGATATTATTTTCGGATCTTATAATAAATCACTATGTGAATTATTTGCTAAGGATATGAGTGATGAATTTGAGATGAGCCTAATGGGAGAACTAAATTTCTTTTTAGGACTTCAAATCAAGCAACTAAGTGATGGTATATTTCTAAATCAATCAAAATACACATTGGAATTGTTAAAACGATTTAATATGGATGGATCAAAAGAAATTAGCACTCCTATGAGCACCTCCACTAAATTAGATATGGATGAAAATGGAAAAGTTTTGATCAAAAACTTATAGGGGCATGATAGGTAGCACTCTGCTTTATCTCAACTTTGTAACCTGCACTGACATCATGTTCGATGTAGGGCTATGTGCAAGATTCCAAGCTAATCCTAAGCTATCTCACTTGAAAGTCATCAAGAGGATTCTTAGATATCTTAAAGGGACCCCTAATCTTGGATTATGGTATCCAAAATCTGAAAACTTTAGTTTGAAAGCTTATGCAGATCACTTTTGGTGGATGTAAACTAGATAGAAAAAGCACATCCTAACATGCCAATTTCTAGGACATGCACTTGTTTCTTGGACTTCCAAGAAACAAAATTCGATTACACTATCTACAAAGCAGAAGTTTAATATATAGCTGCTAGTGCATCTTGTACAAGTTATCTGGATGAAAAATACACTAGAGGACTATGGAATCTACTTAAAAAATATTCCTATAAAGTGTGATAACACGAGTGCAATTTGTCTAACTAAAAATCCAATCCAACACTCTCGCACTAAGCACATTGACATCAGGCATCACTTTATACGTGATCATGTAAGTAGTAGAAATGTCACTCTTGATTTTGTTGATACAAATCATCAATTAGCGGACATTTTTACTGAAACCTTTAAATGAGGAACAATTTGATTTTATTAGAAGGGAATTAGGCATGCTAAACTGTCCAAGTAAGTAACTTTTTTGATGATGTCTTTTCTTGAAATTATGTTTAAACTATGATTTCCATCGATTTGATTCAGATTGTCCCATGGATTTATTCCTTTTGACTTCATCCCATCTCTGAGATTTTTTTTTAAAAAAAAAAGGGGAGAAACATGAAATCCGAATTGTTTTTTGTGCTACCGGCAAGCACCGCCAAGTCTTGGCGGTGGAACACGCTTGGGTAGTCAGCCCAGCGGTGGAACACTTTCTTTGAAGCAGATAGTACCACCCGAACACCCTGCTATAAAATGTGTTAGGGCCGGCGGTAGAACCGCCTCCCTTAATCTGTGAACCGCCTCTCCTCACTCTTCCAAACTCTTCCAAACTTCAAATTGGTGTCATTTCTTCCTATCTAGAAAGAAGGAGGAGATTTTATCTTGATTCAAGCTTCCTACATCTCAAAGAACCAATCTAAGGTAAAAACAGAATTATTTCTCTTTCCTTTTCTTGTGAAGTTTCATTCCTTTCTTCAATTGATTTTTGATCATTCCTGAATAGAAATGGCTCCTAGAAGAACATCAAGAGACAAAGGAAAAAGGATGGAGGTAGATTCATTTGACCAATCCTTGTTTAAATCACAAGAAGCCTCCCTTAGATTTTCTGAATTTGGTTCTAGACCCATTCATAAAGGAAAGTATGTTGATTTGAATCAATTAGGAAACTTAGAACCTCTCATGTGGTTTGCAGACTTAGAGGCTTTACCTATTCTGCAAATTATTGAACCTATTTATCCACGTTTAGTTAAGTTGTTCTATGCTAATTTAACGATGATGGCTTGTCAACTTATCTTCTAGGTAATGAGATTCAAA
Source organism: Musa beccarii (assembly GCA_024322285.1). NCBI lineage: Eukaryota > Viridiplantae > Streptophyta > Magnoliopsida > Zingiberales > Musaceae > Musa > Musa beccarii. Next base: position 46,978,615 of record CM044396.1, on the reverse strand, counting down.
TATGTGATAATACTATATGCTCATTAATTGGAATTATTAAAAAAGAGCTAGGGTGTTATTTTCGGGGAAAATGGGATATGGACACAGTTGGTGCCACTCACTCTGAAGCTTTAGAAACTATGTTTGCAAACCCAAATTTAGGAATAATTCCCAAGAGTTGTGAACATTTATTACCTTTTAACTCTAAAATTTTGCATCACATTCTAATAAGCATTGTTATTCCTAAGCAGTTTCATCATGATGAGATCAGTTTCACTGAATTAGGTACCTTATATTGGATCATGACTAGACAACATTTCTGTTTTGGTTACCTAATCAGGCAGCACATGATAGAGGTCCTTTCTAAAGGATCAATGTTACCATATGGAGGTTTAATAACTAGACTATTGCATGCCCATAACATCGCATTCCACCGGATGAAGAAGCAATACAAGTCGAAAAATTTAATATTATTAACGTTAAACTCTTTGAGACGACTTAGATGTATTGTCGAGCATGGAATAGGGGTTAGGCAACCTAGAGATGTGATATACCTCCCCAAATAGAGACCATCCTGAAACACTAGTCCTTAGGGGAATGAATCTCCTCCTCCTAATCCTTTTGTTGCAGCTACATCGGTGACATTTTACTGCTCCATCTTCTCTTGATCCGATCATGAGAGAGTTAAATGAAGTAAAACTACAGCAAATTGAAATTTTGAAGGAAATGCGGAAGATGAACTTAAAGATCGATCACATGTATAGGCATCTTGGCATTCCTCCTGAGGAGTAGCTTGCTGTGTTTTCTTTTTGAACGATGTAAACTTGTGTTGTATGTTGACATTTATGTTGTATTCCTTACATCGTGACATCTTCTTGTTGACATCTATGTTGTCTTAACTTCATGCTGTGTTATCTTACATCTTTTCCTCTATGGAATGGTTTTCGGTTTTCTGATTTCCTTTTCCACATTTGTGATGTTTTCCGACCCTCCTTATTGTTATGATTCCCTCGTTTCCTTTTTGTTGATGACAAAGGGGGAGAAATGATATGTGTATTGCCATATGATATGCGTTGTCCAACATAAACTTAGTTGGGTTCTTGATATCATGTTTTTTGATTATGTATACTTCATTGATATCCTTGATATCTATTTTGAAATCTTGAAATTAAAATTAATTATGTTGAATTCAAAAATTGAATTCAAGCAATTTTTCTTTATGGCATATACATAGGGGGAGTTAAGAATAACTCCATCACCAATTGATTGTCATCATCAAAAAGGGGGAGATTGTTAAATCTCGGATTTTGATGATGAAATCAATTGGTGAAATATTTGTACTAATCTCTTTGTTGAGATGAGTGTGCAGGAATAACTACGATGGAAAGAAAACATAACGTGATTTACCGAGGCCAAGTCCGTCGGGGTTCAAAAGTTCATCTAAGTCCGAGAGATTTTGGAAGAGTTGAAACCATCCAAGATCAAATCGAGGACTTGTCGAAGTTTTGAAAGTCCATTTCAAAGATCGTCGAAGGTTCGCAGAACTTCCGAAGATTCGAAACCAGTAAGACTAGTTGAGCTCGCCGGAGTATCTTTGGGAGACCACGTAGCAATCCGAGGGAAGCATCGAGGCTGCCGGAATCTCGCCAGTAGAACTCGCCGGAAGTCGACTTGAAGGGTGTCCGATCAAATCACGTTAAGTTATGTTCGTAATTTGCACATGAGTAGAGCAAGGATTTAAGAAATAAATCCTGCCCAAAATTCAGTAGGAGCCAACCGGGCCACTACTGTGTCAAGTTGAGATCTAAACAGGCCCCATTCAGCTCTGTCCGAATGAGGGCAAGCGGTGGAACCTCCCAAGCCTGGGGCGGTGGAACCGCCAAGTCTGGGGCGGTGGAACCGCCCAGCCTGGGGCGGTAGCACCGCCCCTGCACACACAAGCGGTGGAACCGCTGCTGCAAAGCGACACCGCCAGACACCGATGGCGGTGGAACCGCCTGGTGGCGTGGCACCGCCGATCCACCGAGGCTGAGCGGTAGCACCGCTGCTGGGGCGGTGGCACCACCCCACATACGTCCAAAGATCGACAGCGCTACCGCACCGCCGACAAAGTGGCACTGCTTCCGATGACAAAGTGCACCGCCTTGACCACCAAGCAGGGAACTCCAAATTCACTTGGAATTTGGAGCCCAATTTGAATCCACTTTGGATCTATAAATACCCCCTTTCTCAAATGAAAGGGCACCCTTTTGAGCAAGAAAAGTTTGAGTCTTGAGCTTTTGAAGAGTTTTGAAAAGTGTTGTTTTCTTTGCTAAGTGTTCACCTTCTTCTTCTTCTTGAGAGATCTTGTACAAGTGTGAACATCTTGTAAAGGGTTGTAAAAAGGGGTGTTTGATCCTTCCCCTTCAAAGGACTTGCTAGTGGAAGAGCGGAGCCTCATCGCAAAGGCTTCAAGAGTGGATGTAGGTCATTTGACCGAACCACTATACATCATTGTGTCCTTAAATGTGTGAGTGTTTATATTTCTGAAATCATTTCATTTCTTGGCTGCAAGTTCATAGTTAGTTCCTTTTCACAAGCAATTACTTTCAAGTTCTCTTTCGTCAAAATCTTCCTACGAACTTGTGTTTCTTTGCGAAATCGGTTTCAAGAATACGAGTTTAATCCGCTGCACTAATTCACCCCCCCCTCTTAGTGCCTTTTGATCCTTTCAAGTTCATCAAAAGATAATTCTTCATTAAATAACTCACTAACTTCTTCTCCTAAGGCCATTAGCGCGAAGTTAGCCTCCTCTTTGTTGCTTGCTTCTTTAACCTCGGAGTCACTTAAAACATCCCATGTAGCCTTCAATGTTTTCTTCTTCTTGGGTTGCTTCTTTTTGGTTTAGGGGCATTCATATTTGAAGTGCCCTGGCTTCTTGCACTCGTAGCAAATAACTTGGTCCTTTTTATGCTCAAATTTATTTTTTGTGTCATTTTTAAATTTATTCTTTCTTATGAACTTTTTGAATTTTCGAGTTAAAAGTACAATGTCATTGTCACTGTCCTCATCACTTGATATTCCTTTCAAGTGGTCTTCTTGTGTTATTAGTGCCATATCCTTCCTGTTCTTTGGAAGGGGGTTCTTGAGCTCTTCATGAGCATGTCACGTCTTTTCGTAGGTCATTAGAGACCCAATAAGTTCTTCAAAAGGAAAAGTCTTAAGGTCCTTGGCCTCTTGAATGGCCGTAACTTTTGGATCCCAACTCTTTGGAAGGGATCTTAAAATCTTAGTTACAAGTTCAAAGTTAGAAAAACCTTTACCAAGTGCCTTAAGTCCATTAATGACATCCGTAAAGCGGGTGTACATGTCTCCAATGGACTCACCTGGTTTCATTCGAAAAAGTTCATAAGAATGCACAAGAATATTGATTTTAGACTCTTTCACTCGGCTAGTGCCTTTATGAGTGATCTCAAGAGTACGCCAAATATCAAAAGCTGATTCACAAATTGATACGCGATTAAATTCATTTTTGTCTAGTGCACAAAATAAGGCATTCATAGCCTTTGCATTTAAAGCAAAAACATTCTTCTCTGATTCATTCCAATCACTCATCGGAAGAGAAGATTTTTAAAAACCATTCTCAATGATATTCCAAAGCTTAAAATCCATAGAAATAAGAAAGATCCTCATACGGGTCTTCTAATACGTATAATCTGACCCATTAAACATAGGCGGATGTGTAATGGAATGACCATCTTGCATACCAGAATAGGTCATCTCTCTTAAGTTTTAGACCAAATATGAGAGTGAACTAGCTCTCATACCAATTGTTAGGATCGGACAATCACTAAGAGGGGGGGGAGGGTGAATTAGTGCAGCGGATTAAAACGTAAGTTTGAAACCGATTTTGGCAAAATAGTTAGTTTGTATAAAAACTTTGATCCGACGAAAGATGACTTGGTTGAAGTTGCTTGAGTAAAGGTAAAGAAAAACTGAATGATTTGCAGCCAAGTAAAAAAGGTGAAACAGAAATTTAAACACTCACATTCAAGAACGCCACGATGTATAGTGGTTGGTCAAAGTGACCTACATCCACTTCCGAAGCCTTCTCCGATGAGGCTCCCAACTTCCACTAGCAAATCCTTTTGAAGGGGAAGGACCAAACACCCCTCTTAAAACCCTTTTACAAGAAGTTCACACTCTTACAGATTTTTCAAAGAGAAAGAAGGAGGTGAACACAAGCTATTGAAAATAAGACTTTTGTAAGACTTTAGCTTAATTTCTAACACTCAAAAAGGTGCCCTTTCAGTTGAGAAATGGGGGGTATTTATAGATCCAAAGTGGATTCAAATTTGAGCTCCAAATTTGAAATCAATTTGGTTTCTCGGTGCTTGGCGGTGCTACCACCTGTTAGTCGTCAGACTGACAATGCACAGGCGGTACCACCGCCCAAGGCAAGCGGTGCTACCGTTGCTGTACACAGTGCTGGGCGGTACCACCGCCCAGCACTTGGCTGCTAGGCGGTTCCACCGCCTGGCCCATTTAGTAATGCTGAATGGGCCTTGTTTCAGGCCCAAATTGGCCCAGTAAGAGCTCGATTGGCCCCTACTAGGTTTAAGCAGGATTAATTCGAAATCCTTGCCCTAATTACGTGCCAACTACAAAATTAAAACATAATTAACAGTGATTTGAACCGACATTCTTCAAGTCTTATTCCGGTGAGCTTTACGATGAGATTCCGGCAGTCTTCCGATACTTCCCTCGGATTTCTTCCGGTGGATTCCCAGCATGCTCCTGGATTGTATGGTGCGCTCAATGAGTCTTCGGCAAGCTTCCGAACCTTCTTGGTAAACTTCGTGAACCTTCGACGATCTTTGCGACGAACTTTCGAAAACTTCGGTAAGTCCCTGATTCGATCTCAGTTGGTTCCAGCAACACTTCCGACGATCCTTCGGACTTCCGATGAACTCTTGAACACTCGACGGACTTGATCTCGATAATTCGCTTTATGTTTCTAACCCATCGTAGTTAATCCTGCACACTTATCTTGACAATATAGATTAGCACAAATATTTCACCAATTGATTTCATCATCAAAATCCGAGATTCAACATTATCAAATCTAATAATTTTGAATTTTATATCTAATTATCTTTTGATTTTATTTATGTACACCTAACATGTCAAAAGCTTAAGACATTAGATAGTCAAATCTCAATAGATAATCTATGAATGTGATAAAATATCTATCTTTATTATGTAAATGCAAGCATATGTAATCTCAAAGAATTCATGAAACTACGTTTCATTCTAATATTTGATTATAGGATTATTATAAACTCAAGATTCATAATAATTCTGTATAAACTATTATATAGAATTAAAAAAAATTATTAAATCATAATAAGTTTACCACCACCAATTGAGAAAATAATATTTTGATTATTTTAGATAAAAACCTAAATTTTTAGAATTATAAAAATATAATATGCATCTTCAAGATCCATTAGATGAATTATCTCTAAGTATAGGTGATACATACCGATTACTATTGCTTTCGCTTTAAAATAATTTTTTGTAATAATAAATATTTCATACTCTTTTAATTCCTATATTAAAATGAATCTCTATTATTGAAAACATAAGTTGAGACATTAGAATCAATCTATCGAGTATTAGAATAGGACTTTTGTAACATTTAATTTGAAACATACAAAGGTCAAACTTATATTTTTTCTTTTTGAACCAAAATCTTATAGTTTTTCATATGATCTTTTTGACCACAAAAATAACATTTTACTATGAAGATTTTTCTTTTATATATTTATATAGTTATTTATAAACATTGTTGATTTATTTGATAAATTATGCTTCAACCTTTTATTGTTACGCACTTTCTGAGTAATACCCAAAATATTATGAGTCTTTTCTATTTTAATTTTAATACTTCCTAAACACATAGACTAGTCATCTCATTTCAATTTCACTTATCCTTTATTTATGTTGTAATGAATTTTAAATAAGTCAAACAAAGAAGAACTAGAATTAAAATAAATTATATGAGAAAAGACTCAACTATATTCATGCCCGATATTCTTGACCTTATAGCTTTGTCAATCATATTGAGGGCTTGAATTCCTCTGACACCATCATATCGAATTTCATTCAATTCTTTTATTAATATGTCAACCAATAATTTGATAGTAAATTTAAATTAATTTTTAAATATTCCAGTACACTAGTTGTAAATTATAATAAAGTCTAAATATCATTAGTAATTATCATAAAACTATATCTTTTAAACATTTCTTGATAATTTATTATTTATTTCATAGGACTTTCAATAGTTATGTTGATCGTTTCAACTATTTTGATTAAGGTCTAACACACATAATGTAAATTATATATATATTCCAGTCATTTATAATAATTTAATTTCGAAAATATAGGGGCATTAATAAGAATATAATGAAGGAAATACCATTGAAGTAAAATAATATAATATTAATACTTTAAGTTTTAGTAAATGTTAAACTATTTATATCATCTCTATTTCACCTTAAGATAAAATATTGATATATCTAGTATTTACTCAGAATTATTTAATAAGGATTGATATTATCCTTATATAATAGTATTGCTACCTTTGGATATACAATCCTAAACTATAGAGATATCTAAAATAGCATCATTCCACCTCATCATATAATTATTTGAAGTAAATTCTTATTTAGAATTATTTAAATCTCCTAATTATGTATGCCATCATGAATATTACTTTTTTTGATATCATTTAGAACTAAATATTTAATATAATTTTATAAGTTATTGATTTAGATCACTATAAACCTATAAGATCAATACAATAATATGAAATATAATTTAAAATATTCTATAAATGATAAAACACTTATTATAATTCATATTTCACAAGCCTATCATCCTAGGTTATTTTAGCAACTACAAGTTAGATAAAATTTAGGGATATAAATTATAAATAATATTTACTAAAATTTTTAATCTAATTTATGTTAAACAAATTTAATAATAAAATAATAATCATAATTATTAAATATTAATCAATATAAAGAAAAATATATGATAATTGTAACCATAATGAAACATAAATCATATTTTTATATAAAAAATAAATATTATTTTATAAGTTTAAACATATATATGTGAATAATCAAACAAATATCTAAGAATAATAGTTGAATTTTTAATTATCATATATAAAATTTTATCAATATGTCAAATTAGAAAACTATAAAAAAATTATAATTTATATTTTTTAATTTTATATGAAACCCTTACACCAGTCAATCCTATTTAATTGGGTAGGTTCAAATTGAGCTAAACATCAAATCAATTAAGTCAATCCGAAACTAAAGTTGATTAAAGTCAAAATTAATCAAAATTTAATTGATCAAATCTAAATCTAATCAAGTAGTCAAAATATAGTCATGATTAACTCCGATTAAAATATTTCATTAAAATAAAGTAAATTATATAATTTTATAATTAAATTTCTCAAGGGGAAAACTATAATTTTACCGGGGATATATAATGAAAATATATAGTTTTAAGGGCAAATTTTAAATTAAAAGATTTATAAAGAAAAAACTATAATTTTAATAAATGAAACCCTACAACGTAAGGCATTCAATGGCCATGGTGCAGGTTGCCACTTGCATGTTGCCAATGGCTGTCGCTCTAGGTAGCAGTTGTTCTCATATGTAGTTGTTCTCACCACGCATGGGTTGCTCAAAGGCAGAACACCTTTGCGGCCATAAGCCACCAATCCAGTGCCACCAATGGTAGTCCCATTGCACGATGGTACACATGCTAATCATAGGTGTCCTACAAGCCAATCACGTGAGTGATGATATGTGTGATATGAAACACATTCTTTTTGCTTATTATTTATTTGATATTTTTCTCACTTTATATTATTTATTATATATATTCTGATGTTCATCAATCTATGCAATGGAAATCGGATTGTGATGAGATCACAATAATGAGACCAATTCGTCTTTAAAAATAGACCCTAAATAATCTCGGTTATAGATATCTCGAGAGGGATATCAAGATAACTGGATAGACTGGTGTACTGTATACCCATCTATATGATGGAGGCCACTGGTCTCATAGCTACTCATGTGGGGACACTAGGGACATAGTTCAGGTGCTCATTAGAGAATGAGTTCACTAATTGATCTACTCATGGAATACTGGATGGTTGATGATATCCTATTGTTAGATAACCATTCTGTTATCCTAGTAGTGTATCTGGTCTTTAGACTTGAGACACCAAGGATGTCCTGTATGAGTACTCTACTCTTTGATATTTGACTTATAGGTCTGAAAGTTCTAGACTTAACACAATTGGTCATCGGGAGTGACAGCCAATCTTACAAGGGCTATTGAGTGTCGATAGAGGATTATCCGCTCTCAGTATCATGAGAGGAATATCTCATGTGTTCTTGCTTAGACAAATCCCTAGCCAGGGTCATTCGAATTGAGAGAAAGAGTTTTCTAGGAGAATTTAATTAGAGCGAGACTCAAGTAGAAATCGTATGGGCCTGACAGTACCATGCCCGATATATAGTCTTTGGGATATTAAATGGATGAGGTACTATAGGTATACTGAAACTAAGAATGGATAGGTCCAAAGGATTAGATTCCCTTGAATCGTTTGGGGACTATAGTATAGTGGCCTAGTATGTCCACAGTTAATGAGTTGAGTGAATTATTATAGAGATAATAATTCACTAAGTTAGAAGGAGTTTTGACATGTATGACTCACAACCAGCTCAATATTAGGCCTAGAGGGTCATATACATTTGATAGGTGTTGTGACGAGTAGAGGTTCAGATATAAGATATATGCCGGAGCCCCTATCTTATTGGATATCCAATAAGCCCATGAATTATTGGATCCCATGGATGATATCCAATAAGAGCTAATAAGAAATTATTGGGTAGAGACATAATATAAGAGGCTTGAGTAATTGGATGGAGATCCAGTACCCAATATGGTAGGATCCATTATGGTTAAGTTGATAATAGACCTCTATAAATAGGAAGGAACCAAAGACCCATAAGTTAAGACCCTTTTGGCTGCCACCTCCTATTCTCCTCTTCCTCTCTTCTCCTTAGCTAGTAGCCCCTATTTGGGGCATGTGGACAATAAGATGGGCTGGCTCCTTCTTGATTGCGTGGTGTGCACAACTAGGGGATCGTATTGTGATTTGAGGAGCGTATTTGCAACTCCTACTATGTTGATTACCGTTAGAGAGGAGAATAATTGACCTCCTTCATCCTCTCCCATAAATCTATAAGATTTCAGGGATATATAATCTCCTTAGGTAATACATCTTTCTTATATGTGCAGTTTTTGGTTTTATAATTTTTGTGCATCAATCTACACACGATGATGAACCCTTACTGTGAAAATCTAAGATTTTTATTTTCTATTCTTTCGTTGCACATGTGATGTCACCCTAGATTTCCAAATAGTGTTATTAGAGCCAGGTTGCTCATGCAAAAGATTGGTTTTTAAACTATGTGTGTTGTATTTAATCGTATAGAATTATTTTTACATGATTGTTGTGATTTCTTATCGTAGTTTACAAATCTAGAACTACATCCTTCTTCTTTATTAAAAAGTGTTTTAGAGATGGCTTTTGATGTCAAAATTATTGATTGACATGAGATAATTAAATTGACCCATGTGGCCTTCCATCGTTATAGGTAGGAATCGATTATCGACATAGGTTGAGTTGGTTAAGTCCCTTAAGACTCACCTATATCATAATTCGATATCTTACCTATGACATAGAGATATCACTAATGACTTGAGGACATAGTATACTTAGTCAAGTCCCTCGAGGGCATATCATCAAATCAGACTATCTTGTAACAATGGTAATAACTTAACTAAACATCATGGTTGGTCGAGTCCCTTGAAGCTATGATGGTTCGGAGGTCAAACAGGATAGGAATCATAAGGAGTTATGATCAACAAGAGTTATCTATTTTATTAGGCTTAAGTGTAATTAGTCGAGTCCCTCATGTTGGGAAATCCATCAGGGGAGCAACATCTTATGTGTAGCGGAAGAACAAAAACAAAACACCCTAGATTTTCTGTAGAAAGTTTCCATCGTAGTGCGAAGATCGGTGCGATAAAAACAAATCCACAAAACTGCACGTGTAAAAGAAGATATCTAGGGAGATCATATATCTCTGAATTCCTGCAGATCTATGGGAAAGGATGAAGGATGTCAAGTGTCCTCCTCTCTAGCGGTATCCATACGGCAGGGATTACGACGATGGACCTGACCTCTCTCTCTGGGGAGAGAAGAACAAGAGGTGGCTACCAAAAGAAACCCTCAGCCTATAGAGCTTTGGTTCCCTCCTATTTATAGAGGCCCCTTGAAAACCCTAATGGATCTTTTGCCCTATTGGGTATTGGATCTCCATCCAATTACCCTAGCCTCTTGGATTAGTGGGTTTTTACCCAATAATCTCTTATTAGCAATTATTGGATCTCATCTCATGATCCAATAATTCAGAGGCTTAATGGATATCCAATAAGATAGGGGGTTCAGCGGATATCTCATATCTGAACCTCTACTCGTCGCAACACCTACTATATGTGTGTGACCCTCTAGGCCCAATATCGAGCTGGCCATGAGTCATACTTGTCAAAACTCCTTCTGAATTAGTGAATTATTATCTCTATAATAATTCACCCAACTCATCGACTACGGACGGACTAGGCCACTATGCCGCGGCCCCCAGACGATACAGGGGAATCCAATCTTTTGGACCTATCTATCCTCAGTTACCATGTATCTATAGTCCCTCATCCATCTAATATCCCAAAGACCCTATACCGGGCATGGTGCTGTCAGGCCCATACGGTCTCTCCTCGAGTCTTGCTCTTGTCAGATTCTCCCGAAGAACTCTTTCTCTCTCAATCTGAATAACCTTGGCCAAGGATTTATTCGAGCAAGAATACATGGGATATTCCTCTCATGATACCGAGAGCGGATGATCCTCTATTGACTCTCAATAGTCCTCGTAAGGTTGGCTACCACTCCCAATGACCAACTGTACTAGATTTAGAAATTTCCAAACCTATAAGTCTGGTATCAAAGAGTGGAGTACTCATACAGGACATCCTTAGTGTCTCAAGTCTAAGGACTAGATACACTACTGGGACTACGAAATCGCTGTCTGACGTGAGGTATTAATAACCATCCAACATTCTGTAGGCGGATCAATTAGTGAACTCATTCCCCAATGAGCTCCTGCACTGTACCCTTAGTGTCCCCACATGAGTAGCTATGAGACTAGCTACCTCCATCATATGAATGAGTATACAGCATACCAGTCTATCCAGTTATCTTGATGTCCTTCTCGAGTAATCTATGACCAGGATAATTCAGGGTTTATATTTAAAGGTGAATCGGTCTCATTATCGTGATCTCATCACGATCCGATTTATTGCTAGCTTGCATGATTAATTTGCTAGCTCATTCAAGAGGAAGAAAATTGCTAGCTTGTGCATCAAAAGAGAAAAATTTTGCTAGCTTGTACATTGAGAAGCAAAAGTTGCTATCTCAAGAGAGGCAAAAATCTTGCTCAATTTTACTTCTTCAAAATTGCTTACATTTTTGTTACAAATTATTGTTAAATCTCATGCAAGATTATTTGAAGTATTTGATCCTCCCTTTCTTTTTTATGCTAACAAAGGGGGAGAAAGTTTTTAGCTCGAACATTGCAAAAATTTGCCATCTTGATTCCTATTTTGCAACTTCATGAGAAGCTAAGAATTGTTATATCAAAGGATACAAATATTGCTATCGTGAGAAACAAGGTGCAAACTTGCACATCTCAAGAAGCAAGTGAAAATTACCATCATTGCCCATCCTTGAAACTTGCTATGATTGAATGGTATTATTTGATGTTGTATTGCAAAAATGTTGTATGATGTGATAAATAGCTAGTGTGTTGTAAGAAATTTGCATATCTTTTAAACTAGCTATGATGCTACTTCTCCTTTTTGTTGATGACATAGGGGGAGAAGTAGATTGATGACTTCATGCAATGTAATGATGCTTGAATATTTTATATATTTGTATGATGGATTTATATTTCTCACTATATGAATGATACATGTTACTTGGATTTGGGATAATCCAAGGGTTCTATCAATGGCATCTTGATAGGGGGAGTTTGTGTTAAACTCCGGGGAGTTATGGTTAACTCCGTTAGTCATCAATTAGTTGTCATCATCAAAAAGGGGGAGATTGTTGAATCTCGGATTTTTATGATGAAACTAATTGAGTGTGATTTATGGTCTAATTGTGTTTTGAGTTACGCAGGTCTACTATCGATCGAGATTAGACGATTGTGCTGGAGGAATTGGCGTTACCGAGGTGATCACGTCAGGATATTGGATGTCGAGCCGGAGGTTCGGTCGACTATTGGCAGGAGGCTTCGTACGTCGGGCATCGGGCCAAGAAGAGCGTGTTGCGCTAAGGATATCGGGATTGCGGAGGTCAATCACCGATTGGGCAACGGACCACAAGAGAGGACGATGTGCCGAAGGATCGGACGAAGCGTCGACCAATGATGTGCCGGGCAACTGAATGTCAATTCGCGTTATAATAACTGTCTAGATCGAAGTAGAGCGTTTGTTTGTGCAGGAGTAACTACGATAAGGATCAAGACATAAAGCGAAACAAAGGGTCGAAGTCAAGTGCGATGGATCGTTGGGAGTTCAAGTGTTCGATGGAAGTCCGAAGATTCATTGGGAGTGCTACCGGAACCAGGAGAACGAGTAGGGAGCTTGCCGAAGGGTTTTTGGAAGTTCACCGGAAGGTTCGTCGGAAGTTCACGGAGCTTGCCAAGAAAGATCGGAGCTTGCCAAAGAAGCTTGGGGGAACTCGCCAAAATCACCGTGGAGTCCGAGAGCTTGTCGGGAGTCCGAAGGATGGTTTCCGAGGATCGTCGGAAGACCGTCGGAAGTTCGCCGGAAGCTCGACGGAAGAAGACTTGACTTGCGGACTTTGTAATAGCTTAGGAATGTCTTTAATTTCGTATTTAGCACATTAATTTGGGTTAGGATTAGGTGTTAATCCTTTAACCCAAAGTAGGGGCCATTGGGCCTTAGTTTGGGCCAAAGTTTTTGGCCCAAATAGAACCAACACAGCTGGGCAATAGCACCGCCTAGCAGCTTGTGTCCTCGGCGGTAGCACCGCCCCTGTACACAGACATGGGCGGTAGCACCGCCTGGCTGGGGCAGTAGCACCGCCCTTGTACACAGACACAAGCGATAGCATCGCTTGGTTGAAGCGATGTCTACCGTGTGTCGATCAAATAGATGACATAGGCGGTGGCACCACCTCTGACACCGCTAGAATCGAGAACTCCAATTTGATTTCAAATTTGGAGCCCAAATTTGAATCCACTTTGGATCTATAAATACCCCCTTTCTCAGCTGAATGGGAACCCTTGGAGAGTTAGATTTTGAAAATAAGTCTTGGGAAAGTCTTGTTTTTCATTTGCTTAAGTGTTCACCTCATTTCCTTCTTCTTGTGTAATCTTGTAAGAGGGTGAACCACTTGTAAAGGGTTGTAAGAGGGGTATCTGGTCCTTCCCCTTCAAAAGGATTTGCTAGTGGAAGAAGGGAGCCTCATCGGAGAAGGCTTCGGAAGTGGATGTAGGTCACTTTGACCGAACCACTATACATCGCAACGTCTTGATTTTGTGAGTGTTTAAATTTCTGTTTTATCTCTTTACTTTGCTGCAAGCCTTTACTTTACTTGCTCCACTTCCTTTTCATCTTCGTACGCATGCTTTAAAGTTAGAACGCAACCAAATTGATTTCAAATGAAACGTTGCTTTCATCGTATGAAGTTTCCGAAGCTTGGTTTAAATCATTGAAAAATCTATCGTTTTATCCGCTGCACTAATTCACCCCCCTCTCTTAGTGCCGCTCGATCCCTAACATAATGCTCTTTCCTGTCTGTTTCTCCACTTCTCATTTCCTCTTAGACTCACTTACACTCATGATATATGGAGCTATATCTAGCATAAATAAATCATTATGCATTGTTCCTCTCGTGATGATCTCATCATCTAATATTATTGAACAACCATTGTTCTCAAAAACTAATTTATATCCATTAACTATCAAACATGAAATGGAAATAATATTTTTAATAATAGAAGGAACATAATAGCATGCATCTAATGCAATAATAACTCCACCAAGCAGATGTAAAGTGACCTTGCCAATAGCCACTACAGCAACCTTTGCTCTATTGCCCATCTTAAGGTCCATCTCACCTCTGTTCAATCTCCTAGGTCCTGCTAGAACCTGCAATGAATTGCAGATATGATAAGCACTCCCGATATCCAATACCCATGTGTTATCATAAGATTCTGACAAATGGAGACTGATCATGAATGTATATGAAGCTTCTGCAAGCTTATGTTTCACCCTCTCTGCAAAGGTACTTTTTACAATTCCTCTTCCAGTGCCTATCTTTACCGTAGTGGAAGCACTGGTCTTTGTCCTTTGTTGGGTCTTTCTTAGCAACCTTTGCCTTACCCATTTTACTCTTGCCCTTGCCCTTCTTAAGGGTCTTCTCAGCCTTTCTTTTCTTTCTGGTCTCACCAGTGTAGAGAACCGGCTTCTCTTTCTTGATGGTGCTCTCTGCTTCTCTCAACATATTGAGGAGCTTTGAGAGGGTCATCTCAAGTTTGTTCATATTAAAATTCATTATGAATTGAGAAAAGGAATATGGTAGGGACTGAAGCACAAGATCCACACACAGGTTATCCTCTAGGACCATTCCTAGACCTGTGAGTTTCTCGATCCACTCAATCATCTTAAGGATATTATTCTGAACCGGTGTCCCCTTAGTCATCCTAGCACGGAAAAGACTCTTTGATATCTCATATCGCTGAGTTTTTCCCTGTTCCTCAAACAGTTTGTGGAGATGCAGGAGTATAGAATTAGCATCCATATTTTCATGCTGCCTTTGTAACTCAGTAATCATAGAGGCCAACATATAACACTGAGCAAGATTGGAATCATCTAAGTACTTCACATAACGAGCGATCTCATCATCGCTTGCCCCTTCGTCGGGCGTAGGGATCACTGTATCAAGGACATACGTGATTTTCTCTACCGTGAGAACGATTCTCAGATTGCGATGCCAATCCATATAATTTGGACCAGTGAGGCAGTTGGCATCAAGTATGCCACGTAAAGGATTTGAAAGCAATATTTTTTTGAAATAAAAGATGTAGCAGAAATAAATAACATGTAGACTTTGTAGAAATTTAAACAATTAAGATTAAGACTTCTATCTTAATGTATTCCCACTAATTTTTTGCGAGACACACAACACCCTCTAGTATATGAATCGGAGACCTCCGACGGATCTCTAGTGGGGATCAAGATCCAATTGGCATCTTAACGTAATCTCGAGAGACTCGACCAATCATGTTAAGCCCGTAAAGGTAGGCAACTCTTGTCAATCATAACTCCTTGTGATTCTCGTCCTGTTCGGCCTCCGAACCACTATGGCCTTGAGGGACTCGACCAACCATGATGTTCGGTTAAGTCATCACCATCATTACCTGATGAGTCTAATTCGGTGATATACTCTCAAGGGACTCGACCAAGCATACCTTGTCCTCAGGTCATCTATGACATCTCTATGTCGTAGATAAGATAGCGAGACACCATATAGGTGAGTCTCGAGGGACCCAACCATCTCAACCTATACCGGGAATCGGTTCCTAGCTATAACGATGGAAGGACACGTGGGTCAATCTAATTGCCTCATGTTTACCGACTTAATATTATTAATTGAGAGAATTTTTGATTTGGTCTCCTAACATAATGTGTCACATACATACGTATTATATCTACATCATATGCAAATATATATATATATATACATATCTAGTAGGTGTATATCTAATCACACATCACATGAGCAATCATACCAGATGATCATGGACGGCATCCTAATGTGATCAGGCCTGAGCCAGTGGGCCCAATCACTCACATCAAGATCTATGTGTACGTCGGCGCATCTCTATGCCCTGTGATCGTCCATCTCGCTTCGTCGGATCCGTTAGTATCTCAACGCATCTCCATGCATCGGATCGTCCGTCTCGGTCTCGTGAGTCACGCTACCGCTATGCCTCCTCATGTAATTATAACATAATTACAGGCACGTAGGCCCGACAATAAATGAGAAAAGAATAGAGGCTCATAGGCCCCAATAATAATAATCACATGTACACACATCACATCACAGGTCCATGATCATTTATCCACATCATACATCACATGTATATATTATTTTATATATACTACTAAATAAAGAAAATAATAATTAATTAAACTAATTAATTAACATATTTATTTTTCTGAAATCAGGGACATAAAGGGAATTTTTGAATTCCCAAGGGTATTTTGGTAATTATGTCAAAAGGGATAGAATTTGAAATTTTTGATATTCCGGGGGGTATTTTAGTAATTCTATCAAAAGGGATAGAAACTGAAATTTTTAAAATTTCAAGGGGCAAAATCATCTTTTGCCAAAAAACCTAACCCCTCACCCTTACTATGCTTGCGGTCGCCGCCACTCTGCCGACGGCACCCCTTGCACGCTGGGAGGGTGTCATCGCCGTCGTTGCCTCACGGGCGGAGCGCCCACGAGCGCGGGCGCCTAGCGCCGGCACCTTTGCGGCGCTGGCCTGCGGGCACGGGCGCCAAAGACCTCGCCTCTACGGTCTTGGCCGGCTCATGAGCGCCAGCCGCCGCCCCCTATGGGGTGGTCGCGAGCCACTAAGCGCAGTACTTACTGCGACCGATAGCCCATCGGCCGGTGGTTGCTGCTGTCGCGGCGAGAAGGTACGCAAGCAGCCTTGCGGCCATTGACGCAGTCTTGAAAGGGCAGCAACGATTCTTGCCCTTCCGGCCCTTTTGCGCCAACGATTTTGGCATCAAAAGTAGATCCAAAATACAACACATGCAGTTTAAGATGTGATCTTCGCACGAATAACCTGGCTCTGATACCACTGTTGGGAAATCCATCAGGGGAGCACATCTCATGTGCAACGGTAGAACAAAAACAAAACACCCCAGATTTCCCGTAGAAAGTTTCCATCGTCGTGCGAAGATCGGTGCGTCAAAAATAAATCCGCAAAACTGCATGTGTAAAAGAAGATACCTAGGGAGATCATATATCCCTGAATTCCTACAGATCTGTGGGAGAGGATGAAGGAGGTCAAACGTCCTCCTCTCTAGCGGTATCCACATGGCAGGGATTGTGACGATGCACCACTCTCTCTGGGGAGAGGAGAACAGGAGGTGGCTACCAAAAGAAACCCTCAGCCTATAGAGCTTGGGTTTCCTACTATTTATAGAGGCCCCCTGAAAACTCTAATGGATCTTTTGTCCTATTGGGTATTGGATCTCCATCCAATTACCCAAGCCTCTTGGATTAGTGGGTTTCTACCTAATAATCTCTTATTAGCAATTATTGGATCTCATCTCAGGATCCAATAATTCAGGGGCTTAATGGATATCCAATAAGATAGGGGGTTCAGCGGATATCTCATATCCGAACCTCTACTCGTCACAACACCTACCATATGTATGTGAGCCTCTAGGCCCAATATCGAGCTGGCCGTGAGTCATACTTGTCAGAACTTCTTCTGAATTAGTGAATTATTATCTCTATAATAATTCACCCAACTCATCGACTGCGGACGTACTAGGCCACTACGCTGCGGCCCCCATACGATACAGGGGAATCTAATCGTTTGGACCTATTTGTCCTCAGTTACCATGTATCTATAGTCCCTCATCCATCTAATATCCCAAAGACCTTATACCAGGCATGGTGTTGTCAGGCCCATATGATCTCTCCTCAAGTCTTGCTTCTGTCGGATTCTCCCAGAGAACTCTTTCTCTCTCAATCGAATAACCTTGGCCAAGGATTTGGTCAAGCAAGAACACATGGGATATTCCTCTCATGATATCGAGAGCGGATGATCCTCTATTGATACTCAATAGCCCTCATAAGGTTGGCTACCACTCCCAATGATCGATTGTACTAGATCTGAAACTTTCCAAACCTATAAGTCCGGTAACAAAGAGTGGAGTACTCATATAGGACATCCTTGATGTCTCAAGTCTAAGGACCAGATACACTACTGGGACTACGGAATCGCTATTTGACATGAGGTATCAATAACCATCCAACATTCCGTAGGCGGATCAATCAGTGAACTCATTCCCCAATGAGCACCTGCACTATACCCTTAGTGTCCCCATACGAGTAGCTATGAGACCAGCTACCTCTATCATATGGACGGGTATACAACACACCAGTCTATCCGATTATCTCGATGTCCTTCTCGAGTAACCTATGACCAGGATAATTCAGGGTTTATGTTTAAAGGTGAATCGATCTCATTATCGTGATCTCATCACGATCCGATTTCCATTGCACAGATCCAAGGACATCATAATATATGCAACACATAAGATAAAGTGATAAAATGCCTAATAATAAGCAAAGAGAAAAAATACATATCAAGTCACAAGTGCCATCACTCATGTGATTGGCTTACAGGGCACATATGACTAGCACCTCAAGGTTATGTTAAGATTCCAATTGGATCATGATCCTCACTAGAGATTCATTGAGGGTCTCCGATTCACATACCGACGGGAGTTGTATGTTTTGCGAGAAAATAGTGGGAGTAGATTATGATAGAAGTCATTATCTTAATTATTTATTTCTGTAAAATTTATATGTTATTTATTTCTACTGCATCTTTATTTTTAGAAAATATCATTTTTAAATCCTTTATGTGGTATACTTGATGCCAACCATCTCGTTAGTTAAAATTATACGGATTGGCTCCACAACCTAAGAATTGTTCTCACAGTGGAGAAAATTATATATGTTCTTAATACAGTGATGTCTACACCCGACGAAGAGATAAGCGAGGATGAGATCGCTCGCTACGTGAAGTGTATAGATGACTCCATCTTGCTCAGTGATACATGTTGGGCTCTCTGACTCCCAATTTACAAAGGTAGTATAAAAAGATAGATGTCAGATCTATTCTCCTACATTTTTGCAAATTGTTTGAGGAATAGAGAAGAACTCAACGATATGAGATATCCAAGAGTCTCTTCCATGCTAGGATGACTGAGGGGACACCGGTTCAGAACCATGTCCTTAAGATGATTGAGTAGATCAAGAAACTCACGGGTCTAGGAATGGTCCTAGAGGATAACCTATGTGTGGATTATGTGTTTCAGTCCCTACTAGATTTCTTTTCTCGGTTTATTATGAATTTTAATATGATCAAGCTTGAGGTGACTCTCCTTGAGCTCCTCAATATATTGAGGGAAGCAGAGAATACTATCAAGAAAGAGACGTTAGTTCTCTTTGTTAGTGAGACTAGAAAGAAAAGGAAAGTAGAAAAGTCTCTTAATAAGGGCAAGGGTAAGGGCAAACTGGGTAAAGAAAATGTTGCTAAGAAGGACTCAATAAAGGACAAAAGCCAATGCTTCCACTACGATAAAGACGGGCACTGGAAGAGGAATTGCAAAGAGTACTTTGTAGATAAGGCAAAACATAAGCTTAAAGAAAATTCAGGTACATTCATGATCAGTCTCCATTTGTTAGATACTTATGATAACACAGATATTGGATACTGGTAGTTCTTATCACATGTGCAATTCCTTGTAGGTTATGGCAAGACCTAAGAGATTAGCGAGAGGTGAGATGGACCTCAAGATGGGCAATGGAGCAAAAGTTGCTATAGTGGCTGTTAGTGAGATCACCCTACCTTTACTTGGTGGAACTATTATTGCATTGGATGCATGCTATTTTATTTCCTCTATTATCAAAAATATTTTCATTTCATGTTTGATTGTTAGTGGATATAAATTAGTATTTTAGAATAATGATTGTTTAATATTATCAGATGATAAGATCATCATGAAAAGAACATTGCATAATGATTTTGTTTATGCTATATACTACTCCATATATCATGAATGTAAGTGAGCCTAAGAGGAAACGAGATGAGGTGAACAGTGTATATCTATGGCATTGTAGGCTAGGTCATATCCATGAAGGAAAGATTCAAAAGTTGCTAAAGGATGGATACCTAGATCCATTCGACGATGAGTTATATACGACTTGCGAGCCTTACCTTCATGGAAAGCTGACCAACTCTCTATTTAGTGGAACTTGAAAGAGAGCCACTGAGTTGTTAGAACTCATACATAGTGATATATGTTATTCCATGTCAACTCAGGCTATAGGTGGTTACTCCTACTTCATTACTTTTACTGATAATTTCTCCAAGTATGGATATGTGTACTTGATACAGTACAAGTCCAAAACCTTCGAGAAATTCAGGAAATATAAAAATGAAGTAGAGAACCAGATTGAAAAAAGTATCAAGACCCTTTGATCAGATCGAGGAGGTGAGTACTTGAGTATATAGTTTACCTAGTTCTTCAAGAACCATAGGATTCTATTCTAGTGGACATCTCCTTATATACCTCAGCTTAATGGTATATCTGAAAGGAGGAATCACACATTGTTAGACATGGGGCGATCCATGATGAGTTTTGTCGATCTACCCGTCTTATTCTGGAGATATGCCCTAGAGTCTGTAGCTTACCTTCTGAATAGAATTCCAACTAAATCGATAGTGTCTACACCATATAAGATATGGAAAGGGAAGAAGCTTGATCTTAAAGTTGTTAAGATTTAGAGCTATCCTATCCACGTTAAGTGATACAACTTGGAAATTAGAATCCAGGACGGAATGGTGCAAGTTCGTGAGATACCCCAAGAAAACTTGTGGGTATTATTTCTATCACCCCGAGGACCAAAAGTCTTTGAAGCCAAGAGAATAGTGTTCATTGAGAAGGAACATAATCTTGGTGGAGATTGTAGGAGTATGATAGAGTTAAGTGAGGTTGGAGAACCTAGCTCAAGCATCATTCCACAATCCGAATCTATTCAAGTACCTAGAACACAAGTTCCGACTTTACAAAGGTTCGGTAGAGTATCCTATCCTCTTGAGAGATATGTGGGACATATTAAAGGAGAGGATATTAAGGATATTGATGCTAGTCATATGTGCCCTGCAAGCCAATCACATGAGTGATAGCACTTGTGACTTGATATGCACTTTTTCTCTTTGCTTATTATTAGGCATTTTATCACTTTATCTTGCATGTTGCATATATTGTGATGTCCTTGGATTTATGCAATGGGAATTAGATCGTGATGAGATCACGATAATGAGACCGATTCAACTTTAAAACAGACCCTGAATTATCCTAGTCATAGGTTACTAGAGAAGGACATCGAGATAACCAGATAGACTGGTGTGCTGTATACCCATCCATATGATGGAGGTAGCTGGTCTCATAGCTACTCGTGTGGGGACACTAAGGGTACAGTGCAGGTGCTCATTGGGGAATGAGTTCACTGATTGATCCACCTACGGAATGCTGGATGGTTATTGATACCTCATGTCAGACAACGATTTTGTAGTCCCAATAGTGTATCTAGTCCTTAGACTTGAGACACTAAGGATGTCCTACATGAGTGCTCCACTCTTTGATACTAGACTTATAGGTTTGAAAAGATTTCAGATCTAGTATAGCCGGTTATTGGGAGTAGTAGCCAACCTTACGAAGGCTATTGAGTATCAATAAAGGATCATCCGCTCTCGGTATCATGAGAGGAATATCCCATGTGTTCTTGCTCGAACAAATCCTTAGCCAAGGTTATTTGGATTGAGAGAGAAAGAGTTCTCCAGGAGAATCTGATAAGAGCACTACTTGAGGTGAGACCGTATGGGCCTGATAGCCCGGTATAGGGTCTCTGGGATATTGGATGGATAAGGGACTATAGATACATGGTAACTGAGGACAGATAGGTCTAAAGGATTGGATTCCCCTGTATCGTCTAGGGGTTACGGCGTAGTGGCCTAGTACATCCGTAGTCGATGAGTTTGGTGAATTATTATAGAGATAATAATTCACTAAGTCAGAAGGAGTTCTGACAAGTATGACTCACGGCCAGCTCGATATTGGGCCTAGAGGGTCACACACATATGGTAGGTGTTGCGACGAGTAGAGGTTCAGATATGAGATATCCGTTGAACCCCATATCTTACTGGATATCCATTAAGCCCCTGAATTATTGGATCCTGAGATGAGATCCAATAATTGCTAATGAGAGATTATTAGGTAGAGACCTACTAATCCAAGAGGCTTGGGTAATTGGATGGAGATTCAATACCCAATAGGACAAAAGATCCATTAGAATTTTCAGGGGGCCTCTATAAATAGAAGGGAACCAAAGCTCTATAGGCTGAGGGTTTCTTTTGGTAGCCACCTCCTATTCTCCTCTCCCCAGAGAAAGGTGCATCGTCGCAATCCTTGTCATGTGGATACCACTATAGAGGAGGACGCTTGACCTCCTTCATCCTCTCCTACAGATCTGTAGGGATTCAGGGATATACGATCTCCCTAGGTACTTTCTTTTATACATGCAGTTTTTTGCAGATTTGTTTTGACGCACCGATCTTCGCACGACGATGAAAACTTTCTGTGAGAAATCTGTGGTGTTTTGTTTTTGTTCTTCCACTGCACATAAGATGGTGCTCCCCCTTGTGGATTTCTCAATAGTGGTATTAGAGTCAGGTTGTTCGTGCGAAGATCAGATCTTAAACTACGTGTGTAGTAATTTAGAATAGCTTTTGTCGCCAAAATCATTGGTGCAAAAGACGAGGAAGGGCAGCAATTGTTGCTGCCCTTGCTGCTCTCACATAGCAGCCTTGCCGCCTACAACGGCAGCCAGTGGGTGGGCTGCGGGTAGCAAGCAGGCAGCACCTGCAGGCTGCTTCCGTTGGTGACCTGCGATGTGCCTGCAAGGGGCAAGCGATGCCCGTGGGCAGAAGCGCCCGCATGGCTGGTGCCGCCTACGGGCGGTCGCCTCGCACGAGCAGCACTTGCGGGCGTTGTGCCCACTCCCGTTGGCACCGGCGGCGGGCGCTTCGCCCGTGGGGCAACGACGGCGCCGCCTCCCTCCCCGCGCACAAGGGGCGTCGCCGGTAGGGTGGCGGCGGCCGTAGGCGCAGTAAGGGTGAGGGATTAGGGTTTTAGGGCAAAAGATGAATTTACCTCTCGGAATTTCAGAAATTCTAGATTCTGTCCCTTTTGATAGAATTACCAAAATACTCTTTTGGCCGAATTACCAAAATATCCCTAGGAATTGAAAATTTCCCTTTATGTCCCTGATTTCAGAAAAAATAAATTCGTTAATTAAATTGTTTAATTAACTATTATTTTCTTTATCTGGTAGTCCTATAAAATAACATATACATGTGATGTATGATGTTGATAGATGATCATGGACCTGTGATGTGATTTGTGTACATGTGATTATTATTATTGGGGCCTGCGAGCCTCTATTCTTGTCTCATTTATTATCGAGCCTGTGTGCCTGTAATTATGTTGTAATTACATGAGGAGACATAGCGGTAGCGTGACTCACGAGGCCGAGACGGACGATCCGACGCATGGAGATGCGTTGAGATGTCGACGGATCCGACGAAGCGATATGGATGATCACAGGGCATAGAGATGCGCCGAAGTATATATAGATCTTGATGTGAGTGATTGGTCCCATTGGCTCAAGCCTGATCACATTATGATGTGGTCCATGATCATCTGGTGTGATTGCTCATGTGATGTGTGATTAGATATACACCTACTATATATATATATATTTGCATGCAATGTAGATATATATATTAAATACGTATGTGTGTGACATATTATGTTAGGAGACCAAATCAAAAATCTTTTCCATTAATAATATTAAGTCAGTAAACGTGAGACAATTAGATTGACCCACATGGCATTCCATCATTATAGGTAGGAACCGATTCCTGGTGTAGGGTGAGTTAGTCGAGTCCCTCGAGACTTACCTATATCGTGTCTCGCTATCTTATCTACGACATAGAGATGTCATAGATGATCTGAGGACATGGTATGCTTGGTCGAGTCCCTCGAGAGTATATCACCGAATCAGACTCATCTGGTAACGATGGTGATGACTTAACCGAATATCATGGTTGGTCGAGTCCCTCGAGGCCATGGTGGTTCGGAGGCCGAATAGGACAGGAATCACAAGGAGTTATGATTGGAAAGAGTTGCCCACCTTTACGGGCTTAACGTGATTGGTCGAATCCCTCGAGGTTACGTTAAGACGCCGATTGGATCCTGATCCCCACTAGAGATCTGCCATCTCCGATTCACATACCGGAGGGTGTTGTGTGTCTCGCGAAAAATTAGTGAGAATACATTAAGATAGAAGTCCTTATCTTAACTGTTTAAATTTTTGCAAAGTCTGCATGTTATTTATTTCTACTACGTCTTTTATTTTAGAAAAATGTCACTTTCAAATCCTTTACATGGCATACTTGATGCCAACCGCCTCACTGGTCCAAATTATACGGATTGGCTTCACAATCTGAGAATCGTTCTCACGGTAGAGAAAATCGCGTATGTCCTTGATACAGTGATCCCTACGCCCGACGAAGGGGCAAGCGAGGATGAGATCGCTTGTTATGTGAAGTACTTAGATGATTCCACTCTTCCTCAGTGTTATATGTTGGCCTCTATGACTACTGAGTTACAGAGATAGCATGAAAATATGGATGCTAATTCCATACTCTTGTATCTTCGCAAACTATTTGAGGAATAGGGAAGAACTCAGTGATATGAGATATCAAAAGAGTCTTTTTCGTGCTAGGATGACTAAGGGGACATCGGTTCAGTACCATGTCCTTAAGATGATTGAGTGGATCAAGAAACTCACAAGTCTAGGAATGGTCCTAGAGGATAACCTGTGTGTGGATCTTGTGCTTTAGTCCCTACTAGATTCCTTTTCTCAGTTCATAATGAATTTTAATATGAACAAACTTAAGGTGACCCTCCCAGAGCTCCTAAATATGTTGAGAGAAGTAGAGAGCACCATCAAGAAAGAGAAGCCGGTTCTCTACACTAGTGAGACTAGAAAGAAAAGGAAGGCTGAGAAGACTCTTAAGAAGGGCAAGGGCAAGGGCAAAATGGGTAAGACAAAGGTTGCCAAGAAAGACCCAACAAAGGACAAAGGCCAATGTTTCCACTACGGCAAAGATGGGCACTAGAAAAGAACTGTAAAGAGTACCTTGCAGAGAGGGCGAAACAGAAGCATGTAGAAGCTTCAGGTACATTCATGATCAGTCTCCAATTGTCAGAATCTTTTGATAACATGGGTATTGGATACCGGGAGTGTTTATCATATCTGCAATTCGTTGCAGGTTCTCGCAGGACCTAGGAGATTGAACAGAGGTGAGATACACCTTAAGATGGGCAATGGAGCAAAGGTTGCTGTAGTGGCTATTGGCAAGGTCACTTTACATCTACTTGGTGGAGCTATTATTGCATTAGATGCATGCTATTATGTTTCTTCTATTATCAAAAATATTATTTCCATTTCATGTTTGACAGTTAGTAGATATAAATTAGTTTTTGAGAATAATGGTTGTTCAATAATATTTGATGATCATATCATCACGTGAGGAACATTGCATAATAGTTTATTTATGCTAGATACAGCTCCATATATCATGAGTGTAAGTGAGTCTAAGAGGAAACGAGAAGAGGTGAACAGTGCATATCTTTGGCATTGTAGGCTAGGTCACATCCACGAGGGAAGGATTTAAAAGTTGCTAAAAGATGGATATCTAGATTCATTTGACTATGAGTCATATGCAACATGTGAACCTGGCCTTCGGGGAAAGATGACCAACTCTCCATTTAGTGGAATTGGAGAGAGAGCCATTGAGTTACTAGAACTCATATATAATGATGTATGCGGTCACATGTCGACTCATGCCATAGGTGGTTACTCCTACTTCATTACTTTCACTGATGATTTCTCAAGATATGGACATGTGTACTTAATGAAGTACAAGTCTGAAGCTTTTGAGAAATTCAGGGAATATAAAAATGAAGTGGAGAACCAAATAGGAAAGAGTATTAAAACCCTTAGATCAGATCGAGGAGGTGAGTACTTGAGTACAAAGTTCACCCAGTTCCTCAAAGACTATGGGATCTTATCCCAATGGACACCTCCTTATACACCACAACTTAATTGTGTATCAGAAAGGAAGAATCGCACACTGTTAGATATGGTGCGTTCTATGATGTGTTTCGCTGACCTACCCATCTCATTCTGGAGATATGCCATAGAGACCGCAGCTTACCTTCTGAACAGAATTCCAACCAAGTCAGTGATGTCTACTCTATATGAGATATAGAATGGAAAGATGCCTGATCTTAAGATTGTTAAGATTTGGGGTTGCCCTGCCCACATTAAGAGACACAACCCTGACAAGTTGGAATCTAAAAATGGAACGGTGCAAGTTCGTGGGATACCTCAAGGAAACTTGTGGGTATTATTTCTATCACCCTGAGGACCAAAATGTTTTTGTAGCCAAAAGAGTAGTGCTCCTTGAGAAGGAACACATTCTTGGTGGAGACAGTGGGAGCATGATAGAGTTGAGCGAGGTTGGAGAACCTAGCTCAAGCATCATTTTAGAATTTGTTCAGATACCTAACACACAAGTTCCAACTTTACGCAGGTTCGATAGAGTATCCCATCCTCTTAAGAGATATGTGGGATATATCAGAAGAGAGGATGTTAAGGATATTGATCCTCATACCTACGAGGAGGCTATTATGAGCATAGACTTCGGGAAATGGCAAGAAGCCATGAATTCAGAAATGGATTCTATATACTCCAACAAGGTTTGGAACCTAGTTAATGCACTCGAGGGTATTGTACCCATTGGCTATAAGTGGATCTTCAAAAAGAAGATTGGAATAGATGGAAAGGTAGAGACCTATAAAACAAGGCTAGTGGCTATAGGGTATCGTCAAAGGCAAGGTGTTGACTATGACGAAGCTTTCTCACCAGTAGCCATGCTAAAATCCATTCGAATTCTATTGGCTATTGCAGCACACTATGATTATGAGATCTGGCAGATGGATATCAAAACTGCATTCGTCAATGGTAACCTCGAGGAGGAGGTGTATATGATACAGCCTGAGGGATTCGTGTCGAGGGATAACCCAGATAAGGTGTGCAGGTTGCTTAGGTCCATTTATGGATTGAAGCAAGCTTCCCAAAGTTAGAACATAAGATTTGATGAGGCGATCAGATCTTATGACTTTGTTAAGAACAAAGATGAGCCTTGTGTGTACAGGAAAGTAAGTGGGAGCACTATCACCTATTTGGTATTATATGTGGATGACATCCTGATCATTGGGAATGATGTAGGAATGCTCTCCACAGTAAAGACTTGGTTATCTAGGCACTTCTCTATGAAGGACTTAGAGGAAGCATCTTGCATATTGGGGATACGGATCTATAGAGATAGATCCAAGAGGATGCTTGGCTTGTTCCAGTCCAGGTACACAGAAACCATTATCAAAAGATTTGGTATGAAAAATTCCAAGAGAGGTCTCATACCAATGAGACATGGAATATCACTTTCTAGGAGTATGTCCCCAAGACTCCTAAAGAAATGGCATACATGGATATGATACTATATGCATCAGCGATAGGATCTATCATGTATGCTATGCTATGTACCAGGCCTGATATAGCACATGCTTGAGTGTCACGAGTAGATATCAGGCAGATCAAGCTTGGAGCACTGGAAAGAAGTAAAAAGTATCCTTAAGTACTTGAGAAGGACTTAGGATCTTTTATTGCTATATGGAGGTAGTAGCCTTAGGGTTGAGAGCTACACAGACTCGAGCTTGCAGTCCGATGTCGATGATTGCAAGTCTAATTCAGGGTATGTATTCACCCTGAATGGAGGAGCAATATGCTGGAAGAGTGCTAAGTAAAACACTACTGTTGACTATACCGTAGAGGCGGAATACATTACTATGACCGAGACAGCAAAGGAGGCAGTCTGGATGAAGAAGTTCATCATAGATTTGAGAGTCATGTCAAGCAGTGAAGAGTTGATTCCCTTATAATGCGATAACTACAGGGCGATTACTCAAATAAGGGAATCCAGGTCTCATCAGAAGTGTTCTGAGGAGGTTCCAACTTATTAGAGAGATCGTGGCCCGAAGAGATGTAGCAATGGAAAGAGTTCCATCCAAAGATAACATTACAAATCCACTGACAAAGCCATTGACTCAGATTGTCTTTGAGCATCACAGAGGTCTGATAGGGATCAGACATATGGGTGATTAGCTTTAGGTCAAGTGAGAGATTGCTAGTCATATGTGCCCTGCAAGCCAATCACATGAGTGATGACACTTGTGACTTGATATGCACTTTTTCTCTTTGCTTATTATTTGACGTTTTATCACTTTATCTTACGTGTTGCATATATTGTGATGTCCTTGGATCTATGCAATGGGAATCGAATTGTGATGAGATCAAGATAATGAGACCGATTCACCTTTGAACACAGACCCTGAATTGTCCTTGTCATAGGTTACTCGAGAAGGAGATCAAGATAACCGGATAAACTAGTGTGCTGTATACCCGTCCATATGATGAAGGTAGCTGGTCTCATAGCTACTTATGTGGGGACACTAAGGGTACAGTGCAGGTGCTCATTGGGGAATGAGTTCACTGATTGATTCTCCTATGGAATGCTGGATGGTTATTGATACCTCACATCAGACAACGATTCCGTAGTCCAAGTAGTGTATCTGGCCCTTAGACTTGAGACACCAAGGATATCCTGTATGAGCACTACACTCTTTGATACTGGAATTATAGGTTTGGAAAGTTTCAGATCTAGTACAGCCGGTTATTAGGAGTGGTAGCCAACCTTACGAGGGCTATTGAGTGTCAATAGAGGATCATCCACTCTCAGTATCATGAGAGAAATATCCCATGTGTTCTTACTCAAATAAAGCCTTGGCCAAGGTTATTCAGATTGAGAGAGAGAGTTTTCCGGGAGAATCCGACAAGAGCAAGACTCGAGAAGAGACCGTATGGGCCTGACAGCACCATGCCCGGTATAGGGTCTCTGGCATATTGGATGGATGAGGGACTATAGATACATGGTAATTAAAGATAAATAGGTCCAAAGGATTGGATTCCCCTGTATCGTTTGGGGGCCGCGGTGTAGTGGCCTGGTACGTCCGTAGTCAATGAGTTGGGTGAATTATTATAGAGATATTAATTCACTAAGTCAGAAGGAGTTCTGACAAGTATGACTCATGGCCAGCTCGATATTGGGCCTAGAGGGTCACACACATATGGTAGGTGTTGCGACGAGTAGATGTTCGGATATGAGATATCCGTTGAACCCCCTATTTTATTGGATATCCATTAAGCCCCTGAATTATTGGATCCTAAGATGAGATCCAATAATTGCTAATAATAGATTATTAGGTAGAGACCCACTAATCTAAGAGGCTTGGATAATTGGATAGAGATCCAATACCCAATAGGGCAAAAGATCCATTAGGGTTTTCAAGGGGCCTCTATAAATAGGAGGGAACCAAAGCTCTATAAGCTAAGGGTTTCTTTTGGTAGCCACCTCCTATTCTCCTCTCCCTAGAAAGAGAGGTGCATCGTCGCAGTCCCTATCGTGTGGATACCGCTAGAGAGGAGGACGCTTGACCTCCTTCATCCTCTTCTATAGATCTACAGGGATTCAGGGATATACGATCTCCCTAGGTACTTTCTTTTACACATGCAGTTTTTTGCAGATTTGTTTTAATACACCGATCTTCTCACGATGATGAAAACTTTCTACGGGAAATCTAGGGTGTTTTGTTTTGTTTTTCCGTTGCACATGAGATGTCGCACCCCCTTGTGGATTTCCCAACAATTGATCCTTAAACCTACGAGGAGGCTATTACGTGTATAAACTTCGGGAAGTGGTAAGAAGTCATGAATTTAGAGATAGATTCCATGTACTCCAATAAGGTTTGGACCCTAGTTGATGCACCCGAGGGTATCATACCTATTGGGTACAAGTGGATCTTTAAGAAGAAGATCAGAGTAGATGGAAAGATAAAGACATATAAAACAAGACTAGTTGCTAAGGGATATCATCAAAGGTAAGGTGTTGACTACGATGAAACCTTCTTGCTTGTAGCCATGCTTTAGCCGCATACTATGATTATGAGATCTAGCAGATGGACATGAAAATCGTATTCCTCAATGGCAACCTCGAGGATGAGATGTATATGATACAACCTAATGGATTCATGCCCAAGGATAGTTCAGATAAGGTATGTATGTTGCTTAAGTCTATCTATGGACTAAAGCAAACTTCTCAAAATTGAAATATAAGATTGATAAGGCGATCAGATCTTATGACTCTATTAAGAACGAATATGAGCTTTGGGTATATAGGAAGGTAAGTGGGAATGCTATCACCTTTTTGGTATTGTATGTGGATGACATCTTGATCATTGGGAATAACATAGGAATGTTCTCCATAGTAAAGGCTTGGCTATCTAGACACTTCTTCAAGAATGACTTAGGGAAAGCATCTTACATATTGGGGATTTAGATTTATAGAGATAGATCCAAGAGGATACTTGGCTTGTCCTAGTCTAGGTACATAGACAACATTATCAAAAGGTTTAGCATGAAAAATTTTAAGGTCTCATACCGATGAACATGGGATATTACTTTCTAGAAGTGTGCCCCCAAAGACTCTTGAAGAAAGGATAAAAATGGATAGGATATCCTATGCAATAGGGTCTATCATATATGTTATGCTATGTATTAGGCTTGATATAGTGCATACTTTGAGTATGACATGTAGGTATCAAGCAGATCAAGCCTTGGAGCACTAGAAAGTAGTAAAGTATATCCTTAAATAGTTGAGAAGGACTAAGGATCTTTTACTGGTATATGGAGGAAGTAGCCTTAGGGTTGAGAGCTAAATGGACTCGAGCTTTCAATCTGATGTCAATGATAGCAAGTCTAATTTAGGGTATGTGTTCACCTTGAATAGAAGAGTAGTATGTTAGAAGAGTTCCAAGCAATAAACTACTACTAACTCGACCATACAGAGAGTATATTGATGCAGTAGAGGTAACAAAAGAGGGAGTCTAGATAAAAAAGTTTATCACAAATCTATAAGTCAATTCCCTTATATTATGACAATAATAGGATAATTGCCCAAGCAATGGAATATAAGTCTCATCAAAAGTCTAAACACATTCTAATAAGGTTCTACCTAATTAGAGAGATTGTGGCTCGAGGAGATATAGTAGTGGAAAGAGTTCTATCTGAAGATAACATCATAGGCCCAATGACCAAGCCATTATCTCAGATTATCTTTGAGCATCACAAGAGTCTAATGGGGATCAAATATGTAGGTGATTGACTTTAAGTCAAGTATGAGATTACTAGTTATAGGTGCCCTGCAAGCCAATCACGTGAGTGATGGCAAATTTGACTTGATATACACTCTTTTTGCTTATTATTTATTTAATATTTTTCTCACTTTATATTATCTATTATATATATTGTGATATCTATGGATCTGTGCAATGGGAATCAGATCGTGATGAGATCATGATAATGAGATCAATTCGCTTTTAAACATAGACCCTAAATAATCTCAATCATAAGTTACTCAAAGAGACGTTGAGATAACTAGACAGACTGGTATAATGTATACTCGTCCATATGATGGATGTTAGAATCAAGTCGGCATTAAGAGGGGGGGGGTGAATTAGTGCTTATGATAAAAACATTGGTGATTCAAAAAATTTTTGACAATTCAAAGATATGTTTCGATTAACACCGATAATGAAAATATGCTTGACTTAGAGTAAGTGAACTAAGCAATTAACTTTGAAAGTAATAGCAATGATAATGAAAAGTAGAATAGAAATTGCAAGTTAAATACGTTTCCGATACGCTTTGATCGAAATCAGTTTTCATCGAAATGTAATTTTATCCTACGAAGTTTTCAACGTACGAACTTGTTTGAATCGCTGAAATTTTTTGTTATTAAACGCTACATTAATTCACCCCTCCTCTTAGTGCCGCTCTAAATCCTAACACATCCACTCCTGATTCCTCCTTCGTTGAACCTATCGGCTTCCACTAACTGATCTTTCAACGGGCGAAGATTAACTACTCTTACAACTCTATTCTCCTTTTGATAGGCTCAGGAAATAACCTTTACAACCCCTTTTACAAGTGTTCCTTCACACTCTCCCTTAAAACTATTAGGGATCGAGCGGCACTAAGAGGGGGGGTGAATTAGTGCAGCGAATAAAACGATAGATTTTTCAGCGATTTAAAACAAGCTTCGGAAACTTCGTACGATGAAAGCAACGTTTCGTTTGAAACCGATTTTTGCGTTCTAACTTTAAAGCATGCGTACAAAGATAAAAAGGAAGTGGAACAAGTAAAGTAAAGGCTTGCAGCAAAGTAAAACAGAAATTTAAACACTCACACAATCAAGACGCAGCGATGTATAGTGATTCGGTCAAAGTGAACTACATCCACTTCCGAAGCCTTCTCCGATGAGGCTCCCTTCTTCCACTACCAAATCCTTTGAAGGGGAAGGATCAAAAACCCCTCTTACAACCCTTTACAAGTGGTTCACACTCTTACAAGATTTCACAAGAAGAATTAGGTGAACACTTAAGCAAATGAAGAACAAGACCTTCCCAAGACTTATTTTCAAAATCTAACTCTCTAAGGGTTGTATTATTCAGCTGAAAAGGAAGGGGTATTTATAAGCCTCAAAGTGATTCAAATTTGGAGCCCAAACTTGGAGCCAAAAATTTGAATCTTTTGAGTTTTTTTTGGTCTTGTCGATCTGTGCAGACGACACACCAGCGGTTCTACCGCCCCACCCGGCGGTGCTACCGCTGGCTTTCCACGCACCAGCGGTGTGCTACAGCTTCACCAGCGGTACTACCACGGTGCTGCTCTGACCGCCCGGCGAGTACTACCCTGGCTACGCTCACGATGGACTCACGATGTCATGCTCTGATGTCATGCTCGTAGCATGCACGTAGCATGCGTTGGTCTTTGGGCCAAAATCTTTGGCCCAAACGAAGGCCCAATGGTCCCTTCTTCGGGTTAAAGGATTAACACCTAATCCTAACTCAAATTAATGTGCTAACTACGAAATTAAAGACATTCCTAAGCTATTACAAAGTCCGCAAGTCAAGTCTTCTTCCGTCGAGCTTAGGACGAACTTCCGGCGGTCTTCCGACGATCCCTCGGAAACCATCCTACGGACTCTCGGCAAGCTCTCGGACTCCACAATGATTTTGGCGAGTTCCCCCGAGCTTCTTTGGCAAGCTCCAATCTTTCTTGGCAAGCTCCGCGAACTTCCGACGAACCTCCCGGCGAACTTCCGAAAACCCTTCGGCAAGCTCCTTACTCGTTCTTGACCAGTTCCGGCAGCACTCCAACGAATCTTCAGACTTCCATCGAACACTCGAACTCCCAATGATCCATCGCACTTGACTTCAACCCTTTGTTTCGCTTTGCGTCTTCATCCTTATCGTAGTTACTCCTGCACACAAACAACAAACACTCTACTTCGATCTAGACAGTTATTACAACGCGAATTGACATTCAGTTGCCCGGCACATCATTGGTCGGCGCTTCGTCCGATCCTTCGGCACATCACCCTCTCTAGCGGCTTGTTGCCCAATCGGCGGTTGACCTCCGCAACCCCGATATCCATGGCGTAACTCCGCACTTCTTGGTTCGATGCCCGACGTACGAAGCCTCCTACCGATAGTCGACCGAACCTCCGGCTCGACATCCAATATCCTGATGTGATCACTTCCGGCGCAACGTCAATTCCTCCAGCATCAACTGTCTAATCCTGATCGAAAGTAGACCTGCGTAACTCAACACGCAGTTAGACCACAAATCACACTCAATTAGTTTCATCATCAAAATTTGAGATTCAATAATCTCCCCCTTTTTGATGATGACAACTAATTGATGACTAACGGAGTTAACCACAACTCCCCAGAGTTTAACCAAACTCCCCCTATCAATATGCCATTGATAGAATACTTGGATTAAGCAACATTCATCACAATATTATGAGAATTAATCAAACAATCATGCAAATATATAAAATGCTCAATACAATGCATGAAGTCATCAATCTACTTCTCCCCCTATGTCATCAACAAAAAGGAGAAGTAACATCATAGCTAGTTTAAAAGATATGCAAATTTTTACAACACACTAGCTATTTATCACATCATATAATATTTTTGCAATACAACATCAAATAATACCATTCAATCATAGCAAGTTTCAAGGATGAACAATGATGGTAATTTTCACTTGCTTCTTGAGATGTGCAAGTAGGCACCTTATTTCTCATGATAGCAATATTTGCATCCATTGATATAACAATTCTAAGCTTCTCATGAAGTTGCAAAATAGGAATCAAGATGGCAAATTTTTGCAATGTTCGAGCTAAAAACTGTCTCCCTCTTTGTTAGCATAAAAAAGAAAGGGAGGATCAAATATTTCAAATAATCTTGCACGAGATTCAACAATACATAATTTGTAACAAAAAATGTAAGCAATTTTGAAGAAGTGAAATTGAGCAAGATTTTTGCCTCTCTTGAGATAACAACTTTTTGCTTCTCAATGTTCAAGCTAGCAAAATTTTTCTTTTGATGCACAAGCTAGCAATTTTCTTCCTCTTGAATGAGCTAGCAAATTAATCATGCAAGCTAGCAATAAATCTTCTCCTCCTTTGATTTTGTCAAAAAGAAGGGAAGAATATAATTCTTTTCCCTTTACATGAGTGCTTCCATCATAACAAAATAACAAATTTCCATTTTGAATTTTTAACATATCAAGTCATGAATTCAAGAGAGTCATAAACAAATCATGGTATGAGGAAAATTTATGACAAGCAATAATGATAAGCTAGTATACTTTGCAATATGCAAACTAGCTCTCTTTCAATTTTTCTCATTTGCACCTAAGTTTCCCTTTTGCAAGTAATCAACTTCATGTTTGCAATGAGCTAGTAATTTTTGTAAAATTTATAACATTTTAAACATGCAAACTTATGAGTTAAAAAATAATGCAACTTTGCAATTTCTTTCTTCTCATTTTGAGAAGTGCAAGTTTTGCCTTTTGCAAGTTCTAGCTAGCTATGTTTGCCACTTTCACTTGTGATGCATAAGCTAGCAAGCTAACTCCCCCTTTGTCACTATCGAAAAGAAGGGATGAATAATATTTCAATGCAATAATTTTGCATCAATCAATATTTCAATTTTTTCCAAGATGCATACAAGATGGTATTAAAACATGAGAAATCATGTCATGAAGGATATCAATATGTAAATTCAACAAGAATCAAAACCAAAAGATATCATCCATGATTAATAACTTTTCATTTTAGCAAGATCTAGATTCATATTTATCAATTTTTAATTCAAGATAAATGTCATACAACCAAGAATCATGATATATAAAAGCATATTAATATTAAGGATCAAATCATGATTACAAGTGCCAACATATTTTCTTTTCATTCATTTTTAAGCCATGATAAATGATTCAAATATTAAGCACATTTTTTTTATCAAATTTTCAATCATCGCATAAGGCATTCAAGGAAGTATTGAAACAATAAAAAGAATCAATTTTAGCATATAATGTTTCAATCTTCAATCTTGAGTCATGAATCCAAAAGTCATGAATCAAAAGGTTCATGAATCATTTTGACAAGTCTCTTTTTAGGAAATAACAAGTGGAAGTCTTAGGAGATCACACACAAGATCTTGATTCATACATAGGAATTTTTACCAAGATCAAATTTCATAAGAATCAAGACACGAATTCATAAAAATTCAAGTATTGAATTCTGAGAAATCAAAAGACAAGATACAAATGATCTTGATTTATAAATAACTTCAAGTTATAATTTGCAAGATCATAATTTCACTAAAGTATTTTCATTAGCAAAGAATCACATGAGCACTTGATTGTTGCATAAATAATTTTATTGCATCATGATTTATAAAATTTTACAACGTGAATCGTAAAATAGCAATAATATCAATCATGATTCATTGGATAGCAAATTGCAAAGAGAACAATTTGTTTCATGCATCTTGATTCACACAAGTCAAGTTATGATTCCAAGAGATTAAGAGATGAATCAAGAATCTTTAACAAGTCTTATTCAAATTCATAAAAGATATCAAGAAGAGCAACATTTCTTGTACATCGATATTCAAACCATGACAAGTGATATATCAAACATTTACATTTATATTTCAATCATCAAGTCATATGTGTTGAAACATAAGAGAAAAATCAAATTGTGCATGTACAATGTTTCAATCATCAAAACATATTTTCTCAAATTGAGTATCAATAAGTTAAGAGAAAATAATTTATTTTTTTTTCAACAACATGGGAGAAAGACTCAATATCACAATGTAGTTTAAGCTCATTCAAATCAAATTATTAACTTGGAACTCATAATCGAATCATCAAAATTGAGATTCACAAAATATCATGAAATCATTAATCTCGATAAGATAGGAAAAATATCTTCTTTTTAAGTTATTTGTTTCGTACAAGTGTGCTCATGTTTCTAAAAAGAGTATCAAATTTAAGACCAAAACATGAGTTTGTCATCAAGATATGATATCACAAAGTCATTAAGCATGATCACAAACTTTTAGTATTTTCATTTCAATGATGATTTCAAAATATATGTTCAAACATTTATATGGAACCCATCATTGTAGAAATTCAAAACATAAGTTTGTCATTAAATCCATCAAGATCATATGCATCAAACATCATAATAGTATATTTTCTCATCTTTATGAGTTTCAATTTATGTGATTTGATCTTTCATAAGAATGTTCAAATTTTTCATATGAAAATGTCATGCATCATATTTAAAAACGAAAATATCATCAAAATCATTTTAATTCTTTCTTACATTAGTTATAACAAGATGATCGATGCTCAAATTTTTTGGTAAAATCATGCATCATTTTATAAATCTGAAAAATAATTTTCGTCATGAAAATCATCAAGTCCAAATGTAATACAAGGCAACATTAAAATCACATTTCTTTTATTTAGAAAATTTATGGGTTAGGTCTTTATAATTGATTTCATGAAGACATATATCATCTAAAAATTTCATCATAAAAAGGGTCAAGACCCATTAATCCAAGATAGAAGTTTTTAAATCAACATCACTTCAACAACTCATGCATGATATAAAATCATCAAGCATCATGTTTAAAAACAATGTAAACTATCAAGATACTCATGCATGGGTTGATTCTATTAGGTGTCTAAACATTATCACAAATCATACAATCATCATTCATATTTTTATTTTTCAAAAATACTATAAAGAAAAGCATAGTATAATTTCAAATTTTTTTTTAAATTTCTAAAAACACAAGAAAAACATAAAAAAAATTCCTACTAACTAAGATAAGCATTCATGGAAATCATCATGTAATTTCAAAATAATTCAAGGAAGTTAAGTTACTTACCTCATTGTCGAAGCCCATGAAAGCGTAGTTTGCTTCTTCTTTCTTTGATTCTTCTTTCCAAGCCTTCTTCTTCTTCTTTGGCCTCTTTCTCCGTTCAAGTTCATTTGTATTTTTTAATTTTTGTTTAATGAACTTGTTAACATTCATTGTTATGTGTTCAATGTCCTCATTGTCCTCATCACTTGAGTCATTACTCAAGTGGCATTTCATAGTTCGGAGTTCAAAAACCTTCTTGTTCTTTAGAAGGTTGTTCATGTGCTCATCATGTTTATCATATTCATCATGTTCCATTTCATAGGTCTTTAAGGACCCAATGAGTTCATCAATAGAGTAATTATTTAGATCCTTCGATTCTTGAATCGCCGTTATTTTAGGATCCCACCATTTTGAAAGGGATCTTAAGATCTTGTTAGTGAGTTCAAAATCCGAAAAACTTTTACCAAGACTTTTCAAGCTATTGACGATATCCGTGAAGCGGGTGTACATGTCGTCGATAGATTCGCTTGGTGTCATTTGGAAGAGCTCAAAATCATGCAACAAGAGGTTTACTTTTGAGTCTTTAACTCTACTAGTTCCCTCATGCGTGATTTCAAGTGTTTGCCATATATCAAAAGCCGTTTCGCAAGAAGAAATTTGATTGAACTCATTTTTGTTCAAAGCACAAAATAAGGCATTCATAACCTTTGCATTCAAAGAAAAATATTTTCTCTCTAAGTCCGACCATTCGTTCGTCGGTTTAGAGGGAAGTTGAAAGTCGTTTTCAATGATGTTCCACAAATCCAAATCCATTGAAAGCATGAAAACTCTCATTCGAGTTTTCCAATAAGTGTAGTCCGATCCGTTAAAGAACGGTGGACGAAAAATCGAAAAGCCCTCTTGAAAACCATTTAGAGCCATTTCTCACGGGTGTAAATCCGAAAGAGAAAGAACGTGGTTCTGATACCAATTGTTAGGGATCGAGCGGTACTAAGAGGGGGGGGGGTGAATTAGCGAATAAAACGATAGATTTTTCAGCGATTTAAAACAAGCTTCGGAAACTTCGTACGATGAAAGCAACGTTTCGTTTGAAACCGATTTTTGCATTCTAACTTTAAAGCATGCGTACAAAGATAAAAAGGAAGTGGAACAAGTAAAGTAAAGGCTTGCAGCAAAGTAAAATAGAAATTTAAACACTCACATAATCAAGACGCAGCGATGTATAGTGGTTCGGTCAAAGTGACCTACATCCACTTCCGAAGCCTTCTCCGATGAGGCTCCCTTCTTCCACTACCAAATCCTTTGAAGGGGAAGGATCAAAACCCCTCTTACAACCCTTTACAAGTGGTTCACACTCTTATAAGATTTCACAAGAAGAATGAGGTGAACACTTAAGCAAATGAAGAACAAGACCTTCCCAAGACTTAGTTTCAAAATCTAACTCTCTAAGGGTTATATTTTTCAGCTGAAAAGGAAGGGGTATTTATAAGCCTCAAAGTGATTCAAATTTGGAGCCCAAACTTGGAGCCAAAAATTTGAATCTTTTGAGTTTTTTCTTTGTCGATCTGGCGACCGACACCAGTGGTTCTCTGCTTGACCAGGCAGGTGCTACCGCTGGCTCACCTGACGGTGCTACACCACCAGCGGTACTACTCTGCTTTGCACTGGCTACGATGCCGGGCGGTGCTACCGCTTCCCAAAGCGGTACTACTGCCACACTTTCTGATAGCCACTCGATGG
This sequence comes from Musa beccarii, assembly GCA_024322285.1. Lineage (NCBI taxonomy): Eukaryota > Viridiplantae > Streptophyta > Magnoliopsida > Zingiberales > Musaceae > Musa > Musa beccarii. The sequence continues at coordinate 46,939,234 of CM044396.1, read as the reverse complement.
CGACTCTGATGTCATCTCTGATAGCATGCACGTAGCATCGTTAGTGCTATTTGGGCCAAAATCTTTGGCCCAAACGAAGGCCCAATGGTCCCTTCTTGGGTTAAAGGATTAACACCTAATCCTAACCCAAATTAATGTGCTAACTACAAATTAAAAACATTCCTAAGCTATTACAAAGTCCAAGTCAAGTCTTCTTCCGTCGAGCTTCCGCGAACTTCCGGCGGTCTTACGATCCTCGGAAACCATCCTGCGGACTCTCGGCAAGCTCTCGGACTCCACAATGATTTTGGCGAGTTCCCGAGCTTCTTTGGCAAGCTCGATCTTTCTTGGTAAGCTCATGAACTTCCGAGCGAACCTCGGCAAACTTTGAAAACCCTTGGCAAGCTCCTTACTCGTTCTTGACCGGATTCGGCGAAGCACTCCCAGCGAATCTTGAGACTTCCATCGAACACTCGAACTCCCAATGATCCATCGCGCCCGGACTTCAACCCTTTGTTTCGCTTTGCATCTTCATCCTTATCGTAGTTACTCCGCACACAAACAACAAACACTCTACTTGATCTAGACAGTTATTACAACGCGAATTGACATTCGATTGCCGGCACATCATTGGTCGGCGCCGTCCGATCCTTCGGCACATCACCCTCTCTAGCGGCTTGTTGCCCAATCGGCGGTTGACCTCCGCAACCCTGATATCCATGGCGTAACTCCGCACTTCTTGGTCTGATGCCCGACGTACGAAGCCTCCTGCCGATAGTCGACCGAACCTCCGGCTCGACATCCAATATCCTGATGTGATCACTTCCGACGCAACGTCAATTCCTCCAGCATCAACTGTCTAATCCTGATCGAAAGTAGACCTGCGTAACTCAACACGCAGTTAGACCACAAATCACACTCAATTAGTTTCATCATCAAAATCTGAGATTCAACAAAAACAACCTCTAAGTATATGGAGGAGGGAGCTCAACTTTTCTAACAGAGTTTATAGCTCTAGAATCACAAAGTTTTGTTCTACTTTTTTGCTATTCCAAGTAAAAATAGTTGGGGTATTTATAGATCCCAAATGGCTTAAAAAATAGAGCCAAAATTTCAAAACCTCTAAGATTTCAAGGTACTAGTAGTACCATCGCTAGTGCTAGGTGGTACAATTGCCCAGTTTACTTTGATATGTTAGGATCAATACGGCACTAGGAGGGGTGAATTAGTGTAGCGATAAAAATAACGGTTGTGATTCGAAATCCTTTCGAGTTGATGAACACGTTCGATGAAATTAGATAGTGAACAATATCGACTTGAAGTGAATGTAAAGTAACAAAAGCAGCTAAGTAATGAAAATAAATAGCAAAGAAAGAACATATCGGTTTATAGTGGTTCGGTCATTGTGACCTCGTCTACTTCGATTCATCCTCCATCGAGTCACCGGCTTCCACTTGTTGATCTTCTTTCAATGAGTGAAGATCAATCACCCCTTTTATAGATCTCTTCTCCTTTTAATAGGTTTAGGAGTTACCTTTTTATAATTCGCTAACTTCTCCTTATACAAATTTCTAAGCTTAAACTGGTGGAAGTAAACTCTCAAAATTACAATAGTGTTTTAACAAAGATCTTAATTTTTTTTATCACTTTTCTGTGCTCCACAAGCAGAAAGTGTGGGGTATTTATAGGTCTCAATTGGCTTAAAAAATAGATCCAAAAATGGTCTTATCCTAGACTTCCAAGGTACTGGTGATACCACCGCTTATGCCGGGCGATACCACTACCAGTATTCTCTGACATTGGAGGATACCATCGCCTAATCTAGCGATACTACTACCAGACAGAGCCTTGGCAACTGGACCTAAGTGGTACCATCGCCTATCAGGTGGTACCATCGCTTGGCTATCCAAATGTCATTTCTTATTATACATCTTAATCATTTTAGAAGGTTTCTATTAATCACATTAAATCTATCTAGCTTTATAGTTTCTTCTTCTAGTGGAATCACAATATCATGTGTATGCATTAGTCTAGTGATTAAACCACCATATGGAAGCATTATATCTTTCGTTGATAATTCATAATATTCTGTCGTATTAAGTATCTAAAACAGTTATCATGTCCTACCATAATCCAATACATCGTTCCTAATTCTATTTGACTAAATTCATCATGATGGTATTGTTTTAGAAATAAAATACTTATTATGATGTGATGAAGAACTTTTGTATTAAAGGGCAGCAAATGTTCACAACTCTTTGGGATGAAAGACAAATTTGGGTTTTCAAAAATAATACCTAAGGCTTCGGAATATGTGATTCCAACTGAATCCATGTTCTATTGTCCTCTAAAGTAGCAACCTCTTCTTTTCTTAGGAATTCCTATAAGGTTGCAAATTACGCTATCCGTAATAGGTATGTTAATAAATTCGATCGTTTTGGTCGGACTCTATTATGTATTTCTGACCACATTCTCCATAGGGCCCTCTTATCTCTTCCTTCTTCGAGCTCGGGTTATGGAAGAAGGAGGCAGAAAGGAGGTATCGGCAACAACTTGGTTTTATTACGGGACTGACTCATGATGTTCATATCGATCTATTATGCGCCTCTGCATCTAGCATTGGGTAGACCTCATACAATAACTGTCCTAGTTCTACCCTATCTTTTGTTTCATTTCTTCTAGAACAATCACAAAAACTTTTTTGATTATGGGTCTACTACTAGAAATTCAATGCGTAATCTCAATGCCCTATGAGGTAAGTTGACACCCTATCATCTTCATCTACATGAAAATTATTATAAAATAATTGAACAAGTCTATGATAAATTGCTTCACTAATTTACAAGTTGGGAATGACATTTGGGTTTGTAAACCATTGAATTGGTTCCAAATCCCCAACTCTTCTATATCTGTATATTTTCCCTTATGTACACTTCTAAATTCAAAGTTTGGAAAATTAAAAGCATGCTTATTGGAATCAAAGAGTATAGGGTCATAGGTTTCATCAAATCTCCTCTTCCTTTTGTCCCTTGAGGCTCTTCTAGGTGTCATGGAACTACATGCATTAATAATGAAAGAAACTACATGTAAATAGCATGATCAAGCAGCAAATCAAGGTAGAATTTTCAAGAATTACCTAGTGAACTTCAAGAGGGTTGAGATTGATCCTAAGATTTATAGAAGAAAGGGGCTCTGTTGAGTTTCTAGAGGGAGAGAAGAGGGAATGAGAGGTGGAGAGACACTTAAAGAGATAGAAGAGTGACTAGGGGTGGTTCTACCATTGGCCCTAAAAGGCCCTTTTATAAGGCAAGTTCTCGGGCGTGCTACACTTGCCAATTGGATAGTGCCACCACCTATGGACGGTGTGCCTGGCAAAGTGCTACCATTGGTGCACTTGCCTTTGGCTGATTTGGGACTATAATTTTTATTTTTATCACTTAACCATTTAAGTTTTCTCATTTAACATCTACCTTACAGTGGCGCTAACATTCAAACAAATCATCAAGCACTCAATCAAGTGAGTTAACATTATTTACATCATTCAAGTCACTTTTCATTTATCAATCAGAGTGAACTTTTTATTTCGTTTGAGAAATGTAACCAATCAAATTTCTTTTACAATAGTGATTCATCATATCATGGGAAATACAAATCATTGAATAAGGAAATTATACATAGTGAAATTTAATGTCATGATCATCAAAAGGTTTAGTAACATAAATTAGTTTGGTTAAATGTTTTCCTTAGTCAGTAAGAAGAGTCAAAGGAGAGTAGTTAATGAAAAATCTAAAATTATCTTAGTTCTTGAATATCAAGAGAAAGAATTAAGAATAGTTTGGATAAACATTTTTGAGAATCATGAAAACTTGAATACCAACATATTATTTCATATAAGTGAAATCAAGGTTATCATCAAAATCACTTATCGAGAAATCTAACGAAGGCAATTTAGATAATTTCTTAGCTAGTGTCCTCTAACCTTAATACTAGTATGCTCTAGCATCATTATTCAAAATTGAAAGTTAATGTATAACCGATCAAAAAGGTTCATCAACATATTTCAATCATTAAGCAATCAATAAAATGATCTTTCATTATTGTTTTAGCAAGTGAGCTTAGCAAATTGAGTTAGATCTCTGGTCATATGCCTTGAACATCCACTATCAAGGTACCATTTCTTGCTCCTAGCTTGTGATTGTTGTTAGGATCTGAGTGGCACTAAGAGGGGGGTAGGGGGGTGAATTATTGTAGTGGCTAAACCCGTAACTTTGAATCCGATTTCAGAAATAGTTGCTTGAATAGAAATTTTAGTCAAATAATGAGATTTAAGTAAAGTAATTCGAGAGAATGCAATTGAGAGTAGAGAGAAGAAGTTCGAAAGATTTGCAGCTAAGTAAAGAACAAGATGTAGCAATTAAAACTTACACATTGAGTAGTATAAAGTGATGTATAGTGGTTTGGTCAAATGACCTCGTCCACTTCCAAACCTCCTCCGATGAGGTTCCTAACTTCTACTATCAAATCTTCTTGAAGGGAAGGACCAAGCACCTCTCTTACAAATTTTTACAAGTGGTTCATACTCTTATAGAATTTTGGCAAAGTAAAAATGTGGGAGGTGAACACTCAAGCTATCGAACTCGATTTTGCTATAGCTTAGACTCAATTTATATCACTTCTCAAAGGTACTAAGCCAACTCGGAAGAGGGGTATTTATAGACTCAATTGGCTTAAAAATGGAGCCAAAAGTATCACGTCCGGATTTTCGGTACTAGCGATACCACCGCCTGGCACTAAGCATACCACTTTGCTGTTGACCCTATTCTATCGATATATTGGGTAGTACTACCACCCAGTCTAAGCGGTATCACCGCTTGATAGAATCCTCGACTCTATGGATTGGCGGTACCACCACATTAGGCGGTACCACCAGCGGCAGGTAATAAGCGTCGATGGTACCACCACCAGACTACTTGGGAACTATTCGGGCGTGCCATAGCTAGACCTAGTCCAACACTACTAAATGGGCCTTAAATCTGATCGATTCAGCCTAGTTAAAGTTTAGTTGGCCCCTACTAGGGTTAATCAGGATTATCACATAATCCTAACCCTAATTACATGCTAACTATGAAATTGAAAACATATTCTAAGCAAAAACTAAGCCGGCACGTCGAGTTTTCTTCCAGCAAGCTTCTGACGAACTTCTAACACACCCTCGGTTTCTTAGAAAATGACTCCCAACAGGCTTAGGGCATTATGGGAAGTTCCTTGAATCTTTGGCAAGCTTTCAAATCTTCTCGATGAGCTCTATAAACCTCCGATGATCTTTCTAGCAAACTTTCGATGCCTTGACAAGTCCTTGATTCATTCTCGGTTGATTAAGTAGCACTTTCGATGATCCTTGGACTTCAACGAACTCTTGAACTCCCAACATACTTGACTCCGGTAATTCACTTTATGTTTTCATTGCTATCATAGTTAATCCTGCACACTTATCTCAATAATAAGTTAGATCAAATAACCTATCAATTGACTTTATCATCAAAATTAGAGATTCAACAATCTCCTCCTTTTTATGATGACAATCAATTGATGACGAAGATAATCTTAACTCCCTCTATCTACATGCCATATTATGAGAAAGAAAACACTTGAATTCAATCTCCTTGAATTCAAGTGAACTGATAAATTTCATCCATTAAACTTATCATCATGCTTAGCATGATTTTCATAAATACAAAACTTCATATTTTTTACAATGTCAAGGCATGACATCTATTTTCAAGTCGAATGATGATAGACATTTATCACTTCGACAAATGATACCAATCATAATTTTGAAATATAACACGGATCACATGATATCAATTATAAAGTGCACAAATGCAAGACATGATATCATTTTACGATACATCATCAAATGAGATGATAACTTATCATATCAATGAAAGATATGAATTTTTAAACATGATATGATAACAATCTATCAAAAATTTACATGTTAAGCATGTATGAACCTTTTGCGATACATGTGATACATTGCGATACACTACAAATTTAATTGTGATGCCTTTAAAGATGGAAACCAATTTTCGATTACAAAGTATAGTAATTCTAATATAAAACATATAAGATATTTTATCATTCCATCATATTGCAATACAGAACATAAAAGACATTTATCATTCCATCAAATCATTACGTAATGATATGATACATATTAATCATTCATAAAGTCAAGGATTTATTTGCCATATACTTCTCAATACGATGCATGTATTTATCAAATCATCAATTTATTTTGTCACATTCTTCTCCCCCTTTGTCATCAACAAAAGATAGTGAAATTTGATTATGAATAAAGGCGGTCATCAACCACATCGATACATGATGCTAAAATTTGCATAGAAAGCGAGTTGGATAAACCGAGATGGATAAGCTCGAAGAATGATTTGATCATTTTTATTCATGTCTATGAAATTCGAAAAATGATCATTGAGGCCAAAAAACATAAGAATTTCTAAGTGCTCATGAAAGATTCATACATGAAAAAAATTCGAGACTTAACTTTGATTGAAAATTCAAGCATAAAATTGTAAAGTGAAAGATACATCATTGAAGCCAAATCATTTATCAAACATAGTATCAAGAGCTTCATGTCATTTATTCAAAAATTGAGAGAGAGATATCAAAATTCATGAAGAAGTTCAACTTAGCATTTATGAATTTATGAAGTGAAGCACATTGTCATAAAAATTTTTATAAAGAAGGATTCAACATGGCATTCTTATAAGAATTCATAAGATGGAAGATAAATAACCAAATCGTAAAAGCTCAAGACTTAGAGATTAGCACATGAATAAAGTCCGAAGAGAGTATAATAAACACTTGAGAGCCTAATCTTTAAGCAAGGTTCATAACATTAAGTTGCATATGTCAAGCTTCAAATGATCACGAAAGTCATGAAATCCATTTAATCATCTAAATAGAGCGAGGGAATATAAAGCCAAGTTTACCATGTCATTAAAAGGCATGATATTCATCAATCGAAGAAGGAGGAGAATAAAAAACTTATGATCGAGGAATAAAAATGAGAGCTCCATTCAAAATAAGATGTCATCTAGAATTCGAAAATAATATCAAGGTGAGACTATGAAAACCGAAGTTAAAAAATTTCAGAAAAGAAACATACAACATCATGTATTAGGACAATTTAGCATGTATAATTCTCTTCTAATGAAGTCAAATTATTCTTCATTTAGGGGTTTTGTGAAGATGTCCGCTAATTGGTGTTTTGTATTAATAAATTCTAGAATGACATCATTATTATTGATATGATCTTGTATAAAATGATGCCTAATGTCAATATTCTTAGTTCTAGAGTGTTGAATGAGATTTTTGGTTAGACAAATAACACTTGTGTTATCACATTTTATGGGAATATTCTTTAAATGAATTACATAATCTTCTAAAAAAAAATTTTATCCAAACAACTTGTGCACAATATGCACTTGTGACTATGTATTTGGCTTTTACTATAGATAGTGCAACCAATTTTGTTTCTTAGAAGTCCAAAAAACAAGTGCATGTCCCAAAATTGGTATGTTTGGATGTGCTTTTCTATCTATTCTACATCCACCAAAATTCGCATCTGCATTGGTTTTAAATCAAAGTCATCAGATTTTGGATACCATAATCCTAGGTTAGAGTTCCTTTAAGATATCTAAGGATTCTTTTAATGACTTTAAGGTAAGATAACTTAGAATTAGCTTGAAATCTTATATAAAATTCTACACTAAACATGATATTTGGTCTAGTTGTGGTAAGGTAAAGTTAAGCTACCTATCATTTCCCTATATGTTTTTGATCAAAATTTTCTCCACTTTCATCCAAGTCTAACTTAGTGGAAGTGCTCATAGGAGTATTTATGGCTTTGAACCATCCATGTTAAATCATTTTAATAATTTTAATATATACATAGTTTGATTAAGAAATATATCATCACTAAGTTGTTTAATTTGTAATCCTAAAAAGAAGGTTAATTCATCCATTAAACTCATTTCAAATTCATGACTCATACACTTGGCAAATGATTCACATAGTGATTCGTTAGTAGAACCAAAGATAATATCATCAACATAGATTTGAACAATAATAAAATTATTTTCAGAATATTTAATAAATAATATAGTATCAACCTTGCCTTTAATAAAATTATTTGAAATTAGAAATGAACTAAGTCTCTCATACTTGAAGCTTGTTTTAACCTATAGAGAGCCTTAGCCAATTTATACACATGATTAGAAAGGAGAGAGTTTTCAAAATCGGATGGTTGTTCAACAAACACTTCTTCAGAAATAAAACCATTTAAGAAAGCACTTTTGATATCCATTTTAAACAACTTAAAATTATTACTACTAGCATAGGCAAGAAGCATCCTAATGGCTTCTAATCTTGCCACAGAGCGAAGGTCTCTTAAGTAATTGATACATTCTTCTTGCTTGAAACCTTTGGCCACTAATCTAGCTTTGTTTCTAACCACAATACCAAATTCATCTTGTTTGTTTCTAAATACCCATTTAGTATCTTTAACTAAATGGTCACTTGAATCTAGGAATAAGCTTCCATACCTCATTCCTCTTAAATTGGTTTAATTCCTCTTGTATTACGATAACTCAAGAATCATCTTTCAAGGTTTAGTCAATGTACTTAGGTTCAATTTGAGAAAGGAAAGTGATTGGCACAAAAATTCTTAAAGAGGAACAGTTTGAACCCCTTTTGATATATCTCCTATAATTAGATCCTTTAGATATGCATCTACATATTTCCATTTCTTAGGTAAGGAAATTTGGGAAAAGATGCATCTAAGTTACTATTTTGAGAAGAGGGTTCATTCAAATTCAAATCATCAAAACCAAGATCATCATCAAAATCATTTTTCTTAAATTCGAAAACTTCATTAAAAATTACATGAATAGACTCTTCTATAACCAAGGTTCTTTGGTTAAAAACATGAAAAGCTTTAGAAAAGGAAGAGTAACCAAGAAAGATACCTTCATCGGATTTAGCATCGAATTTTCCTAAAGCATCCTTTTCATTTAAGATAAAGCATTTACAACTTCATTTTAAAATAGAAAACATTTAGTTTTTATTATTTCATAATTCATAAGAAGTTTTGGATAGAGATGGTCTTATTAGAACCCTATTCATGACATAGCAAGCCGTATTGACGGCTTTGACCCAAAAGTATTTGGGTAAACTATGTTCATTTAACATGGTTCTTATTATTTCTTGTAAATTTCTCTTCTTTCTTTCTACTACTTCATTTTGTTAAAGATTCCTCAGAGTAGAGAAGTTGTGGTTATATCCATTGGATTCACAAAAATTTTGAAAGTCACAATTTTGGAATTCCCCACCGTGATCACTCCAAATCGATGAAATCATGAAACCCTTTTCATTTTGAACAAGTTTACAAAATTTAGAGAAACATTTAAAGCAATCAATTTTGTGAGCTAAGAAATAGGTCCAAGTGAATCTACTATAGTCATCTACAATTACAAACGCATATTTGCTACCTCCTAGGCTCGTTGTGTCAATTGGTCCAAATAAATCCATATGGATCAATTGTAATGGTCTATAGGTGCTTATTTGATTCTTTGGTTTGAAGCTAGTTTTTATTTATTTTCCTAGTTGATAAGCATCACATACTTTGTCTTTAATAAACTTAATATTGAAAATGCCTCTTACAAGTTCTTTAGATGTGATATTAAAGATTAGTTTCATGCTAGCATAACCTAATCTCCTATGCCAAAGCCAAGCATCATCATTCAAAATCAAAAAACACATTTCATTACTAAGATAATCAATGTTTATGGTGTAGACACTATTTTATTTTAGTGCAATCATAGATGTGTTGTTGTGTGGTTTTTTAATAATATAAGCATTAGATTCAAATTTCATAATATATCCCTTATCATATAATTGACTAATGCTCAAAAGATTATGTTTTAAACCATCTATCAATAATATATTATTAATTGAAAATTTTGATTTATTACCTATAGTTCCCTTGCCAATGATTTTACCCTTGTTGTTGTCTCCGAAGGTGACATACCCTTCGTCTTGGCTAGTGAGCTTAGAGAATTAAGATGGATCTCTGGTCATGTGCCTTGAGCATCCACTATCAAGGTACCATCTCTTGCTCCTAGCTTGTGTGGGTGAATATGTCTACAAAATAGGATGGTTTTTAGGTACCCATTTGAACTTGGGTGCCTCAAAATTAATCTACTAAACTTATATCATTGAGTTCCTTATCGTTCCTTTATGAACCCATATTAACCTATGTGGGTGAAGTTTCTTATCTGGACATTTGTAAGCAACATGTCTGGATTTACAACAACAATAGCATTTCAAATGAGATGATACATGTAGTATGGGTCCTTTAATGAAGGTGGTTGTAGTTCGGTGAGATCTACTCACAAATCTAATACCACTTCTTTTTCTAACGTGATCCTTGTTTGCAAGGATATGTTTAAGCCCTTGCTACCGATTTTAAACTTGTTTAGTGTCTCTTTAAGTAGTAAATTCTTATTTTTTATTACCTCTAAGTGTTCACACTTAGAGAATGGGGGTAAAGAGGGAGTATCGAGTTTAAGATTTTCAAGTTTATCTAGTAAGATAGCATGCTCCTTTTTAATAAATTAAATTTATTACTAATAGCTCTACACTCATCAAATAATTCATGAAAAGTGATTGAAAGTTCATCGAAAGATAAATCTTCATTAAATAACTCACATACCTCATCTCCTAAAGTCATTAGCGCAAAGTTGGCCTCATCTTTGTTGATTGCTTCTTCATCTTTGGAGACACTTGAGTCACCCATGTTGCCTTTAAAGCTTTCTTCCTCTTTGGTTTCTTCTTCTTGGCTTAGGGGCATGCACTTTTGAAATGCCCCGCTTCTTGCATTCATAATATATAACTTGGTCCTTTTTGGGTTCAAGTTTATTTTAAATATTGTCTTTAAATTTATTCTTTCTTATAATTTTTTGAATTTTTGAGTTAAGAGTGCAAGTTCATCATCAAAGTCCTCATCACTTGAAGATTCTTTCAAGTGGTTTTCTTATGTTCTCAATGTCATATCCTTCCTTTTCTTTGGAAGGGGTTCTCTAGCTCATCATGAGCATGATATGTCATTTAGTAGGTCATTAAAGACCCAATGAGTTCTTCAAAAGGAAAATTTTTAAGGTCTTTGGCCTCTTGAATGGCCGTAACTTTGGGATCCCAACTCTTTGGAAGAGATCTTAAAATTTTTGTTAGAAGTTCAAAATTAGAAAAACCTTTATCAAGTGCTTTAAGTCCATTGTGACCTCAAGTGAAATGGGTGTACATATCTCCGATGGACTCACTTAGTTTCATCAGAAATAATTCATAAGAATGGACCAAAAGTTGATTTTTGACTCTTTCACTTGGCTAGTGCCTTCATGAGTGATTTTAAGAGTGTACCAAATATTAAAAGCCGATTCATAAATCGAAACATGATTAAACTAATTTTATCAAGTGCACAACATAAGACATTTATAGCCTTTGCATTAAGAGCAAAAACCTTCTTCTCCAATTCATTTCATTCGTTCATCGGAAGAGAAGATTTTTGAAATCTATTTTCAACAATATTTCAAAGTTCAAAATCCATGGAAATCAAAAAAATCTTCATATAAGTCTTCTAATCGGTGTAATCAGGCCATTAAATATAGACGGACATATAATTGAATGACCCTCTTATATGTGAATAAGCCATCTCTCTTGGATTTTAAACTAAATGAGAGTGACCAAGCTCGATACCAATTGTTAGGATCTAAGCGGCACTAAGAGGGGGAGGGGTGAATTAGTGCAAGGGATAAAACCCGTAACTTTGAATCTGATTTCAGAAATAGTTACTTGAATAGAAATTTTGATCTGACGAGTGAGATTTAAGCAAAGTGGTTTGAGAGAATGTAATTGAAAGGAGAGAGAAGAAGTTTGAAAGATTTGCAACTAAGTAAAGAACAAGATGTAGCAATTAAAACTCACACATTCGAGTAGTGCGCGGCAATGTATAGTGGTTCGATCAAATGACCAATGTCCACTTTCGAAACCTCCTCCAATGAGGTTCCCAACTTCCACTATTAAATCTTCTTGAAGGGGAAGGACCAAGCACTCCTCTTACAAACTTTTTACAAGTGGTTCATACTCTTATAAAATTTTGACAAAGTAAAAATATGGGAGGTGAACACTCAAGTTATCAAACTCGATTTTGGTATAGCTTAGACTTAGTTTATATCACTTCTCAAAGGTATTCAGCTAGCTAAGAAAAGAGGGGCATTTATAGACTCAATTGGCTTAAAAAATAGAGCAAAAAAGAATCACATCCTGGATTTCCGGTACTAGTGGTATCACCGCTCAGGCACTTGATACCACTCGCTCGACACTAGCGGTACCACCACTTAACCCTATTCTATCGGTGTACTTGTTGGTACCACCACCTAATCTAGTGGTATCACCACCTAAATGAGTCCCGGACTCGTGGACTAGCTGTACCATTGCTTGTCGCGAGACCACTCTTGACAGCAATAACTTTCAATGGTAACATGCACAGGGCAAGTACCACTACTAATACTACCTAGGACCTAAAACCTGGTAACATTGCTAAATGGGCCTTGAATCCGACCCAATTTAACCCAATTAAGGCCTAATTAGCCCATGGTTAATCAAGATTATCACAATTCTAACCCTAATTACATGCTAACTATGAAATTAAAAATATATTCTAAGCAAAAACTAAACCAGACATGTGAGTTTTCTTCCGAGCTTCAAAGCAACTTCGTACCTTCACACACCCTGATTTCTTCCCAGATTCCCAATAGGCTCCGGACTTTATAAACCTGTGAATCTTTGGCAAGCTTCCGAACCTTCTGGTGAGCTCCGTGAACCTCCGATGATCTTTTTTCAGTGAACTTTCGATACTTTCAAGTCCCGATTGAGTTTCGACAAGTTCCGTGATCCTTCTGACTGACTCTTGACATATTTGACTCATGCAATTGCTTTATGTCTTCATTGCTATCATAGTTAATCTTGCACTTATCTCAATAATATGGATTAGATCAAATAACCTATCAATTGACTTCATCATCAATATTCGAGATTCAATAATTTTAAACATATTTACTTTTCTTTTAGGTACCCATTTGACTTTAGGTGCCTCATTAATCGATCTACCTAACTTATTATTTTATATTGAGTCATTTATGATTCCTTTAGGAACCCAAATTAACTTATGTAGACTATACCTCTTAAATAGATATTTATGACTAATGTCTAAATTTGGTAGTATTTGTTATGGGGTGAAACATGCAAAGTTGGGCCTTTAATGAAGATGAGCATGAGAAAATGTATTGTCATGATATTTGATGCATATGATCTTGATGGATATAATGACAAACTTATGTTTTGAATTTCTACAATGATAGGATCCACATAAATGTTTGAACATACATTATGAAATCATCATTGAAATAAAAATACTAAAAGTTTGTTATCATGCTTAATGACTTCTGTGATATCAATCTTGATGACAAACTCATGTTTTGGTCTTAAATTTGATACTCATCTTTTTGAAATATAAGCACACTTGTTTGAAACAAAATGAAACACATTATCATGATAAGGTCTTGAAACAATGTGTTGTTTTGACAATTTTATAATGAAGTTTGTCTTCCGGTTTTGAATATTTTGATTTGGCATATAAAGGCAAAAGACATACTTATATGAAACATAAAGAAATTATATTTACTATCTTACTGAGATTAATGATTTCATGATATCTTAAGAATCTCATAAATTATAGAAGTGATTTCATGAATTGATTATGATTTGATAATTTGAACTTTTCTCTCATGTTTCAATACTACTTTGTATGCTTCATGACTTGTTGATTGAAATAATGATGTAGACTTTTGATGTATCACTTGTCATGATGGCTAGCATTTTGAATCGAGGAAAATAATTCAAGTTTATATCATTTGTGAATCTCACAAACTATGGTAATGATTTTGATGATTCGAACTTGAATGAGCTTTGTCATAATCTAAGTCTTGATATTTTGATATTTGATACTTGGAATTCTTATACATGAATCTAGTTATTCTTTGTGCTATATTTTTCAAATGGATCATGAGCCTTGATGTCATATATTTCATGATCCTAGTTTATATGATTTCTTTGCCTTGTGTGGTAAATTGAATATTTGATTTGCTTTGTGATGAAGAATCATTGAATCATGACTTGATCTATGAGAATGCTATGCTCTTATGCATCATGATTCTAGGTTGCATATCTTTTATCATGGCTTGAAAGTGAATGAAAAGAAAATATGTTAGTACTTGTAATCATGATTTGATCCTAGCTTTTATATATCATGATTCTTGGTTGTATGACATTTATCTTGAATTAAAAATTGATAAATATAAATCTAGATCTTGCTAAAATGAAATGTTATTAATCATGGATGATATCTTTTGGTTTTGATTCTTGTTGAATTTACATATTGATATCCTTCATGACATGATTTCTCATGTTTTAATAACATCTTGTATGCATCTTGAAAAAATTGAAATATTGATTGATGCAAAATTATTGCATTGAAATATTATTCATCCCTTCTTTTTGATAGTGACAAAGGGGAGTTAGCTTGCTTTATGCATCACAAGTGAAAGTGACAAACATAGCTAGCTAGAACTTGCAAAAGGCAAAACTTGCACTTCTCAAAATGAGAAGAAAGAAATTGCAAAGTTGCATTATTTTTTAACTCATAAGTTTGCATGTTTAAAATGTTATAATTTTACAAAAATTACTAGCTCATTGCAAACATGAAGTTGATTACTTGCAAAAGGGAAACTTAGATGCAAATGAGAAAAATTGAAAGAGAGCTTTTGCGTGATTGCAAAGTATACTAGCTTATCATTATTGCTTGTCATAAATTTCCCTCATACCATGATTTGTTTATGACTCTCTTGAATTCATGACTTGATATGTTAAAAATTCATATTGTAAATTTGTTATCTTATCATGATCAAAGCATTGGCTATTTGTACTCCACTTTTTGACAAAACAAAGGGGAAAGAATGCTAGCTTTGTATTGCAAAGAAAAATTTTGCTAGCTAGAACATGCAAAGGAAGCAAAGAAAGTGCAACTTGCACATCTCAACAAGCAAGTGAAAATTACCATCATTGCCCATCTTTGAAACTTCCTATGATTGAATGGTATAACTCAATGTTGTATTGCAAAATGTTGTATGATGTTGTAAAATCTGCTTCTTGCAAAGTGCAAGCTAGTTGTTGTAAAAATCTGTATATCTTTTAAACTAGCTATAATGATACTTCTCCTTTTTGTTGATGACATAGGGGAGAAGTAGATTGATGACTTCATGCATTGATTGAATATTTTATATTTGCATGATGGTTTGTTCTTATTTCACTACATGAATGATACATGTTACTTGGATTTGATAATCCAAGGGTTCTATCAATTGCATATTGATAGGGGAGTTTGTGTTAAACCCAGGAGTTATGGTTAACTCCGTTAGTCATCAATTAGTTGTCATCATCAAAAAGGGGAGATTGTTGAATCTCGGTTTTGATGATGAAACTAATTGAGTGTGATTTGTGGTCTAACTGCGTTTTGAGTTATGCATCTACTATCGAGCGGGTGATTGATAGGGATGAAGACGTAAGCGAAACAAAGGGCCGAAGACAAGTGTGATGAATCGCTGGGAGTTCGAGTGTTCAAAGGAAGTCCAAGATTCGCTAGGAGCGCTGTAGAACAGTAGGAAGCTTGCCGAGGGTTTTCGGAAGTTCGGCGGAGGTTAAATCGGAAGTTCAGCTTGCCAAAAAGATCGGAGCTTGCCAAAGAAGCTCCTGGGAACTCGCCAAGATCATCGTGAAGTCCGAGAGCTTGCCGTGAGTCCGCGAATGGTTTCCGAAGGTTCGCCTTCGGAAGATGCTTGTTGAAAAGAAGTTGTCATGTGGACTTTGTAATAGCTTAGGAAACGTCTTTAAAATTCGTGAGTTAGCACGTATTTTGGGTTAGGATTAGATAACCCAGCGCCTTGATTAGATGAGTTTGGGCCAAAATTTTGGCCCAAACCGAAGCAACGCATGCATGCATGCTACGTGCATCTCTTTGTAGCCCGCTCATGTAGCGCGCTCGATATCATGCGAGCCCGTATCTCGGCTCTCACTTTGTAGCGAGCCCGGCTCATCGTAAACCGTAGTGCTTGCCCGCTAATGTAGCAAAGCGGTAGCACCGCTGCTGAAGCGATAGCACCGCCCCGACTCGTGTAGCCAGCGGTAGCACCGCTTTGGTAGCACCGCTTTGGTGCGTGGAAAGCCAAGGCGTAGCTTCTTTGGCGAGCATTAGAACCGCTGGGTGTGTCGATCTGCCAAGACTTGATCGCACCTTAGAAAAACTCAAAGGATTCAAATTTTTGGCTCCAAGTTTGGGCTCCAAATTTGAATCACTTTGAGGCTTATAAATACCCCTTCCTTTTCAGTGAAAGGAACCCTTTTGAGCAAAAAGTTTGAGTCTTGAGCTTTTGAAGAGTTTTTGAAAAGTGTTGTATTCTTTGCTAAGTGTTCACCTTTCTTCTTCTTGAGAGATCTTGTACAAGTGTGAACATCTTGTAAAGGGTTGTAAAAGGGTGTTTGATCCTTCCCCTTCAAAGGACTTGCTAGTGGAAGAGCGGAGCCTCATCGCAAAGGCTTCAAGAGTGGATGTAGGTCATTTGACCGAACCACTATACATCATTGTCTCCTCAAATGTGTGAGTGTTTACATTTCTGAAATCACTTCATTTCTTGGCTGCAAGTTCTTAGTTAGTTCCTTTTCACAAGCAATTACTTTCAAGTTCTCTTTAGTCGAATCGAATTCTTCCACGAACTTGTGTTTCTTTGAGAAATCGGTTTCAAGAATACTGAGTTTAATCCATTGCACTAATTCACCCCCCTCTTAGTGCCTTTTGATCCTAACACCGGCGGTGCTACACTTCGGCCCGAGGCAGTACTACTACCACCGCTTTCTGATGGCCGGCTCATGGCAAAGAATCTCTGATGTCATGCTCGATAGCATGCACGTAGCATGCACGTAGCATGCGTTGGTGCTGTTTGGGCCAAAATCTTTGGCCCAAACGAAGGCCCAATGGTCCCTTCTTCGGGTTAAAGGATTAACACCTAATCCTAACCCAAATTAATGTGTTAACTACAAAATTAAAGACATTCCTAAGCTATTACAAAGTCCGTAAGTCAAGTCTTCTTCCGTCGAGCTTAGCGAACTTAAGCGGTCTTGAAGCGATCCTCGGAAACCATCCTGCGGACTCTCGGCAAGCTCTCGGACTCCACAATGATTTTGGCGAGTTCCCCCGAGCTTCTTTGGCAAGCTCCGATCTTTCTTGGTAAGCTCCGCGAACTTCCGACGAACCTCCCGGCAAACTTTCGAAAACCCTTCGGCAAGCTCCTTACTCGTTCTTGACCAGTTCCGGCAGCACTCCCAACGAATCTTCAGACTTCCATCGAACACTCGAACTCCCAATGATCCATCGCACTTGACTTCAACCCTTTGTTTCGCTTTGCATCTTCATCCTTATCGTAGTTACTCCTGCACACAAACAACAAACACTCTACTTCGATCTAGACAGTTATTACAACGCGAATTGACATTCAGTTGCCCGGCACATCATTGGTCGACGCTTCGTCCGATCCTTCGGCACATCACCCTCTCTAGCGGCTTGTTGCCCAATCGGCGGTTGACCTCCGCAACCCTGATATCCATGGCGTAACTCCGCACTTCTTGGTCGATACCGGCGTCGAAGCCTCCTGCCCGATAGTCGGCCAACCTCGGCTCGACATCCAATATCCCGATGTGATCACTTCCGACGCCTTAGCGTCAATTCCTCCAAAGCATCAACTGTCTAATCCTGATCGAAAGTAGACCTGCGTAACTCAACACGCAGTTAGACCACAAATCACACTCAATTAGTTTCATCATCAAAATCTGAGATTCAACAAAAACAACCTCTAAGTATATGGAGGAGGGAGCTCAACTTTTCTAACAGAGTTTATAGCTCTAGAATCACAAAGTTTTGTTCTACTTTTTTGCTATTCCAAGTAGAAATAGTTGGGGTATTTATAGATCCCAAATGGCTTAAAAAATAGAGCCAAAATTTCAAAACCTCTAAGATTTCAAGGTACTAGTAGTACCATCGCTAGTGCTAGGTGGTACAATTGCCCAGTTTACTTTGATATGTTAGGATCAATACGGCACTAGGAGGGGTGAATTAGTGTAGCGATAAAAATAACGGTTGTGATTCGAAATCCTTTCGAGTTGATGAACACGTTCGATGAAATTAGATAGTGAACAATATCGACTTGAAGTGAATGTAAAGTAACAAAAGCAGCTAAGTAATGAAAATAAATAGCAAAGAAAGAACATATCGGATTTATAGTGGTTCGGTCATTGTGACCTACGTCTACTTCTGATTCATCCTCCATCGAGGTCACCAGCTTCCACTGTTGATCTTCTTTCAATGAGTGAAGATCAATCACCCCTTTTATAGATCTCTTCTCCTTTTAATAGGTTTAGGAGTTACCTTTTTATAATTCGCTAACTTCTCCTTATACAAATTTCTAAGCTTAAACTGGTGGAAGTAAACTCTCAAAATTACAATAGTGTTTTAACAAAGATCTTAATTTTTTTTATCACTTTTCTGTGCTCCATAAGCAGAAAGTGTGGGGTATTTATAGGTCTCAATTGGCTTAAAAAATAGATCCAAAAATGGTCTTATCCTAGACTTCCAAGGTACTGGTGATACCACCGCTTATGCCGGGCGATACCACTACCAGTATTCTCTGACATTGGAGGATACCATCGCCTAATCTAGCGATACTACTACCGCATGAGCCCTTGGCAATGGACCTAAGTGGTACCATCGCCTATCAGGTGGTACCATCGCTTGGCTGTCCAAATGTCATTTCTTATTATACATCTTAATCATTTTAGAAGGTTTCTATTAATCACATTAAATCTATCTAGCTTTATAGTTTCTTCTTCTAGTGGAATCACAATATCATGTGTATGCATTAGTCTAGTGATTAAACCACCATATGGAAGCATTATATCTTTCGTTGATAATTCATAATATTCTGTCGTATTAAGTATCTAAAACAGTTATCATGTCCTACCATAATCCAATACATCGTTCCTAATTCTATTTGACTAACTTCATCATGATGGTATTGTTTTAGAAATAAAATACTTATTATGATGTGATGAAGAACTTTTGTATTAAAGGGCAGCAAATGTTCACAACTCTTTGGGATGAAAGACAAATTTGGGTTTTCAAAAATAATACCTAAGGCTTCGGAATATGTGATTCCAACTGAATCCATGTTCTATTGTCCTCTAAAGTAGCAACCTCTTCTTTTCTTAGGAATTCCTATAAGGTTGCAAATTACGCTATCCGTAATAGGTATGTTAATAAATTCGATCGTTTGGTGGACTCTATTATGTATTTCGACCACATTCTCCATAGGGCCCTCTTATCTCTTCCTTCTTGAGCTCGGGTTATGGAAGAAGGAACCGAGAAGGAGGTATCAGCAACAACTGGTTTTATTACGGGACAGCTCATGATGTTCATATCGATCTATTATGCGCCTCTGCATCTAGCATTGGGTAGACCTCATACAATAACTGTCCTAGTTCTACCCTATCTTTTGTTTCATTTCTTCTAGAACAATCACAAAAACTTTTTTGATTATGGGTCTACTACTAGAAATTCAATGCGTAATCTCAATGCCCTATGAGGTAAGTTGACACCCTATCATTTTCATCTACATGAAAATTATTATAAAATAATTGAACAAGTCTATGATAAATTGCTTCACTAATTTACAAGTTGGGAATGACATTTGGGTTTGTAAACCATTGAATTGGTTCCAAATCCCCTAACTCTTCTATATCTGTATATTTTCCCTTATGTACACTTCTAAATTCAAAGTTTGGAAAATTAAAAGCATGCTTATTGGAATCAAAGAGTATAGGGTCATAGGTTTCATCAAATCTCCTCTTCCTTTTGTCCCTTGAGGCTCTTCTAGGTGTCATGGAACTACATGCATTAATAATGAAAGAAACTACATGTAAATAGCATGATCAAGCAGCAAATCAAGGTAGAATTTTCAAGAATTACCCTAGTGAACTTCAAGAGGGTTGAGATTGATCCTAAGATTTATAGAAGAAAGGGGCTCTGTTGAGTTTCTAGAGGGAGAGAAGAGGGAATGAGAGGTGGAGAGACACTTAAAGAGATAGAAGAGTGACTAGGGGTGGTTCTACCATTGGCCCTAAAAGGCCCTTTTATAAGGCAAGTTCTCGGGCAGTGCTACCGCCAACTGGATAGTGCCACCACCTATGGACAGTGTGCCCTGGCAGTGCTACCATTGGTGCACTGCCTTTGGCTGATTTGGGACTATAATTTTTATTTTTTTATCACTTAACCATTTAAGTTTTCTCATTTAACATCTACCTTACAGTGACGCTAACATTCAAACAAATCATCAAGCACTCAATCAAGTGAGTTAACATTATTTACATCATTCAAGTCACTTTTCATTTATCAATCAGAGTGAACTTTTTATTTCGTTTGAGAAATGTAACCAATCAAATTTCTTTTACAATAGTGATTCAGTCATATCATGGGAAATACAAATCATTGAATAAGGAAATTATACATAGTGAAATTTAATGTCATGATCATCAAAAGGTTTAGTAACATAAATTAGTTTGGTTAAATGTTTTCCTTAGTCAGTAAGAAGAGTCAAAGGAGAGTAGTTAATGAAAAATCTAAAATTATCTTAGTTCTTGAATATCAAGAGAAAGAATTAAGAATAGTTTGGATAAACATTTTTGAGAATCATGAAAACTTGAATACCAACATATTATTTCATATAAGTGAAATCAAGGTTATCATCAAAATCACTTATCGAGAAATCTAACGAAGGCAATTTAGATAGTTTCTTAGCTAGTGTCCTCTAACCTTAATACTAGTATGCTCTAGCATCATTATTCAAAATTGAAAGTTAATGTATAACCGATCAAAAAGGTTCATCAACATATTTCAATCATTAAGCAATCAATAAAATGATCTTTCATTATTGTTTTAGCAAGTGAGCTTAGCAAATTGAGTTAGATCTCTGGTCATATGCCTTGAACATCCACTATCAAGGTACCATTTCTTGCTCCTAGCTTGTGATTGTTGTTAGGATCTGAGTGGCACTAAGAGGGGGGTAGGGGGGTGAATTATTGTAGTGGCTAAAACCCGTAACTTTGAATCCGATTTCAGAAATAGTTGCTTGAATAGAAATTTTAGTCCGACGAATGAGATTTAAGTAAAGTAATTCGAGAGAATGCAATTGAGAGTAGAGAGAAGAAGTTCGAAAGATTTGCAGCTAAGTAAAGAACAAGATGTAGCAATTAAAACTTACACATTCAGAGTAGTATAAAGTGATGTATAGTGGTTTGGTCAAATGACCTACGTCCACTTCCGAAACCTCCTCCGATGAGGTTCCTAACTTCTACTATCAAATCTTCTTGAAGGGGAAGGACCAAGCACCTCTCTTACAAATTTTTTACAAGTGGTTCATACTCTTATAGAATTTTGGCAAAGTAAAAATGTGGGAGGTGAACACTCAAGCTATCGAACTCGATTTTGCTATAGCTTAGACTCAATTTATATCACTTCTCAAAGGTACTAAGCCAACTCAGAAGAGAGGGGTATTTATAGACTCAATTGGCTTAAAAAATGGAGCCAAAAAGTATCACGTCCCGGATTTTCGGGTACTAGCGATACCACCGCCTGGCACTAGCAGTACCACTGCCTGTTGACCCTATTCTATCAGTATATTGGGTAGTACTACCACCCAGTCTAGCGGTATCACCGCTTGATAGGGTCCTCCGACTCTATGGATTGGCGGTACCACCACCTGTTAGGCGGTACCACCACTGACAGGTAATAACTGTCAGTGGTACCACCACCCAGACTACTTAGGGAACTATTCCCGGGGCGATGCCATAGCTAGACCTAGTCCAACACTACTAAATGGGCCTTAAATCTGATCCAATTCAGCCTAGTTAAAGTTTAGTTGGCCCCTACTAGGGTTAATCAGGATTATCACATAATCCTAACCCTAATTACATGCTAACTATGAAATTGAAAACATATTCTAAGCAAAAACTAAGCCGGCACGTCGAGTTTTCTTCCAGCAAGCTTCTGACGAACTTCTAACACACCCTCGGATTTCTTCCGACAGACTCCCAACAGGCTTCCGGGCATTATGGGAAGTTCCTTGAATCTTTGGCAAGCTTTCAAATCTTCTCGATGAGCTCTATAAACCTCCGATGATCTTTCTAGCAAACTTTCGATGCCTTCAGCAAGTCCTTGATTCATTCTCGGTTGATTCCGGTAGCACTTTCGATGATCCTTCGGACTTCCAACGAACTCTTGAACTCCCAACATACTTGACTCCGGTAATTCACTTTATGTTTTCATTGCTATCATAGTTAATCCTGCACACTTATCTCAATAATAAGGATTAGATCAAATAACCTATCAATTGACTTTATCATCAAAATTCGAGATTCAACAATCTCCTCCTTTTTTATGATGACAATCAATTGATGACGAAGTTAATCTTAACTCCCTCTATCTACATGCCATATTATGAGAAAGAAAACACTTGAATTCAATCTCCTTGAATTCAAGCTGAACCTGATAAATTTCATCCATTGAACTTATCATCATGCTTAGCATGATTTTTCATAAATACAAAACTTCATATTTTTTACAATGTCAAGGCATGACATCTATTTTCAAGTCGAATGATGATAGACATTTATCACTTCGACAAATGATACCAATCATAATTTTGAAATATAACACGGATCACATGATATCAATTATAAAGTGCACAAATGCAAGACATGATATCATTTTACGATACATCATCAAATGAGATGATAACTTATCATATCAATGAAAGATATCAATTTTTAAACATGATATGATAACAATCTATCAAAAATTTACATGTTAAGCATGTATGAACCTTTTGCGATACATGTGATACATTGCGATACACTACAAATTTAATTGTGATGCCTTTAAAGATGGAAACCAATTTTCGATTACAAAGTATAGTAATTCTAATATAAAACATATAAGATATTTTATCATTCCATCATATTGCAATACAGAACATAAAAGACATTTATCATTCCATCAAATCATTACGTAATGATATGATACATATTAATCATTCATAAAGTCAAGGATTTATTTGCCATATACTTCTCAATACGATGCATGTATTTATCAAATCATCAATTTATTTTGTCACATTCTTCTCCCCCTTTGTCATCAACAAAAAGATAGTGAAATTTGATTATGAATAAAGGCAGTCATCAACCACATACGATACATGATGCTAAAATTTGCATAGAAAACGAGTTGGATAAACCCGAGATGGATAAGCTCGAAGAATGATTTGATCATTTTTATTCATGTCTATGAAATTCGAAAAATGATCATTGAGGCCAAAAAACATAAGAATTTCTAAGTGCTCATGAAAGATTCATACATGAAAAAAATTCGAGACTTAACTTTGATTGAAAATTCAAGCATAAAATTGTAAAGTAGAAAGATACATCATTGAAGCCAAATCATTTATCAAACATAGTATCAAGAGCTTCATGTCATTTATTCAAAAATACGTGAGAGAGAGAGATATCAAAATTCATGAAGAAGTTCAACTTAGCATTTATGAATTTATGAAGTGAAGCACATTGTCATAAAAATTTTTATAAAGAAGGATTCAACATGGCATTCTTATAAGAATTCATAAGATGGAAGATAAATAACCAAATCGTAAAAGCTCAAGACTTAGAGATTAGCACATGAATAAAGTCCGAAGAGAGTATAATAAACACTTGAGAGCCTAATCTTTAAGCAAGGTTCATAACATTAAGTTGCATATGTCAAGCTTCAAATGATACGAAAGTCATGAAATCCATTTAATCATCTAAATAGAGGCAGAGGGAATATAAAGCCAAGTTTACCATGTCATTAAAAGGCATGATATTCATCAATCGAAGAAGGAGGAGAATAAAAAACTTATGATCGAGGAATAAAAATGAGAGCTCCATTCAAAATAAGATGTCATCTAGAATTCGAAAATAATATCAAGGTGAGACTATGAAAACCGAAGTTAAAAAATTTCAGAAAAGAAACATACAACATCATGTATTAGGACAATTTAGCATGTATAATTCTCTTCTAATGAAGTCAAATTATTCTTCATTTAGGGGTTTTGTGAAGATGTCCGCTAATTGGTGTTTTGTATTAATAAATTCTAGAATGACATCATTATTATTGATATGATCTTGTATAAAATGATGCCTAATGTCAATATTCTTAGTTCTAGAGTGTTGAATGAGATTTTTGGTTAGACAAATAACACTTGTGTTATCACATTTTATGGGAATATTCTTTAAATGAATTACATAATCTTCTAAAAAAAAATTTTATCCAAACAACTTGTGCACAACATGCACTTGTGACTATGTATTTGGCTTTTACTATAAATAGTGCAACCGAATTTTGTTTCTTAGAAGTCCAAAAAACAAGTGCATGTCCCAAAAATTGGTATGTTTCGGATGTGCTTTTCTATCTATTCTACATCCACCAAAATTCGCATCTGCATTGGTTTTTAAATCAAAGTCATCGGATTTTGGATACCATAATCCTAGGTTAGGAGTTCCTTTAAGATATCTAAGGATTCTTTTAATGACTTTAAGGTAAGATAACTTAGAATTAGCTTGAAATCTTATATAAAATTCTACACTAAACATGATATTTGGTCTAGTTGTGGTAAGGTAAAGTTAAGCTACCTATCATTTCCCTATATGTTTTTTGATCAAAATTTTCTCCACTTTCATCCAAGTCTAACTTAGTGGAAGTGCTCATAGGAGTATTTATGGCTTTTGAACCATCCATGTTAAATCATTTTAATAATTTTAATATATACATAGTTTGATTAAGAAATATATCATCACTAAGTTGTTTAATTTGTAATCCTAAAAAGAAGGTTAATTCATCCATTAAACTCATTTCAAATTCATGACTCATACACTTGGCAAATGATTCACATAGTGATTCGTTAGTAGAACCAAAGATAATATCATCAACATAGATTTGAACAATAAGAAAATTATTTTCAGAATATTTAATAAATAATATAGTATCAACCTTGCCTTTAATAAAATTATTTGAAATTAGAAATGAACTAAGTCTCTCATACCAAGCCCTTGAAGCTTGTTTTAACCTATAGAGAGCCTTAGCCAATTTATACACATGATTAGAAAGGAGAGAGTTTTCAAAATCGGATGGTTGTTCAACAAACACTTCTTCAGAAATAAAACCATTTAAGAAAGCACTTTTGATATCCATTTTAAACAACTTAAAATTATTACTACTAGCATAGGCAAGAAGCATCCTAATGGCTTCTAATCTTGCCACAGGAGCGAAGGTCTCTTCGTAATTGATACATTCTTCTTGCTTGAAACCTTTGGCCACTAATCTAGCTTTGTTTCTAACCACAATACCAAATTCATCTTGTTTGTTTCTAAATACCCATTTAGTATCTTTAACTAAATGGTCACTTGGTCTAGGAATAAGCTTCCATACCTCATTCCTCTTAAATTGGTTTAATTCCTCTTGTATTACGATAACTCAAGAATCATCTTTCAAGGTTTCGTCAATGTACTTAGGTTCAATTTGAGAAAGGAAAGTGACGTTGGCACAAAAATTCTTAAAAGAGGAACGAGTTTGAACCCCTTTTGATATATCTCCTATAATTAGATCCTTTAGATATGCATCTACATATTTCCATTTCTTAGGTAAGGAAATTTGGGAAAAAGATGCATCTAAGTTACTATTTTGAGAAGAGGGTTCATTCAAATTCAAATCATCAAAACCAAGATCATCATCAAAATCATTTTTCTTAAATTCGAAAACTTCATTAAAAATTACATGAATAGACTCTTCTATAACCAAGGTTCTTTGGTTAAAAACATGAAAAGCTTTAGAAAAGGAAGAGTAACCAAGAAAGATACCTTCATCGGATTTAGCATCGAATTTTCCTAAAGCATCCTTTTCATTTAAGATAAAGCATTTACAACCGAAAATTTTAAAATAGAAAACATTTAGTTTTTTATTATTTCATAATTCATAAGAAGTTTTGGATAGAGATGGTCTTATTAGAACCCTATTCATGACATAGCAAGCCGTATTGACGGCTTTGACCCAAAAGTATTTGGGTAAACTATGTTCATTTAACATGGTTCTTATTATTTCTTGTAAATTTCTCTTCTTTCTTTCTACTACTTCATTTTGTTAAAGATTCCTCAGAGTAGAGAAGTTGTGGTTATATCCATTGGATTCACAAAAATTTTGAAAGTCACAATTTTGGAATTCCCCACCGTGATCACTCCAAATCGATGAAATCATGAAACCCTTTTCATTTTGAACAAGTTTACAAAATTTAGAGAAACATTTAAAGCAATCAATTTTGTGAGCTAAGAAATAGGTCCAAGTGAATCTACTATAGTCATCTACAATTACAAACGCATATTTGCTACCTCCTAGGCTCGTTGTGTCAATTGGTCCAAATAAATCCATATGGATCAATTGTAATGGTCTATAGGTGCTTATTTGATTCTTTGGTTTGAAGCTAGTTTTTATTTATTTTCCTAGTTGACAAGCATCACATACTTTGTCTTTAATAAACTTAATATTGAAAATGCCTCTTACAAGTTCTTTAGATGTGATATTAAAGATTAGTTTCATGCTAGCATAACCTAATCTCCTATGCCAAAGCCAAGCATCATCATTCAAAATCAAAAAACACATTTCATTACTAAGATAATCAATGTTTATGGTGTAGACACTATTTTATTTTAGTGCAATCATAGATGTATTGTTGTGTGGTTTTTTAATAATATAAGCATTAGATTCAAATTTCATAATATATCCCTTATCATATAATTGACTAATGCTCAAAAGATTATGTTTTAAACCATCTATCAATAATATATTATTAATTGAAAATTTTGATTTATTACCTATAGTTCCCTTGCCAATGATTTTACCCTTGTTGTTGTCTCCGAAGGTGACATACCCTTCGTCTTGGCTAGTGAGCTTAGAGAATTAAGATGGATCTCTGGTCATGTGCCTTGAGCATCCACTATCAAGGTACCATCTCTTGCTCCTAGCTTGTGTGGGTGAATATGTCTACAAAATAGGATGGTTTTTAGGTACCCATTTGAACTTGGGTGCCTCAAAAATTAATCTACTAAACTTATATCATTGAGTTCCTTATCGTTCCTTTATGAACCCATATTAACCTATGTGGGTGAAGTTTCTTATACGGACATTTGTAAGCAACATGTCTGGATTTACAACAACAATAGCATTTCAAATGAGATGATACATGTAGTATGGGTCCTTTAATGAAGGTGGTTGTAGTTCGGTGAGATCTACTCACAAATCTAATACCACTTCTTTTTCTAACGTGATCCTTGTTTGCAAGGATATGTTTAAGCCCTTGCTACCGATTTTAAACTTATTTAGTGTCTCTTTAAGTAGTAAATTCTTATTTTTTATTACCTCTAAGTGTTCACACTTAGAGCATGGGGGTAAAGAGGGAGTATCGAGTTTAAGATTTTCAAGTTTATCTAGTAAGATAGCATGCTCCTTTTTTAATAAATTAAATTTATTACTAATAGCTCTACACTCATCAAATAATTCATGAAAAGTGATTGAAAGTTCATCGAAAGATAAATCTTCATTAAATAACTCACATACCTCATCTCCTAAAGTCATTAGCGCAAAGTTGGCCTCATCTTTGTTGATTGCTTCTTCATCTTTGGAGACACTTGAGTCACCCATGTTGCCTTTAAAGCTTTCTTCCTCTTTGGTTTCTTCTTCTTGGCTTAGGGGCATGCACTTTTGAAATGCCCCGGCTTCTTGCATTCATAATATATAACTTGGTCCTTTTTGGGTTCAAGTTTATTTTTAGTATTGTCTTTAAATTTATTTTCTTATAAATTTTTTGAATTTTTGAGTTAAGAGTGCAAGTTCATCATCAAAGTCCTCATCACTTGAAGATTCTTTCAAGTGGTTTTCTTATGTTCTCAATGTCATATCCTTCCTTTTCTTTGGAAGGGGGTTCTCTAGCTCATCATGAGCATGATATGTTATTTCGTAGGTCATTAAAGACCCAATGAGTTCTTCAAAAGGAAAATTTTTAAGGTCTTTGGCCTCTTGAATGGCCGTAACTTTGGGATCCCAACTCTTTGGAAGAGATCTTAAAATTTTTGTTAGAAGTTCAAAATTAGAAAAACCTTTATCAAGTGCTTTAAGTCCATTGACGACCTCCGTGAAATGGGTGTACATATCTCCGATGGACTCACTTAGTTTCATCCGAAATAATTCATAAGAATGGACCAAAAAGTTGATTTTTGACTCTTTCACTTGGCTAGTGCCTTCATGAGTGATTTTAAGAGTGTACCAAATATTAAAAGCCGATTCATAAATCGAAACATGATTAAACTAATTTTTATCAAGTGCACAACATAAGACATTTATAGCCTTTGCATTAAGAGCAAAAACCTTCTTCTCCAATTCATTTCATTCGTTCATCGGAAGAGAAGATTTTTGAAATCTATTTTCAACAATATTTCAAAGTTCAAAATCCATGGAAATCAAAAAAATCTTCATATAAGTCTTCTAATCGGTGTAATCCGACCCATTAAATATAGACGGACATATAATTGAATGACCCTCTTATATGTCGGAATAAGCCATCTCTCTTGGATTTTAAACCAAATGAGAGTGACCAAGCTCTGATACCAATTGTTAGGATCTAAGCGGCACTAAGAGGGGGAGGGGTGAATTAGTGCAAGGGATAAAACCCGTAACTTTGAATCTGATTTCAGAAATAGTTACTTGAATAGAAATTTTGATCTGACGAGTGAGATTTAAGCAAAGTGGTTTGAGAGAATGTAATTGAAAGGAGAGAGAAGAAGTTTGAAAGATTTGCAACTAAGTAAAGAACAAGATGTAGCAATTAAAACTCACACATTCAGAGTAGTACGCGGCAATGTATAGTGGTTCGATCAAATAACCAATGTCCACTTTCGAAACCTCCTCCAATGAGGTTCCCAACTTCCACTATTAAATCTTCTTGAAGGGGAAGGACCAAGCACTCCTCTTACAAACTTTTTACAAGTGGTTCATACTCTTATAAAATTTTGACAAAGTAAAAATATGGGAGGTGAACACTCAAGTTATCAAACTCGATTTTGGTATAGCTTAGACTTAGTTTATATCACTTCTCAAAGGTATTCAGCTAGCTAAGAAAAGAGGGGCATTTATAGACTCAATTGGCTTAAAAAATAGAGCAAAAAAGAATCACATCCTGGATTTCCGGGTACTAGTGGTATCACCGCCTGGCACTAGTGATACCACTGCCTGACACTAGCGGTACCACCACCTGTTAACCCTATTCTATCAGTGTACTGCTTGGTACCACCACCTAATCTAGTGGTATCACCACCTAACAGGGTCCTCGGACTCTGTGGACTAGCGGTACCATTGCTTGTCAAGCGAGACCACTACTGACAGGCAATAACTTTCAATGGTACCACCGTTGACCTGGGGCAGTACCACTACTAATACTACCTAGGGACCTATTCTCGGGGTGGTGCTACCGCTAGACCTGGTCTAACATTGCTAAATGGGCCTTGAATCCGACCCAATTTAACCCAATTAAGGCCTAATTAGCCCATGGTTAATCAAGATTATCACCTAATTCTAACCCTAATTACATGCTAACTATGAAATTAAAAATATATTCTAAGCAAAAACTAAACCAGCATGTCGAGTTTTCTTCTGGTGAGCTTCCAGCAACTTTCGACGAACTTCTGACACACCCTTGGATTTCTTCCGGTAGATTCCCAATAGGCTCCCGGACTTTATGGCAAGTTCCTTGAATCTTTGGCAAGCTTCCGAACCTTCTCGGTGAGCTCCGTGAACCTCCGATGATCTTTTCAGTGAACTTTCGATACTTTCGGCAAGTCCCCGATTCGTTCTTGGCTAGTTTTGACAGCACTTCCGATGATCCTTCGGACTTCTGACGGACTCTTGAACTCCTGACATATTTGACTCATGCAATTCGCTTTATGTCTTCATTGCTATCATAGTTAATCTTGCACACTTATCTCAATAATATGGATTAGATCAAATAACCTATCAATTGACTTCATCATCAATATTCGAGATTCAATAATTTTAAACATATTTACAAGAAAGGGGGTTTTCTTTTAGGTACCCATTTGACTTTAGGTGCCTCATTAATCGATCTACCTAACTTATTATTTTATATTGAGTCATTTATGATTCCTTTAGGAACCCAAATTAACTTATGTAGACTATACCTCTTAAATAGATATTTATGACCATAATGTCTAAATTTGTAACAAAAGTAGTATTTGTTATGGGGTGAAACATGCAAAGTTGGGCTTTTAATGAAGATGGTTGGCTTTTGACGAGTGTTACTCATAAATCTGATTTCATCCCTTCTATGAGCATGACCCTCGTTAGCAAGGATCATATTTAATGATTTGCTTCCTATTTTAAATTTTTCTACGGTTTCATGTGTTGGGAAATCCTATGGGATGACATCTCATGTGCAGCGGAAGAACAAAAAAGTAAAACCATAGATTTTTCGTAGAAAGATTCTATCATCGTGCGAAGATCAGTGCGTCAAAACAAATCCTCAAAAAACTACATGTGTAAAAGAAAATATCTAGGGAGATCGTATATCCCTGAATCCCAGCAGATCTGTAGGAGAGGATGAAGAAGGTCAAGTGTCCTCCTCTATAGCGGTATCCACACGGTAGGGACTAAACAAAGCACCTCTTTAGAGAGAGAAGAACAGAAGGTGGCTACCAAAAGAACTCCCAACCTATAGAGGCCCCTTGTAAACCCTAATGGATTTTTCCTTGTTGGGTATTGGATCTACATCAAATTACCCAAGCCTCTTGGATTAATGGGTCTCTACCCAATAATCTCTTATTAGCAATTATTGGATCTCATCTTAGGATCCAATAATTTAGGGGCTTAATGGCTATCCAATAAGATAGGGGCTCCAACGGATATCTTATATCTGAACCTCTACTCATCGTAACACCTACCACATGTGTGTGACCCTCTAGGCCCAATATCAAGCTGGCCGTGAGTCATACTTGTCAGAACGTCTTTTGACTTAGTAAATTATTATCTCTATAATAATTCACCCAACTCATTGACTGCAGATGTACTAGGCCACTACACCACAGCCCCCAGATGATATAGGGGAATCCAATCCTTTGGACCAATTTATCCTCAGTTACCATGTATCTATAGTCCCACATCCTTCTAATATCCTAGAGACTATATCAGTCATAGTGCTGTTAGGCCCATACGGTCTCTCCTCGAGTCTTGCTCTTGTCGGATTCTCCCGGAGAACTCTTTCTCTCTCAATCCGAATAACCTTGGCCAAGGATTTATTCAAGCAAGAATGCATAAGATATTTCTCTCATAATATTGAAAGTGGATGATCCTCTATTGACACTCAATAGCCCTCATAAGGTTGACTACCACTCCCAATAACCAACTATATTAGATCTGAAACTTTCCATACCTATAAGTCCGGTATCAAAGATTAGACTACTTATATAGGACATCCTTGATGTCTCAAGTCTAAAGATCAGATATACTATTGGGACTACGAAATCACTATCTGACGTGAGGTATCAATAACCATTAAGTATTCCGTAGGCGAATCAATCAGTGAACTCATTCCCCAATGAGCACCTGCATTGTACCCTTAGTGTCCCCACAAGAGTAGCTATGAGATTATCTACCTCCATCATATGGACGGGTATATAGCATACCAGTCTATCTGGTTATCTCGATGTCCCTCTCAAGTAACCTATGACTAGGATTATTTAGGGTCTGTGTTTAAAGGTGAATCAGTCTTATTATCATGATCTCATCATAATCCGATTCTCATTGCACAAATCTAAGGACATCACAATATATGTAACACGTAAGATAAAGTGATAAAATGCCTAATAATAAGTAAAGAGAAAGAGTGCATATCAAGTCATAAGTGTCATCACTCATATGATTAGCTTGCAGGGCACATATGACTAGCAATCTCCCACTTGACCTAAAGCCAATCACCAATATGTCTGATCCCCATTAGACCTCTGTAATGCTCAAAGATAATTTGAGTCAATGGCTTTGTCAATGGATCTACAATGTTATCTTCGGATGAAATCTTCCCACTACTATATCTCTTCGAGCCACGATCTCGCTAATAAGCTAAAACCTCCTCAAAACACTTCTAATGAGACCCAAGTTCCCTTATTTGAGTAATCACTTTGTATTTGTCGCAATATAAGGGAATCAGCTCCTCACTGCTCGATATGACTCCCAAGTCTGTGATGAACTTCTTCATCCAGACTCCCTCCTTTGCTGCCTCTGTCGTAGCAATATATTCCGCTTCTGTGGTCGAGTCAACAATAGTGTCTTGCTTGGAACTCTTCTAGTATACTGCTCCTCTATTTAGGATGAACACATACCCTGAATTAGACTTGCTATCATCGACATCAGATTGGAAGCTTGAGTCCGTGTAGCCCTCAAACCTTAGGCTACTCTCTCCATATACTAGTAAAAGATCCTTAGTCCTTTTCAAGTACTTAAGGATACATTTTACTATTTTCTAGTGCTCTAAGTCTAGATTTGCTTGATACCTACTTGTGACACTCAAAGTATACGCTATATCAAGCCTGGTATATAGCATAGCATACATGATAGATCCTGTCACTAAGGCATATGGTATCATATCCATGTGTGTCCTTTCTTCAGGAGTCTTTGGAGACATACTCCTAGAAAGTGATATTCCATATCTCATTGGTATGAGATGTCTCTTAGAATTTTTCATGCCAAACATTTTGACAATGGTGTTTATGTATCTGGACTGGGGCAAGCCAAGCATCATTTTGGATCTATCTCTATAGATCCGTATCCCCAATATGCAAGATGCTTCCCCTAAGTCCTTCATGGAGTACCTAGATAGCCAAGCCTTTATTATGGAGAGTATTCCTACATCATTCCCAATGATCAGGATGTTATCCACATATAATATCAAAAAGGTAATAGTGCTCCTACTTACATTTCTGTATACACAAGGCTCATCTTCGTTCTTAACGAATTCATAAGATCTTATCACCTCATCAAATCTTATGTTCTAACTTTGAGAAGCTTGCTTCAGTCCATAGATAGACCTAAGCAACATGCACACCTTATCTGGGTTATCCCTAAACACGAATCCCTCAAGCTATATCATATACACCTCCTCCTCGAGGTTGTCATTGAAGAATGTGATTTTGACGTCCATTTGCTAGATCTCATAATCATGTGTGCTGCAATAGCCATTAGAATTCGAATGGATTTTAGCATGGCTATAGGTGAGAAAGTTTCGTCATAGTCAACACCTTACTTTTGACGATACCCCTTAGCCACTAGCCTTGTTTTATAGGTCTCTACCTTTCCATCTACTCCAATCTTCTTTTTGAAGATCCATTTGCAGCCAATGAGTACAATACCCTCGGGTGCATCAACCAGGTTCTAAACCTTGTTGAA
Organism: Musa beccarii; assembly: GCA_024322285.1. Classification (NCBI taxonomy): domain Eukaryota; kingdom Viridiplantae; phylum Streptophyta; class Magnoliopsida; order Zingiberales; family Musaceae; genus Musa; species Musa beccarii. The sequence continues at coordinate 46,905,375 of CM044396.1, read as the reverse complement.
GTACATGGAATCCATTTCTGAATTCATGGCTTCTTATCATTTCCCAGAGTCTATGCTCATAATAGCCTCCTCGTAGGTCTGAGGATCAATATCCTCAACATCCTCTCCTCTGATATGTCCCACATATCTCTCAGGAGGATGGGATACTCTACCGAACCTATGTAAAGTTAGAACCTGTGTGCTAGGTATCTGAACATATTATGGCTGTGGAATGATGCTTGAGCTAGGTTCTTCAACCTCGCTCAACTCTATCATGCTCCCACTGTCTCCACCAAGAATGTGTTCCTTATCAAGAAACATTGCTCTCTTGGCTACAAAGACTTTTTGGTCCTAAGAGTGATAAAAATAATACCCATAAGTTTCCTTAGGGTATCCCACGAACTTGCACCATTCCATCCTGGATTCCAACTTGTTGAAGTTGTGTCTCTTGACATGGGCAGGGCAGCCCTAAATCTTAACAACCTTAAGATCGGGCTTCTTCCCATTCTATATCTCATATAGAGTAGACACCTTAGTTAGAATTCTGTACAAAATATAAGCTACGGTCTCTAGGGCATATCCCCAAAATGAGATGGATAGGTCGATGAAACTCATCATTGAATGCACCATGTCTAACAGTGTGCGATTCCTCCTTTCTGATACACCATTAAGCTATGGTGTATAAGGAAGTATCCAGTGGGATAAAATCCCATGGTCTTTGAGGAACTAGGTAAAATCTGTGCTTAAGTATTCACCTCCTCGATCTGATCGAAGAGTTTTAATACTATTTTCAGTCTGATTCTCTACTTCATTCTTATATTCTCTGAATTTCTCAAAAGCCCTAGACTTATACTTCATCAAGTACACATGTCAGTATCTTGAGAAATCATCAGTAAAAGTAATGAAGTAGGAGTAACCACCTATGGCATGAGTCAACATGGGACCACATACATCACTATGTATGAGTTCCAGTAACTTAGTGGCTCTGTCTCTCTAGTTCCACTAAATGGAGAGTTGGTCATCTTTCCATGAAGGCAAGGTTCACAAGTCGTATATGACTCATAGTCAAATGGATCTAGATGTTCATTCTTTAGCAACTTTTGAATCCTTCTCTCATGGATGTGACCTAGCCTACAATGCCACAGATATGCATTGTTCACTTCTACTCGTTTCTTCTTAGACTCACTTATATTCATGATTTGTGGAGCTGTATCTAGCATAAATAAACCATTATGCAATGTTCCTCTCGTGATGATCTCATCATCTAATATTATTGAATAACCATTGTTCTCAAAAACTAATTTATATCCAGTAACTATTAAACATGAAATGAAAATAATATTTTTGATAATAGAAGGAACATAATAGCATGCATCTAATGCAATAATAGTTCCACCAGGCAGATGTAAGGTGACCTTGCCAATAGCCACTGTAGCAACCTTTGCTCTATTGCTCATCTTAAGGTCCATCTTGCCTTTGTTTAATCTCTTAGGTCCTGCTAGAACCTGTAACGAATTATAGATATGATAAGCACTCTCGGTATCCAATACCCATGTATTATCATAAGATTCTAACAAATGGAGATTGATCATGAATGTACTTGAAGCTTCTCCAAGCTTCTATTTTGCCCTCTCTACAAGGTACCCTTTGTAGTTCCTCTTCCAGTGCCCATTTTTGCTGCAATGGAAGTACTGGCCTTTATCCTTTATTGGGTCTTTCTTGGCAACCTTTGCCTTACCCATTTGCCCTTGCCCTTCTTAAGGGATTTTTCAGCCTTCCTTTTCTTTCTAGTCTCACTAGCATAGAGAACTGGCTTCTCTTTCTTGATGGTGCTCTCTGCTTCTTTCAACATATTGAGGAGCTCTAGGAGGGTCATCTCAAGTTTGTTCATTTTAAAATTCATTATGAACTAAGAAAAGGAATCGGGTATGGACTGAAGCATAAGATCCACACATAGATTATCCTCTAGAATCATTTCTAGACCTGTGAGTTTCTCGATCCACTTAATCATCTTAAGGACATGGTTCTAGACCGGTGTCCCCTCAGTCATCCTGATACGAAAAAGACTTTTTGATATCTCATATCACTGAGTTCTTCCCTGTTCCTCAAACAGTTTGCAGAGATGTAGGAGTATCGAATTAGCATCCATATTTTCATGTTGTCTCTGTAACTCAGTAGTCATAGAGGCCAACATATAACACTGAGCAAGAGCGGAATCATCTATGTACTTCATATAACGAGCGATCTCATCCTCGCTTACCCCTTCGTCGAGTGTAGGGATCACTGTATCAAGGACGTACGTAATTTTCTTTGTCATGAGAATGATTCTTAGATTATGAAGCCAATTTGTATAATTTGGACCAGTGAGGCGGTTGGCATCAAGTATACCACGTAAAGGATTTGAAAGTGATATTTTTCTAAAAATAAAGATGTAGCAAAAATAAATAACATGTAGACTTTGTAAAAATTAAACAGTTAAGATAATGACTTCTATCTTAATGTTCTCTCACTAATTTTTTACGAGAGATACAACACCCTCTAGTATGTGAATCGGAGACCCTCGACAGATCTCTAGTAGGGATTGGGATCAAATCGAAATCTTAACGTAACCTCTAGGGACTCGACCAATCACGTTAAGCCTGTAAAGGTAGGCAACTCTTGCCAATCACAACTCCTTGTGATTTTTATTCTGTTTAGCTTCCGAACCACCATGGCCTCGAGGGATTTGACCAACCATGATGTTCAGTTAAGTCATCACCATCTTATAAGATGAGTCTAATTCGATGATATACTCTCGAAGGACTCGACCAAGCATACCATGTCCTTAGGTTACTAGTGACATCTCTATATTGTAGATAAGATAGCAAAATGTGATATAGGTGAGTCTCGAGGGACTCGACCAACTCAACCTACATCGGGAATCAGTTCCTATCTATAACCTTTTTTCACTTTTGCGTCCACAATTTTTTGACATCAAAACACAACACACGCAGTTTAAGATCCGATCTTCACACGAATAACCTAGCTCTGATACCACTGTTGGGAAATCCTATGGGACGACATCTCATGCATAGCAGAAGAACAAAAAAATAAAACCACAGATTTACCGTAGAAAGGTTCCATCATCGTACGAAGATCGGTGCGTTAAAATAAATCCGTGAAAATTGCATGTGTAAAAGAAAATACCTAGGAAAATCATATAACCCTGAATCCCAGCAAATCTATAGGAGAGGATAAAGAAGATCAAGTATCCTCCTCTCTAACAGTATCCACACAGTAGGGACTACAACGATGCACCTCTTTGGGGAGAGGAGAACAAAAGGTGGCTACCAAAAGAACCCCTAGCCTACAGAGCTTTGATTCCCTCTATTTATAGAGGCCCCCTATAAACCCTAATAGATCTTGCCCTGTTGGGTATTGGATCTCCATCCAATTACCCAAGCCTCTTGGATTAGTGGGTCTCTACCCAATAATCTCTTATTAGCAATTATTGGATCTCATCTTAGGATCTAATAATTCAGGGGCTTAATGGATATCCAATAAGATAAGGGCTCTAGCGGATATCTTATATCCGAACCTCTACTCATCGCAACACCTACCATATGTGTGTGACCCTCTAGGCCCAATATCGAGCTGGCCATGAGTCATACTTGTCAGAACTCCTTCTGACTTAGTAAATTATTATCTCTATAATAATTCACCCAACTCATTGATTGCGGACGTACTAGACCATTACGTCGCAGCCCCCAGACGATATAGGGGAATCCAATCCTTTGGACCTATCTGTCCTTAGTTACCATGTATTTATAGTCCCTCATCCATCTAATATCCCAGAGATTATATCGGGCATGGTGCTGTCAAGCCCATACGGTCTCTCCTCGAGTTTTGCTCTTATCTGATTCTCTCGGAGAACTCTTTCTCTCTCAATCCGAATAACCTTGGCCAAGGATTTGTTCAAGCAAGAATACATGAGATATTCCTCTCATAATACCGAGAGCGGATGATCCTCTATTGACACTCAATAGCCCTCGTAAGATTGGCTACCACTCCCAATAACCGGTTGTACTAGATCTGGAACTTTCCAAACCTATAAGTCCAGTGTCAAAGACAGGAGTACTCATACAGGACATCCTTGGTGTTTCAAGTCTAAGGACCAGATACACTACTGGGACTACGGAATCACTGTCGGACGTGAGGTATCAATAACCATCCAACATTCCGTAGGTGGATCAATTAGTGAACTTATTCCCCAATGAGCACAAGTACTTTACCCTTAGTGTCCCCACATGAGTAGCTATGAGACCAGCCACCTCCATCATATGGACGGGTATACAGCACACCAGTCTATTCGGTTATCTTGATGTCCCTCTCGAGTAACTTATGACCGGGATTATTTAAGGTCTGTGTTTAAAGGTAAATCGATCTTATTATCGTGATCTCATCACGATCCGATTCCCATTGCACAGATCCAAGGACATCACAATATATGCAACATGTAAGATAATGTGATAAAATGTCTAATAATAAGTAAAGAGAAAGAGTGCATATCAAGTCACAAGTGCTATCACTCATGTGATTGGCTTGCAGGGCACATATGACTAGCATCATGTAGTACCAAAATTTTCTTTTTAAGTGTCTCTAAATCTTCACATTTAGTACAAGAAGGCAATATTTCATTATCATGCTCAATCGCTAATCTATCAAATTCACTAACAAGAGAGACATTCTCCTTTTTCAATAATTTATACTTTTTACTAACTAATGTACATTCATTAAATAAGTCATGAAAAGCATTCAACAATTCATCAAAAGATAAATTAGCTTAAAATGAGTTACTTACCTCATCGCCAAACACCATTAGTGTGTAGTTTATAACTTCTTTGTTAGTTTGTTCCGTGTCTTCAGATGCGCTTGAATCGTCATTCTTCTTCAGTTGCTTCTTCTTCACTTAGGGACATTTATTTTTGAAGTGCCCCGGCTTCTTACATTTGTAGCAAATTATTTGGTCTTTTTTTAGTTCATTTTTGTTTTTAGTGTCATGTTTAGTTTTGTTTCTTTTTATGAATTTTTTAAATTTTCTTATTAGATGTGCCAAGTCATCATCATCATCATTATCGTCACTTGAGTTTTTTCTCAAATGGTCTTCCTGAGTTCTAAGTGTTAAATCCTTCTTGTTGTTCGGAAGGTTGTTTTCAAGTTCTTCATATGCATTGCATGTCATTTCGTAGGTCATCAAAGACAATAAATTCTTCTAGCATAAAGTTGTTCAAGTCCTTAGCTTATTGAATTACTATTAATTTAAAATCTTAACTCTTTGAAAGGGATCTTAATATCTTATTGATAAGTTTAAAATAAAAAAAATTACCAAGTGCTTTTAGACTATTGACGACATCTGTAAATTGGGTGTATATGTCTACAATAGTCTCTCTTGGTTTCATATGAAATAATTCATAACTATGAACTAAAAGATTGATTTTTGACTTCTTAACCTACTTGTGCCTTCGTGTGTGATTTCAAGTATATGGCAAATGTCATAAGCTGCTTTGCAAATGGAAACTCGATTGAATTCATTTTTATCCAAAGTACAAAACAAAGCATTTATAGCCTTGGCATTCAAAGAGAAAGCCTTCTTCTTCAAATCATTGCATTTGTTCACTAAAAGAGGACTCTTGAAATTCGTTTTCAATGATATTCTATAACTTGAAATCTATAGAAATAAAAAAAAATCCTCATTCTAGTTTTTCAATATATGTAATCAATCTTATTGAACTTGGGAGGACATGTGATAGAATGACCCTCTTGATTGCTGACAAAAGTCATCTCTCTTGATTTTTAGACCAAATTGAGAGTAGCCTTGCTCTGATATCAATTGTTTGGATCAATACGGCACTAAGAGGGGGGAGGGGTGAATTAGTGCATCAATAAAAATGATGGTTGTGATTCAAAATCCTTTCGAGTTAATGAAAATGTTTCGATGAAATTAGATAGTAAATGATATTGACTTGAAGTGAATATAAAGTAATGACAGCAGTTAAGTAATGAAAATAAATAGTAAGAAAACAACATATCAGATTTATAGTGGTTAGGTCATTGTGACCTACATCCACTTCCAATTTCTCCTCCGTTGAGGTCATTGGCTTCCACTATTAATCTTCCTTCAATGGGCAAAGATCAATCACCCCTTTTATAGATCTCTTCTCCTTTTAACAAGTTCAGGAGTAAACCCTTTTACAATTCGCTCATTTCTCTTTTTACAAATTTCTAAGCTTGAACCGATGGAAGTGAACTCATGAAATTACAATAGTGTTTTAACAAAGATCTCAGTTTTTTTTATCACTTTTCTATGCTCTACAAGCAGAAAAGTATAGGGTATTTATAAGTCTATTGGCTTTAAAAAATAGAGCCAAAAAAGGTCTTATCTAGGATTTCTGGGATACTAGCGAGTACCACCGCCTATGCCAGGTAATACCAATGCCAATACTCTTTGACACTAGGTGGTACCACCACCTAGTCTAGCGGTACTACCACCAAACAAAGTCTCGACTACTGGACCCAAGCGATACCATCGCTTGGTAGTTATTAGCTGCCAATAGTACCACCGCCCAGAGCTCTAGGAGACTGAGCCCTAGGCAGTTCCACTGTCCAGTTCTAACGGTGTCACCACTAGATAGGATTCAGGATATTGTTTAGGCTATTAGTCTAGCCCAAACCAATCCTGATTCGGGCCTAATTGGCTCCTAATTGAGTTAGTGGGATTACCTCTTAATCCTAACACAAACTAAGGTCTAACTATGATATTTAAGATATTAACTAAGCAAATTAAGTCTGGTAGGTCAAATGTTCTCCTGACGAAATCCTAATAAGCTTTCGATGATCTTCTGGTGGACTTTTGATGGACTCTTGGCGATCTTCCCATGATCTTCTAGTGGACTTTTGATGGACTCTCAGTGATCTTCCGACAGCCTCCCAACAAGCTCTTGATGTTGAATCTCGGATTTTGATGATAAAATCAATTGGTGAAATATTTGCTCTAATCTATATTGTCAAAGATAAGTGTGCAGGATCAACTACGATGGGTTAGAAACATAAAGTGATTTGCCGAGGTCAAGTCCGTCAGGTGTTCAAGAGTTTATCGAAAGTCCGAAGGATCGTCAAAAGTGTTGCCGGAACTAGCTAAGATCGAATCAGGAACTTGCCGGAGTTTTCGGAAGTTCGTCGCAAAGATCGTCGAAGGTTCACAAAACTTTGTCGAGAAGGTTCGGAAGGTTGTCGAAGACTCGTTGAGCATGCCATACAAGCCGGGAGCATGCTGGGAAGACGTCGGAAGAAATCCGAGAAAAATATCGGAGGACCGCCGAAGTCTCATCGAAAAGCTCGCTGGAATAAGACTTGAAGAAAGTCGGCTTAAATCACTATTAACTATGTTTTTAATTTTATAGTTAGCACGTACTTAGGGCAAGGATTTCGAATTAATCTTGCTCTAAATTGATAGGGGCCAACCGGGCCCTTACTAGGCCTTGAACAAGGCCCATTCAGCAAAGCTGAATGGGCCAGGCGGTAGCACCGCCTGGCAGCCGTGTGCTGGGCGGTGCTACCGCCCAGCCTGGAGCGGTAGTACCGCCTGGCCACTTTGGTCAGCGGTGGTAGTACCGCTTTGCTCAGCGTGTAGCACCGCCTGCTACATGTCGGGCCTGGCGATTGACAAAGGTGTAGTACCGCTCTAACAAAGTGTAGCACCGCCAGATTCAGAATTCCAAATTTGATTTTAAATTTGGAGCCCAATTTTGAATCCATTTTGGATCTATAAATACCCCCCCTTTCTCAGCTGAAAGGGCACCCTTTTGAGAGTTAGAATCTTGGTTTTGAGTCTTTGAAAAGTCTTGAAAAGTCTTGTTCTTGCTAAGTGTTCACCTCCTTCTTCTTCTTGAGAAATCTTGTATGAGTGTGAACTTCTTGTAAAGGGTTGTAAAAAGGGGTATTGGTCCTTCCCCTTCAAAAGATTGCTAGTGGAAGTGCGGAGCCTCATCGGGAAGCCTTCAAGAGTGGATGTAGGTCATTTGACCGAACCACTATACATCATTGTATTCATGAATGTGTGAGTGTTTACATTTCTGAATCATTTCATTACTTAGCTGCAAATTGTTTAGTTCCTTGCTACTTCATTTACTCAAGCAACTTTTTACAAGTTCTCTTTCATCAAATCGAAATCTTCCTACGAACTTGTCTTTATATGAAATCGGCTTCAAAGTTACATTTTTAATTCGCTGCACTAATTCACCCCCCCCCCTCTTAGTGCCTTTTCGATCCTAACAATTGGTATCAGAGCAAGGTTTACTCTCATATTGGTTTAAAACCCAAGAGAGATAGCCTACTCCGGTATGCAAGAGGGTCACTCCATTACTCGTCCGCCTATGTTTAATGGGTCGGATTATACGTATTGGAAGACTCCTATGAGGATTTTTCTCATTTCTATGGATTTCGAACTTTGGAATATTGTTGAAAATGGATTTGCAAAATCTTCTCTTCCGATGAGTGTGTGGAATGAGTCGGAAAGAAAGATTTTTGCTCTCAATGCAAAGGCTATGAATGCCTTATTTTGTGCGCTTGATAAGAATGAGTTTAATCGGGTTTCTATTTGCGAATCGGCATTTGATATTTGGCGCACTCTTGAAATCACTCATGAAGGCACTAGCCGAGTGAAAGAGTCCAAAATCAACATTCTTGTGCACTCTTATGAACTTTTTCGGATGAAACCAAATGAGTCCATTGGAGACATGTACACCCGCTTTACGGATGTCATCAATGGACTTAAAGCTCTTGGTAAAAGTTTTTCTAACTTTGAGTTGGTAACTAAAATTTTAAGATCCCTTCCAAAGAGTTGGGATCCAAAAGTTACGGCCATTCAAGAGGCCAAGGATCTTAAAATATTTCCGCTTGAAGAACTTATTGGGTCTCTAATGACTTATGAGATGACGTGCCATGCTCATGAAGAGCTTGAGAACCCCCTTCCAAAGAACAGGAAGGATATGGCACTTAGAACACAAGAAGACCACTTGAAAGGAACATCAAGTGATGAGGACAGTGACAAAGACATTGCAATTTTGACTCGAAAGTTTAAAAAATTTATAAGAAGGAACAAATTTAAAAATGACATAAAGAATAAATTTGAACACAAAAAGGATCAAGTTATTTGCTACGAATGCAAAAAGCCGGGACACTTCAAGCATGAATGCCCTCAAGCCAAGAAGAAGCAACCCAAGAAAAAGAAAGCATTCAAGGCTACATGGGATAATTCAAGTGACTCCGAGGTCGAAGAGGCAAACAACAAAGAGGAGGCTAACTTCACTCTAATGGCCCTTGGAGAAGAGGTTAGTGAATTATTTAGTGAAGAATTATCTTTCGATGAGCTTTCTATCGCTTTTCATGAGTTATTTGATGAATGTAGAACTATTAGTAAGAAGTTTAATTTGCTTAAGAAAGAGCATGCTTTATTGCAAAATAAGTTCAATAACCTCTAAACTCCTTCTCTACCCCCATGCTCTAAGTGTGAGCACTTAGAAGAAATAAAAAGGGAGAACTTACTACTTAAAGAGACCTTAAACAAGTTCAAGGTCGGTAGCAAGGGCTTGGACATGATTCTTGCAAACAAGGGTCACGTCGAAAATAAAAGTGGAATAGGATTTGTGAGTGGATCTCATCAAAATCCCACCACCTTCATTAAAGGACCCACATTGCATGTATCACCCCATTTGAAATGCAATTTTTGTGGTAAAATGGGACATGTTGCTTACAAATGCCCGTTCAAGAAAATTAGTCCACAAAAATTGATATGGGTTCCCAAAGGAACCATAAACAACTCAATGCTAAATTACAAATTAAGTAGATCAATTTGTAAGGCACCCAAAATTAAATGGGTATCTAAAAACCATCCTCTTTTGTAGACAAACTCACAAGCTAGGAGCAAGAAATGGTATCTTGATAGTGGATGCTCAAGGCACATGACCGGAGATCCATCTCATTTCTCTATGCTCACTAGCAAAGAAGAAGGGTATGTCACCTTCGGAGACAACAACAAGGGTAAAATCATTGGCAAAGGAACCATTGGTAACAAATCAAGTTTTTTAATTGATGATGTCTTGTTAGTTGATGGTTTAAAACATAATCTTTTAAGCATTAGTCAATTGTGCGATAAAGGCTATGTTGTTAGATTTGAATATAATGTTTGCATCATTGAAAAACCAAACAATAACATATCCATGATTGCTTTAAAACAAAACAATGTCTATACCATAAATATTGATGAATTATGTAATGAAATGTGTTTTTCGGTTTTGAATGATGATGCTTGGCTTTGGCATAGAAGATTAGGCCATGCAAGCATGAAACTAATATCTAAGATTTCATCTAGAGAATTAGTAAGAGGCATCCCAAACATGAAATTTGTTAAGGACAAGGTATGTGATGCATGTCAACTAAGAAAACAAATAAAGACTAGTTTCAAATCAAAAAATCAAATTAGCACCACTAGACCAATGCAATTGATCCATTTGGACTTATTTGGACCAATTGACATAACAAGCCTAGGAGGTAGCAAATATGCTTTTGTAATTGTGGATGACTATAGTAGATACACTTGGACCTATTTCTTGGCTCATAAAAGTGATTGTTTCAAATATTTTTCTAAATTTTGTAAACTCACTCAAAATAAAAAAGGTTTTATGATGTCATCAATTCAAAGTGATCATGGAGGTGAATTTCAAAATCATGACTTCCAAAATTTTTGTGAAATAAATGGATATGATCATAACTTCTCTACTCCAAGAAATCCACAACAAAATGGAGTAGTGGAAAGGAAAAATAGAAGTTTGCAAGAAATGGCTAGAACCATGTTAAATGAATACAATTTACCAAAATATTTTTGGGCCGAATCCGTGAATACGGCTTGCTATGTTATGAATAGAGTTCTAGTGAGACCATCCCTATCTAAAACTCCATATGAATTATGGAATGACAAAAAATCCAATGTTTCTTATTTTAAAGTTTTTGGTTGTAAATGCTTTATCTTAAATGAAAAGGATGCCTTAGGAAAATTCGATGCAAAATCCAATGAAGGCATATTTCTTGGTTATTCTTCCATTTCTAATGCTTTTCGTGTTTTCAACAAAAGAACCTTAGTTATAGAAGAATCTATTCATGTGGTTTTTAATGAAATTTTCGAATTTAAGAAAAAATATTTTGATGATGATTTTGGCTTTGATAATTTGAATTTGAATGAACCCTCTCCTTAAAACGACAACTTGGATGCATCTTCTTCCCAAACTTCCTTACCCAAGGAATGGAAGTATGTAGATGCTCATCCCAAGGAGTTAATTATATGAGATGCATCGAAAGGGGTTCAAACTCGCTCTTCTTTCAAAGATTTTTGTGCCCATGCCGCTTTTCTTTCTCAAATTGAACCAAAATGCATTGATGATGCCTTGAAAGATGATTCTTGGGTTATCGCAATGCAAGAAGAATTGAATCAATTTAAGAGGAATCAGGTATGGAAACTTGTTCCTAGACCTAATGACCACTTAGTTATTGGTACTAAGTGGGTCTTTAGAAACAAGCAAGATGAATGTGGTATCATGGTTAGAAACAAGGCTAGACTAGTGGCCAAAGGTTTCAACTAAGAAGAAGGTATCGATTACGAAGAAACCTTCGCTCCGGTGGCAAGATTAGAAGCCATTAGGATGCTCCTTGCCTATGCTAGTAGTAATGATTTCAAATTATTTCAAATGGATGTCAAAAGTGCATTCTTAAATGGTTTTATCTCTGAAGAAGTGTATGTCGAACAACCACCTGGATTTGAAAATTCTCTTCTACCTAACCATGTGTTTAAGCTAAGGCTTTATATGGTCTAAAACAAGCCCTTAGGGCTTGGTATGAGAGGCTTAGTTCCTTTTTAATTTCAAATGATTTCACTAAAGGCAAGGTTGATACTATATTATTTATTAAATATTTTAAAAATAATTTTCTTATTGTTCAAATTTATGTTGATGATATTATTTTTGGTTCTTCGGATGAATCACTATGTGAATCTTTTGCCAAGTGTATGAATCATAAATTTGAGATGAGTCTAATGGGAGAGTTAACCTTCTTTCTTGGATTACAAATTAAACAACTTAGTAATGGCATATTCCTTAATCAATCTAAATATACATTAGAATTGTTAAAACGATTTAATATGGACAGCTCAAAAGCCATCCACACTCCAACGAGTACTTCCACCAAGTTAGACTTGGATGAAGGTGGAGAAAATTTTGATCAAAAGACATATAGGGGCATGATAGGTAGCTTGCTATATCTTACTGCAACTAGGCCAGATATCATGTTTAGTGTGGGACTTTGTGCGAGATTTTAAACTAATCCTAAGTTGTCTCACCTTAAAGCCATTAAAAGAATTTTTAGATATCTTAAAGGTACTCCTAATCTAGGATTATGATATCCAAAATCTGATGACTTTAATTTGATAGCCTATGCAGATGCGAATTTTGGTGGATGTAGAATAGATAGAAAGAGTACATCTAGAACATGCCAATTTTTAAGACATGCACTCGTTTCTTGGACTTCCAAGAAACAAAATTTGGTTGCAATATCTACGGCGAAAACCGAATACATAGCCGCAAGTGCATGTTGTGCTCAAGTCATTTGGATGAAAAATACATTAGAAGATTATGGAATTTATTTAAATAACATTCCTATAAAATGTGATAATACAAGTGCTATTTGTCTTACAAAAAATCCTATTCAACACTCTAGAACTAAACACATTGACATAAGACATCACTTTATACGAGATCATGTTAACAATAATGATGTTACTCTTGAATTTATCGATACAAAACATCAATTAGCGGACATTTTTATGAAACCTTTAAATGAGGAACAATTTGACTTCATTAGGAGGGAATTAGGCATGTTAAACTGCCCTAATAAATAAGCTTTATTGTATGAGATTTTTTTTTTGAAATTTCGATTTTCAACGATTTGAACTTCTCTCGGATTTCTTCTTAAAATTTTGGATTTCTTTTTGACATCATCCTATCCTTGTTATGCTCTTGTTCACTTGTATGGATGATGTTGTGTGTTGTTACTTTCATCTACTCAGCTTTTGAATGAACTCTCTTATTTCGATTTGATCGTAATTTTGATTTGATACCCTCCTTCTTGTGACTACTTTTTCGAATGGTTTCTTGCTCTCCCCATGGCTTACTTAATCACATGAGTGATCTCTTCTTTTTGTTGATGACAAAGGGGGAGAAAAATATAATTTGCCATGATGGAGTAATTGTTGTTATGATGAAATATGCTTAAAGTGAAATATGATTTAATTGTATCGCATTGCAAGTGCTTAAAAACTTTTACTCTTGAGATAAACTACTCTTTAATATCATGCATTTATTGTAGGTGTAAATACTTTGACATTGTTTAAAGTACATTATTTTTAGTATTGATGCCTAAGCTTGTCTTTTAAGCTTTATGTGGTATGACACCTATATGATTTGACTTAAATTCAAAAGATTGAATTCAAGTGTCTTTTTACCTTCTCAATTATATGGCATATAGATAGGGGGAGTTTAGTTTAACTCCATCATCAATTGATTATCATCATCAAAAAGGGGGAGATTGTTGAATCTCGGATTTTGATGATAAAATCAATTGGTGAAATATTTGCTCTAATCTATATTATCAAAGATAAGTGTGCAGGATCAACTACGATGAGTTAGAAACATAAAGTGATTTGCCGAGGTCAAGTCCGTCAGGTGTTCAAGAGTTCATCGAAAGTCCGAAGGATCGTCAAAAGTGTTGTCGGAACCAGCTAAGATCGAATCAGGAACTTGCCGAAGTTTTCAGAAGTTCGTTGCAAAGATCGTCGAAGGTTCATGAAACTTTGTTGAGAAGGTTCGGAAGATTATCGAAGACTCGTTGAGCGTGCCATACAAGCCGGGAGCATGCTGGGAAGACGTCGGAAAAAATCCGAGGGACATATCGGAGGACCGTCGAAGTCTCATCGAAAAGCTCGCCGGAATAAGACTTGAAGAAAGTCAGCTTAAATCGCTATTAATTATGTTTTTAATTTCGTAGTTAGCACGTACTTAGGGCAAGGATTTCGAATTAATCTTGCTCTAAATTGGTAGGGGCCAACCGGGCCCTTACTGGGCCTTTTGGGCCTTGAACAAGGCCCATTCAAAGAAAGCTGAATGGGCGAGCATAGAACCACTGTGCTAGGCGGTAGCACCGCCTGCAGCGATCGGTCTTTGGCGGTGCTACCGCCCGACTGAGCGATAGTACCACCTGGCCACGTTGGTCAGCGGCGGTAGTATCGCTGCTCAGCGGTAGTATCGCTTTGCTCAGCGAGTATCGCTTGGCTGATGTCGATCCTGGATCGACAGCGTAGTATCGCCTCGACAGCGATAGCACCGCCCTAACCCGGGAATTCCAAATTTGATTTTAAATTTGGAGCCCAATTTTGAATCCATTTTGGATCTATAAATATCCCCCCTTTCTCAGCTGAAAGGGCACCCTTTTGAGAGTTAGAATCTTGGTTTTGAGTCTTTGAAAAGTCTTGAAAAGTCTTGTTCTTGCTAAGTGTTCACCTCCTTCTTCTTCTTAAGAAATCTTGTAAGAGTATGAACTTCTTGTAAAGGGTTGTAAAAAGGGGTATTGGTCCTTCCCCTTCAAAGGATTGCTAGTGGAAATGCGGAGCCGCATCGGGAAGGCTTCAAGAGTGGATGTAAGTCATTTGACTGAACCACTATACATCATTGTGTTCATGAATGTGTGAGTGTTTACATTTCTGAATTATTTCATTACTTAGCTGCAAATTGTTTAGTTCCTTGCTGCTTCATTTACTCAAGCAACTTCTTACAAGTTCTCTTTCATCGAATCGAAATCTTCCTACGAACTTATCTTTATATGAAATCGGCTTCAAAGTTACATTTTTAATCCACTGCACTAATTCACCCCCCCCCCTCTTAGTGCCTTTTTGATCCTAACACTTGAACTCTCGACGATCTTCTTGTCAAACTCCGATTAGCTTCTCAGTGAGCTCTTGACGAACTTCTCGGTGAGCTCCGGTAAACTTTTGATGAACTTCTCAGTGAACTCCCGATGAACTTTCCGGTGAGCTCCCAACGAACTTGGCAAACTTCGACAAAACTCCCGATGAACTCTCAGACTCCCGATAAATCATCCGATCTTTGACTTTGACACAATAGTTGCTTTATGCCTTATTAGTTATCGTAGTTAATTCTACAATACTTTTCTTAACATATGGATTAGATCAATAATTAATTAATTAATTTTATCATCAAAATTCGAGATTCAATACGAGGCTAGGCGGTACCACCGCTGACACAGTCTTGGAAACTATGTCTTCGACTCAACATCCAATCTTTTGACATATTCCACTCTGGCCCAACATCTGATTCCTCTTGCTTTAATCAATTTGCCTCTCCTTAATTGAAGCTAGTCCTACATCACTCAAAACGTAGATTAGATCACAAACTTTATCAATTAATTTTTTCATCAAAATATGAGATTTAACAATCTCTTCCTTTTTTATGATGGCAACCAATTGATGACAGAGTTTAAACCAAACTCCCCCTATCAATATACCATATTGATATAAATGAAAATAAAACTTTAAATTCAGAAAATTATGAGAATTTTTTGCATAATCATAATTTTAATATATTATTCCATGCATGATTCAAATTTTAAATAATCATACTTATTCTACTTCTCCCCCTTTGTCATCAATAAAAAGGAGAAGTGCAACCAGCAAGTTTTGAAATATATAAGTTTTACAACATACAAGCTAGCAACAATTTTGAGTTGTGCAAGTTAGCAATTTTTGCTTTACTTATGATATATGCAAGTTTGCAAGTTTTGCTTCTTGAGATGGGCAAGATAGCATTTTTGCTTCTCTTGAGATTGCAAGCTAGCAATTCTAAGTGATGTTCAAGATAACAAGTTCTTTCTTCTTTGTTGAGAAGCACAAGCTAGTAAATTTTTTGCTTCCTTTGCAATGAGCAAGCTAGCAATTTTTTTGCTTCCTTGCTTCCTTGCAATGAGCAAGTACAAACTAGTAAAAGCAAACTTTGCTTTTATTTGTGATGTGCAAGTAGCAAGACTTTCTCCCCCTTTGTCATTGCCAAAAGGAAGGAAAGAATACAATGGTACAAAAAAATTTTCTTTACATCAATTTTCAAATTATAACATGAAAGATATCAAGAAATATCAATTTAGTGATAGGGTATACAATTCATGAATATAAGAAAATCATAAATAAATAATGACATGAAGGATATAATATCAAAGATCAAGAAAAATCAAGTCATGAATATCGAAAGACATAATTCATTTGATAAATCTCTTTAATAAAGCGAAAGAATCATACGAGAAGGAATTGTAAAAGATCTTGATTCATATAAAAAAAAGTCTTAATTTATAATTCCAAGAATTCAATATCATAATATAGATAAAAAAAATTTTATAGCAAAAAGAGTCATGGGAGAACAAATGAAGGATCTTGATTTATGCATAATATGTCTTAATTCATCATGAATCATAAGAATTTAAGTTTATAATTTTAAAAAATCATGATTTATTTGGAAAATTCTCCTATTTTGTAAATAACAAGAAGAAAGGAGGACTTGGTTCATGCATAAGAAATATCGAGTCATCAAGATCATGATAAAAAAAAATTCGAGTATCAAGAGAAGGAATCATGATTCACGTAACAAAAAGATTATCAATTCATGCATTTGAATAAATATTTTTCAAACTACTATTACATCAACTCATTATACATAATTTGAAAATGTAAAATCATCAAACATGATACAAACATTTATTTTCAAAACATTCATCATTATTTCTAACTTATTCAATTTGTCAAATCATCAAAATCACTTTCAAGAGATTCAAAATGACATAACTAGATTCATCAATCTCTTATTGAAAAATTGCTAAAAATTTAAAGATAGAGAACTTTTCTTTAAAAAAAAATTAGTTTCCTCTTTTTAGTTATTTTAATTTTTCTGATTTAATTCATACAAGCATGTCTTTGTCTTTTATGTCAAATAAAAATATGCATCAACATTCAAGACCAAAAAAATAAATTTCGTTATAAAACCATCAAGATCAAAAATATAACACATTAAACATAAGGCATCTTCAAACAAAAGATTTGATTTATCATTTTAATTGTAATGATAATATATTTTCCTTCTTAAGTGAGTCTAATACTTTATACTTAATGCAAAGAATTAATATGCAATAGTCATGCTCCTTTTTTTAATCTAGAAAGAAAAGCATGATCAATTTTTTTAGTATTTTATATTTCTTGCTAACTAAATTAAAATCATCAAGCAACTCATGAAAAGCATTAAGTAATTTTATAGTAAAGTAAAGGGATTTTGGTTGAGTCACTTACCTTATCATTGTGAGCTATCAAAGCGTAGTCAGCCACTTCGTCTTCGGATGCACTCGATTCGTCCTTGAGTGCTTTCTTCTTCTTTTATGCAAGCACCTTCTTCTTCACTTTTGTACACTTGTCTTTGGAGTGCCCTAGCTTCTTGCATTCATAGTAAGTGGTTGTGCTCGGATTAAGTTCATTTTTAGATTTGGTTTCTTGTTTTATGAATTTTTTTAGTTTTTTGTCAAAAGTTCTATGTCATCATCACTTGAGCTTTTGCTCGAGTGGTATTCTTTTGTTCTAAATGTTAAATTCTTCATATTCTTTAGAAGGTGGTTCTCATATTTATCTTGTGTCATACATGTCATTTTATAGGTCATTAATGACCCGATAAGTTCTTTAAAAGGATAATAGTTCAAGTCATTTGTTTGTTGAATAGTAGTTACTTTTAGACCCTAACTCTTTGGAAGGGATCTTAGAATCTTGTTTACAAGTTCAAGATTAGAAAAAAATTTACCAAGCGCTTTCAAACCATTGACAGCATTCGTGAAATTGGTGTACATATCTCTAATAGTTTCGTTGGTTTCATTTAAAACGATTCAAAATCATGCATTAAAAGATTTATTTTAAAATCTTTTACTCGACTTGTGTCTTTGTGTGTAATTTCAAGAGTATGCCAAATTTCATGTGTAGCTTCACAAATCAAAATCCGATTAAATTTATTTTTATCAAGAGTGCAAAACAAATCGTTCATCGCTTTAGCCTTTAAAGAGAATGTCTTCTTATCCAAATCATTCCATAAGTTCATTAGTTTAGAAGACTTTTAAAAATTATTTTGATAATATTCCATAAATTCAAATCCAAAGAAAGCAAGAAAACTCTCATTCTCTCTTGTGATGCATAAGCTAGCAAACCTTTCTCCCCCATTGTCATTTTCGAAAGGAATGGGAGGATACAATGATATAAACTTTTACATCAATTATAAATTTGCATCAACAAGAATTTTACAACAATTTTTCAATCATAACATGATGCATTCAAGGAAGTATTGAATTATAGGAGAAGAGATCAATTTAAGCATACAATGTTTCAATCATCAAATTCAAGTCATGAATCATATCATCTCATTCGTAAAAGAATTATATGAGAACATAATTCATGCATAAGAGTTCTTATCAAGATCACATTTTAAAAGAAATTCTAAGTATCAAGATATCAAGATCACATTTTAAAAAAAAATTCCAATTATCAAGATATCAAGATCATGACATGGATTGTTTTCCTCTTTGGTAAGTGGTAAAAAGAAGCAACCAAAGAGGAAAAGATTTCGATTTCCATAAAAGAGTGTCTCAAGTCAAGAGTCCGAGAAATTAAAGTCATGATTTCAAGAGATCAAGAGAAGAGTCATAAAATCATTCAAACTCAATTTGTAAATTCGAAACTCATAATCAAATCATCAAAATCATTTTTGAGATTCAAGAGATTTACATAAACATAATATACATGGATTCATCATTTGTCTTTTATTAAAAAATCAAAAACTCTATAGATAAATAATTTTCAAGAATAATGTATTTTCTTTTTATTTCATATAAGTATACTTTTGTCTTTTAATGTTAAATAGAGACAAGCATGAAAGTTCAAGACGTAAAGGCAAAATGCATCATCTAGATTTTTAAAGTTAAAAAATATAACACGTCATATAAAAATTCATCATAAAAATGATTAAGACCAAAAACACATTAGTTCAAAATGTAAGATTCACTCATCATGCATAATGTGTTTTATTTTAAGTTATTTGTTTCATATAAGTGTGCTCATGTTTTAAAAGATGAGTATCATGTTTAAAACCAATACATGAGTTTCATCATCACGATATAACACCTTCAAATCCTCATACATGATATCATAAAATCATTAATCATGATAACAAACATTTAATATTTTCATTTCATCATTATCAATGATGATTTCATAAGGTATGTTCAAATATTTATACGAAAGCCATCATCATATAAATTTGAAATATAAGTTTTGTCATTAAAGTCATTAAGATCAAATGCATTAACATAAAACATCATGATAGTGAATTTTCTCATTTTTATATGTTTCAATTTAAGTGATTTGATCTTTCATAGGAATGTTCAAATTTTTATATAAAAGCCAAGTATCATCATATAAATCCGAAACAAAGTTACGTCAAAACCATCAAGATGAAAAACACATCATTCCAAAACATAAGATTTCAAATTGCAAAATCAAGCATGGTACAAACATTATCATTAAATCATCAAACTTATCAAGCATGATTTCATAAAGCATCATCAAAATCATTTCAATTTTAATATTCTTTCTTTCATTGTTATTAGTTATAACAAGATTTTTTTTTCTTCTTACATGATTTTAGCTTAGTATTAAAAATTAAGAGTCATGCTCAAATTTTTACCAAAATCATGCATCATTTTATAAATCCGAAAAGCAAGTTTCGTCATCACAATATAACACTTATAAGATCA
The DNA here is from genome assembly GCA_024322285.1 of Musa beccarii. Classification (NCBI taxonomy): domain Eukaryota; kingdom Viridiplantae; phylum Streptophyta; class Magnoliopsida; order Zingiberales; family Musaceae; genus Musa; species Musa beccarii. The sequence goes on along the minus strand of CM044396.1, from coordinate 46,885,416 downwards.
ATACTTCAAAAAACTCATGCATGATATAAAATCATATTTATAACCAAAAAGCAATATAAAATATCAAGATACACATGCACGGATTAATCCTATTAGGTGTACAAGTATTATCACAAATCATGCAAGTATCATTTTAATTTTCAAAAACACAAGAAAAGCATGATATTAAAAAAAATTCCTACTAACTAAATCAAGCAACTCATAAATGAGATTATATAATTTCTATTAGGGATCGAGTGGCACTAAGAGGGAGGGGTGAATTAGTGCAACGGTAAAGAACGATAAACTTTTGATGTTTTAAAACAAGTTTTGGAAACTTCGTATGTTGAAAATGATGCTTCAATTAAATCTGCAACGAAAGATGCTTTAGAAGTAAATTGATTCATAAGAAGGAGATGAGAAAGTAGAGCATCAAAGTGAAGATGGTTTGCAGTAAAGTAAATTGCAAGAATATAAACGCAAATCGATTTATAGTGGTTCGGTCATACGACCTACGTCCACTCCCGATTCCTCTTCACTTGAGGCCACCGACTTTTCCACTGGCTATCCTCCTTCCAACGGGTGAGGATGAACTTCCTTACAGTACCTCTCCTTTTGACGGGCTTAGGAGGTAACCCTTACAAGGCCTCTCACCTCTCTCTTGGACTAGAACATACTTAAAACTTAGAGAAAAGATTTTGATACTATTTCAAGAGAGTTTTCCTTATTTCTTTCTCAGTTCTAGACACCCTTTCAACCATGAATAAGAGAGGTATTTATAAGCCTCAAGAAGATTCAAATTTGGAGCCCAAATTTGAATCACTTTCGTATTTCCCGGTGCTAGCGGTGCCACTGCCTATCAATGTCAGACACTAAAAGTGTACTGGGCGGTGCCACCACCCAACCTGACGGTGCCACTGCCTGGGCTTGCTGCCCAGTGGCGGTACCACCACCTAGCCCAGTAGTGCCACCACCTGGGCTCTCGGGCTCTAGGCGGTGCCACCACCCCAGCTTGGATAGTGCCACCGCCCAAGCTCTTAGCCACTGGGCGGTGCCATCGCCCAGCCTAGGCGGTACCACCACCCAACCTTTTTCAGCACACTAGTTTGGGCCTTAAACTCGGCCCAAACCAGTCCGTTATTGGGCCCACTTGGCCCCAAATTGGGTTATAGGATTAATACCTAATCCTAACCCAAATTAACATGCTAACTACGAAATTAAAGATATTTCCTAAGCTATTACAAAGTCTGACAAGTTAAGACTTCTTCCGGCGAGCTTCCGGTGAACTTCCGATGATCTTCCAATGAACCCACGGAAACCATTCTACAGACTCCTGACAAGCTCCTGGACTTCATGATGATCTTAGTGAGTTCCAACGAGCTTCTTTAGCATGCTCCGATCTTTCTTGGCAAGCTCTGCAAACTTTCGACAAACCTTCCGGCGAACTTTTGAAAACCCTTCGGCAAGCTCCCTACTCATTCTCGGCCAGTTCTGGCAGTACTCCCAACAAATCTTCGAACTTCTTTCGAACTCCCAACGATTCATCACACTTGTCTTCTGGCACTTTGTTTCACTTTACGTCTTCATCGTTATCATAGTTAATCCTGCACACACAAATAAAACTCTACTTCGATCTAGACAATTATTACAATGTGAATTAATATTCAGTTGCCCGGCACATCATTGGTCATGCTTCGTCTGATTCTTCAATGCATCGTCCTCTCTTACGTTTTGTTACCCAATTAGCGGTTGACCTCCACAACCCCGATATCCTTGGCGCAACACACTCTTCTTGGCCCGATGCCCGACGTCCGATGCCTTCTATCGATTGTCGACCGAACCTCTGGCTCGACATCCAATATCCCAACGTAATCACCCGGCGCAACGTCAATTCCTCCAATGTCAATTGTCTAATCTTGATCGATAGTAGACCTACGTTACTCAAAACACAGTTAGATCATAAAACACAATCAATTAGTTTCATCATCAAAATTCGAGATTCAACAATCTCCCCCTTTTTTATGATGACAACTAATTGATAACTAGCGAAGTTAACCATAACTCCCCGGAGTTTAACCAAACTCCTCCTACCAATATGCCATTGATAGAACACTTGCATTATCCCAAATCCAAGCAACATTCATCACAAAATATGAGAATTAACAAACCATCATGAAAATATATAAAATATTCTTTATAATGCATGAAGTCATCAATCTACTTCTCCCCCAATGTCATCAACAAAAAGGAGAAGTTGCATCATAGCTAATTTAAAAGATATGCAAGTTTTACAACACACTAGCTATTAATTACATCATACAATATTTAAGCATAGCTTTGCAATACTCAATCATAGCAAGATTTTTAAAGATGTCCAAGCATAGCAATTCAACACTTGCTTCTTGTGCAAATTTGCACTTTACTTTTCTTAAAATTGTAAGGCAGCAATTTTTGATATTTAAGTTTTTTCCTCTTTTGTAAGCTAGTAAGATAGTAAGTTTGCACTTTGATTTCTTTGTGATATGCCAAGCTAGCAATTTTCTTCCTCTTGAATGAGCTAGCAAATTTTTCATTTAAGGTGCAAGCTAGCAATAAACTTTCTCCCACTTTGTTTTTATTAAAAAGAATGGGAGGATTAATACTTCAAATAATCTTGTATGAGATTCAACAATTTATATCAAAAATGTAAGAAATTAAGTTGAGCAAAATTTTTGCCTCTCTTGAAATAGCAACTTATTGCTTCTCAATGTTCAAACTAGCAAAATTTTCTCTTTTGATATACAAGCTAGAAATACCATCTCCCCCTTTATCATTATCAAAAAGAAGGGAGGAACCAATTATTTAGATTTTTTACATCAATTAATATTTCAATCATCACATGATGCATACAAGACAACAATGCAAAAAAATCATGTTATGAAAGATATCAATATGAAAATTTAACAAAGATCAAAACCAAGAGATATCATTCATGATTCATAACTTTCTTTTTAGCAAGTTCAAGATCAAGATTCATATGTATCAATTTTCAATTTATGATTAAGAATATACAACCAAGAATCATGATATAAAAACATAGCATTCTCATAGATCAAGTCATAATTCAATGATTCATCATAAAGCAAATTAATTTTCATCATCACATAAGGCATGCAAGCCAAAATAATCATGTTATTTCTAAGTCATGAAAGATATGACATCAAAGCTCAAGAGAATCAACATGAACATAATTCATGTGACATACCCTTTTAATAATGATTCATCATTAAAGATATCAAGATCATAAATTCATAAAAATTCAAGTATTTAAGTTCCAAGAAATCAAAAGACAAGTTGCATTTTCTGTGAAAATTTTTCTTTTGATAACCGAAAGAAACATGAAAAACGATCTTGATTTATAAAGTCCTTCAAGTTATAATTTACAAGATCATGATTTCAATAAAATATCTTTATAGAAAAATGAAATCTTTTAGAGCTTGATTCAAGCATTACAAACATCTCAAAAAAGTATTTCAAGCCAGCAAGATCACATTTGAAGGATAAAATATATCACAATCGTAAATGTCGATAAGTGATTCATTTGAGTGCAAAACCACTTGATTCATGCATAGAAATTCCAAGTATCAAATATTAAGATATCAAGACTTAGATTGTGATAAAGCTCATTCAAGTTCGAATCATCAAAATCATTAACATAGTTTATGAGATTCACAAATGACATAAACTTGAATTGTTCTCCTCTTTAGTAAATAAAAAAGAAATTATAGGAGAACAAAATAAATTAAGAGAGATAGAACATGGTTGAAACATTGAACATGATTCATGTTTAAAATGTATCTCACGTCGTAAATATAAATCAAGCATTTGTCAAATCCGAAATCATCTTCAAAATTACATTAAATAAATTCATACATGACAAGCATAGATTTATTAAAAAATTGATAAGATAGAGGATTACAGTTCGTTTTTATAAATTTTTATTCATATGATTTGCTTCTTATAAGCATGCCTTTACCTTAAAAAGAAATGTTAACATTCAAGATGGGAAGGCAAATTTCGTCATAAAGATCATGAAATTGTAAGTCATTAAGTATGCGACATTTTTCAAAATTGATTCAAGAGATTCATATGATTCATGAAATGAGTTTATTAATTTCAATAGGATAGAAAATGCATTTTCATTTCATGCAATTGATTTCATATAATCATGTTCAAACATCATCATATAAATTCCAAAATATACGTTTCATAATCAAAACTATCAAGACAAAACATATCAAACATAAAGCATCATGATAGTATATTTTTCATTTTTATATGTGAATTTTTTTTAGTATAGAAGATGTGCATCATGTTTAAAACCAAAAAACCGATGCAAAACCATCAAGATACACATACATTTTCATTTTTTATCGTTATCAACCATGAATTTTTTAAAACATCATCAAAATCATTTTAGTTCTAAAGCTCTTTCTTTCATTGTGGTTAGCTATAACAAGATGTTTACCATCTTACATGATTCTAGTTTAGTGTGAGAACTCTAAAGTCATGTATCACTTTTAGCACCAAGAGCATCATTATGTAATTCCAAAATGTCATCAAAATCTTTCATTCAGGAATTTTAGAAAGAGCAATGTAGATATATTACATGTAAGCATGCTCAAATCCTTTTTGTCTAAGGGATGTGTATCAAGTTTAAAACCAAGACAAGTTTCATTATCAAAAATATGATATGTCATCTAAAAATTTCATCATAAAGCCGTTAAGAACAATATTCTGAAATATAAGATTTCAAATTAACAAGCATGATACAATCATTTAGCATGATTTCATAATGCATCATCAAAATCATTCTAACATTCTTTCTTTCATTATTATTAGTTATAATAAGATGATTTAGCTTAGTGTGAGAAATCAAACATCATTCATGAAAAGTCGTAGATATTCATGGATTTAAACAAGCATTGTCAATAATCATGCAAGCATCATTCATAAAATTGCATCATTCAAAATTTCAAAACATAACATGCATGATATAAAATCATCAAACATCATGTTTAGAATGGAAAACCAATATAATTCATTAAGATACACATGCATGGATTAGTCCTCATAGGTGTACAAACATTATCACACATCGTACAATCATCATTCAAATTTTTATTTTTCAAAAATTCTAGTAGAAAAAGCAGGAAAATATTTGAAAATAATTTTTTTATTTCCTACCAACTAAACTACGCACTCATGAAAAATTTCAAGTAATTTCAAAAAGCAAAAGAGCTTTGGTTTTTATTTCCTACCAACCTACGCACTCATGAAAAATTTCAAGTAATTTCAAAAAGCAAAGGAGCTTTGGTTAAGTTGCTTACCTTGTAGTCAAAGACCGTCAAAGCCCAATTCGTCGTTTTGTCATTTGATTCTTCTTTGCGCTTCTTCTTCATCTTTGGCCTCTTCCTCCATTCAAGTTCATTTGTATTTTTTAATTTTTGTTTATTGAACTTGTTAACATTCATTGTTATGTGTTCAATGTCCTCATCACTTGAGTCATCACTCAAGTGGTATTCAATTATCCAAAGTTCCAAATCCTTCCTATTCTTTGGAAGGTGGTTCAAGTGTTTAATGAGTTTAAAATGTTCTAGGAGGCTCATTTCATATGTCATTAGTGAGCCAATTAGTTCTTCAATAGGTAAATTATTTAAATCTTTAGCCTCTTGTATTGTGGTTACTTTAAGATCTTACATTTTTAGAATGGATCTTAAGATCTTGTTTATGAGTTCAAAATCTAAAAAAGATTTACCAAGAGCTCTTAGACTATTGACATCATCCGTGAAACGGGTGTACATGTCACTGATAGCCTCGCTTAGTTTCATTTGGAAGAGCTCAAAATCATGCAATAAGAGGTTTACTTTCAAGTCTTTAACTCTACTATAAATCGGAGAAGGCTTCGGAAGTGGATGTAGGTCGGATGACCGAACCACTATAAATCGGTTTGCATTTACTTTTTTGCAACTTACTTTGCTACAAACCATCTTCATTTGCTGCCTTACTTACTCAACTTCCTCTTCATCTTCATACGTATCATTTTAAGTTTATACGCAATCGAAACGGTTTCAAATAATGATAGATCAAGTTTCAATTTTGATTTATAATGCTTAAACGATCTATTAGTGCTATCGATTTGTTTTTTTATCTAGCCCATCATATCATTTGCTTGTGGGCAATATAAGGTTCTTTATGTTTGATCAATGAACCACCGTCAATAGCTTGCTATGGCTATAGTATTATTAAGGGCAATAGCCTTCGATAGTTGCTAGCCCAACCATGGGCAACGACCGTGGACAAGTGCTAGTATACATAACGGAAGCGCCACGGGGTGCGACAACCAATGGTGGTCGCATGCATGATTGCCTATGTGTAGCACATCCTTGTAGCGACCAGCTTACTTTTTGAGAAATCCAAGGGGCGATATCACATACATGTTGAATCTCGAATTTTGATGATGAAACTAATTGATTGTAGTTTATTGTTTAATAGAATTTTGAGTTACGCAGGTCTACTATTGATCAGGATTAGACAGTTGATGCTGAAGGAATTGACGTTGTGCCAGAGGTGATCACGTCAGGATATTGGATGTCGAGCCGGAGGTTCGATCGACAATCGATAGAAGGCTTCGTATGTCGGGCATCGGGCTAAGAAGAGCATGTTGCGCCAAGGATATCGGGGTTGCAGAGGTCAATCGCTGATTGGGCAATGGACTGCAAAAGAGAATGATGTGCCGAAGGATCGGACGAAGCACCAACCAATGACGTGCCAGGCAACTGAATGTCAATTCACGTTGTAATAACTGTCTAGATTGAAGTAGAGTTTTTATTTGTGTGTGTGCAGGATTAACTATGATGACGATGAAGACGTAAAGTGAAACAAAGTACTGAAAGACAAGTGTGATGGATTGTTGGGAGTTCGAGAGTTCGACAGAAGTCCGAAGATTCGTTGGGAGTGTTGCCAAAATCGGCCGAGAACGAGTAGGGAGCTTGCCAAAGGGTTTTCGGAAGTTCACCGGAAGGTTCATCGAAAGTTCGTAGAGCTTGCCAAGAAAGATCGGAGCTTGCCAAAGAAGCTCGGTGGAACTCACCAAGATCATCATGAAGTCCGGGAGCTTGCCGGGAGTTCGCAGAATAGTTTCTGAGGGTTTGTCGGAAGACCACCAAAAGTTCGTCGAAAGCTCACCGAAAGAAGTCTTGTATTATGGACTTTGTAATAGCTTAAAAAACATCTTTAAAATTCATAGTTAGTACATAATTTGGTTTAGGATTAGGTGTCAATCCTATAAACCAAATTTGGGCCAATTTGGACTTCATTTAGACTGGTTTCGACCGAGTTTTCGGCCGAAACCAATGCTGAAATGACCTTAGCGGTGGCACCGCCTAGTGGCCGAACCAGGCGGTAGAATCGCCAGTGCTAGGTGGTGGAACCGCCCACTAGCCAAGTGCTGGGTGGTGGTACCGCTCAGCCTAGGGCGGTAGAACCGCCCAACGCCAGAAGGCATAGGCAGTAGCACCGCCTACCTTGGGCGGTGGAACCACCTGTGCACTGTCAATCTGACGACTGACAGGCAGTAGCACCACCTTTGACAGGCGGTAGCACTGCTAGCATCGGGAAACCCAAATATAATTCAAATTTAGAGCTCAAATTTGAATCCTCTCTAGATCTATAAATACCCCCCCTTTCTCAGCTGAAAGTAAAACCCTTTGAGAGATAGAAATTGAGCAAAAGGCTTGGGAAAGTCTAGTTTTCAATAGCTTGTGTTCACCTCCTTCTTTCTCTTTGAAAAATCTGTAAGAGTGTGAACTTCTTGTAAAAGGGTTGTAAGAGGGGTGTTTGGTCCTTCCCCTTCAAAAGGATTTGCTAGTAGAAGTTGGGAGCCTCATCGGAGAAGGCTTCGGAAGTGGATGTAGGTCGGATGACCGAACCACTATAAATCGGTTTGCATTTACTTTTTTGCAACTTACTTTGCTACAAACCATCTTCATTTGCTGCCTTACTTACTCAACTTCCTCTTCATCTTCATACGTATCATTTTAAGTTTATACGCAATCGAAACGGTTTCAAAACATAGCTCTAATACTAACTGAAAGTATAAAAATAATGATTATGCTATTATTTTATAAAAAATTTTAATACTAGAAATTAAAATCAAATAATGATAGATCAAGTTTATAATGCATACCTTATGATGTCATTCAGAAAGCTTTTATCTAATTTATAGATGTATCATTGCCAGATTCGAAAGTTATAGTAATGTCGATCTGTAATGAGAACTAGACTCACCTTCTCTCTTCATATCCTTCACAGGACTGCTATGAGCGATGAATCGGTGACCAAGGCAGATTGAGAATAGATCTATAATCTTAATAACTAATGTTTCATAGAAGATCTTATCATTTTATATGTGAGAGTAGAGAATATAAGATGATAATTAAGAAAATCCATTTCATCATGATTATCTCATAAAGAATTCTATTATAATTGGATTTTCTTTCTATTGATCGATAATCATAATTAGAATTTAATCAGATTTATAATATATCATATCTAATTCGATAGGATCAAATAATCTAACAGCTACAAGTTTGATTTTCAAGTTTAAGAAAGTCAATCAGGTTAGATCAATTTCATTGTATTGGATTGATGACCAAAAATAATTCATTAAGTAATGATTATAAAGAAGATAACACATGATGACTTTATTTGTGGTTTTAATGGGTGCTCGGATGCACCAAATCTATAATCTTTAATTGAAAATATTTTATTCAAGTTTATTTGTTGAAAAGATCATGCTTTGCATCTTATGACCACTTTTGGCTATGGAAGTTTGATGAGAAAAGATCTAGCCTTTTCTGAGATGGTAGTTTGGATTGATAGATGCTCTTTGAAATTGAGGAATTTGATTATAAATATTTGACATATGTTGAAAGTTTTTTTTTATTCTTTCTTTCTCACTCATGTATGTAAAAAAGGAAATTAACCTACTAATTGATTATCTAATCATGCTAAACTAACTAAGACTTCATCTTCTTAAAGAGTGGAGTGACCTTCTCAATTAGCATCTCAATTAACATGTCTTTCGTGCTCTGACTTACATAACTCTTTTTATATTTTTGCAGTTTAATTTATATATTTTATTTTCTTTAAAAAACGGACAACTTGGCTTGTCTTTCAATTTTCTTTTACTGTGTCCTTCATTACTTAGTACCTGCTTGAACTACTTTTTATTATATATCTCAAGCTCTTGCAGTATTTCTATTTTGTGTTTAAAATGTAATATAATATATATTGCTTTTTTATCTTACAAATTTGAGTCTATAATCTACAGTGAAGGACATTATTGCCAACAATAAATGTGCAACTTACATTGATCTAGGATGACTTGATCTTAAATAGTTTGGAGTCGATAGGAAATTTATCGACAGTTGACACACAATCATCACATATCATCCAAGTTATATGCTTACGTGTACAAAGTTTAGAAAAACACAAGCTTCATTCTTGTTCACTATAGCAAGAAGACAATCACAAACATCTTTATCTCCCTTTATAACAAAAAAAGGTAATCACAAACTTCTTTCTATCTCTTTATGATAATAAAGGCGATTCTAAACTTCCTTCTCTTCTTTTATGATAATGAAGAACATTACAAACTTTCTTCCCCTCTTTCAAGATATAAAAACACATCCTAAATAAAAAAATAGGAGACTTACTCCTTTTGAAATACTTAAACCCATATTTGGGGACCTTGAATACTAACATAAGTATTGGAGGGGTCAAGGTGGGAAACCCCCCCACCATTAATCACTTGTATAGGACTTCAACATATCTAAGGAGCACCTTGAGATGACTTAAACTCCCTTCAGTAGGTAAGCTGCACCTTGGGATAACTCCAAGCTCCCTTCAATAGGTAGGCCACATATCGGAATAACTGCAGAATCGTCACCATGAGCCAATAATATATCAAGAGTCTACCTACCTTCTCAACTCCCCTCCATGGCGAATCGTACCCTTGCCCCGAGGGAGGCCCCTTAGATGGATCTTCACCTTCAGGACCAAACCAGGTCATGTTGGCTCCCTAGTCAATGGCACCAAGACAACCACATTTTGACTCATGACAAAATGTGACCTATCAAATTAGTACCAGAAGGAGGGCTCGAATATTGTGAGAACCTTTATTTATGACTCCTCCTAACAAACACCCTAGCAAAGAGGCACCCCCTCTAGTACTCAACTCCTTCAAACAAGGACACCTTCCCTTCACCCCTTTTTTAGTAAGAAGGTATCTCTACCTCAATGCAAACTCCAAGATCACCCTGAGAGGAGATAACCCCCAACCCAAGGTACCATGACTAAGCACCAAGCCACACCCAAAGTTAGCTCGGGCAAATCCTTCCACCCAAAGCTACTCTTCCAACTCCCCAAAAAAGAACTCCTCGATGAGACCACACCCAAGAGAGAACTCATCATCTTAAGATTATGGAAGACAGGGCTCTATCTCGAGCACAGCACATCAACAAAAAGGATTATATCTTTAAAGCATTCTCTCAACCAAAAAGCCATAACAGAACAACACATGGAGAAAGAAAATTTCATTAAAAATGGGCGGTTTACATCAGTGCAGCACTTACAATCGAGGGCTCACATCTAGAAGACCCAAACTGAAATCCTTCAAAAAGAATTAAAAACAAAAGAGAGAGAAGAGGATGAGGTATTCAATCAGAAGAGAAGGATGAGTTAGGTTGTCATTGAAAGGGGCCAGCACTTCTAGGACATCGAGATCTTTGGGCCACAAAATGAAGGGATCCTCCTCAACACTCATTCTCAAGTACTTGGCTTTAAAGTGCCCCAAAGCAATGAGATACCCATATCAATACGAAACCCTTCCCGATCTCAATAGGCTCTATTGAAACCCCTCCAACTCCTTATACGTTGCCATCGCCCCCCTCTCTAGATCATGAGCTCGGCTTTGCTCCTCATGTAGGAGCTCTTTAGCCTCTTGGGCCTCAATCCTGGTGGCCATCAACTCATCATAGCACATCTGTATATTGTCCTCCAACTGGTCCCCACTCTCTTGGGCATGTTGAATCTTAGATTTTGATAATGAAACTAATTAATAAAATTATGATCTAATCTGTATTTTGAGTGACATAAAACTAATTACGATCATAAAAAAGTAAAACAATTAAAGCAGAAGAATCGAACATTAGGCCGGAGTCAAAAATTAGACATCAGGCCAAAAGGATCAAACAATGCATCGAGAATGGATGTTGCAGGAGTCAATAGGCCGATGGATCAGGTGTTACGCCGAAGGTTCGGACGATGCACTGGAAGCTCGTCGGGAGTTCACTGGAAGTTTGCTAGGAGTTCACCGGGAGTTTCTCAGAAGTTCACTGGGTGTTCGAATGAACAATTGATATGCCGGACAACTGAGATTGCTTGGATTATAATTGTTTAAGCCTTAATTATTGTAGTTAGGTTTCAATTTGAGTTAGTTTTAGGAGAAATCCTATTAACTCAATTAGAGGCCAACTAGGCCCAAACTAGGGTTGAATTAGGCCAAGAGAAAAGCCCATTCAGTGACTTATAGCTATGTCAGGAGGTGGCACCACTAGGGTTAGCGGTGGAACAACTTGAGCTCAGGCGGTGGTACCGCCCAGTGTTAGTACTGCAAGCGGTGGTACCACCAATACCCCAAAATCTTGGGGTGTTTGAATTTTAGCTCTAATTCTTAAAGCCATTTGGGGTCTATAAATGCCCCAATTATTCTTACTTGGTAAAGCAAGAATTAAGCAAGAAAAAAAGAGTAAAAACTCTGTGACCCTTAGTGTAGAAGCCCCTCCTATAACTTAAAGTTAGTCCTAAGAGAAGTGTGTAAATGAATACTTGCAAAAGAAAGAGTTATAAAAGGATAGTTGGTCTTCGCCCATTGAAGAAAGACCGTTAGTGGATGCCGATGGCCTCGACGAAGGAAGAATCGGGAGTGGACGTAGGTCGGACAACGAAATCACTATAAAATTAGTGTGCCTTCCTTTCTCTACTTATTTACTTATTTTGCAAATGCTTTACCTGCTCATTACTATGCTTACAAATCCTTTTAAGTCTAAACGCTTTTTCGATGCGAGTTTTATCGATTCAAAAGATTTTCAAATCACAATCATTTTAACGAAGACACTAATTCACACCCCCCCCCTCCTCCCTTTTAGTGTCAACTTTGTTAGTTATAGGTGCCCTACAAGCTAATCACGTGAGTGATGGTACCTGTGATACACTACGTCGATCTCTTTGCTCATTATTACTGAGATTTTCTCACATTATCTGGATGAATATTATGATATCCTTAGATCTCTAGAATGGGAATCGAATTATGATGAGATCACGATAATGAGACTGATATACCTTTAAACACATATCCTAAATCATCCTAGTTATAGGTTACTCGAAAAGGATATCGAGATAACCAGATAGACTAGTACGTTGTATACTCATCTATATGATGGAGGCGATTAGTCTCATAGTCGCTTGTGTGGAGATACTAAAGGTACAATACAGGTGCTCATTGGAGATTGAGTACCTGGATCCATCTGATACCTGCTTGTGACACTTAAAGTTTATGTTATATCAAGACTGGTATATAGCATAGCATACATGATAGGCCTTATTGCTAAGGTATAGGGTATCCTATATATATGTGCCCTTTCTTCAAGAGTCTTTGGGGTACACTCCTAGAAAGTAATAGCCTATATCTCATCAATGTGAAACCTCTCTTAAATTTTTTTGTCAAACATTTTAACAATGGTGTCTATGTACTTGGACTAGGACAAGTCAAGCATCCTTTTGAATCTATCTCTATAGATCTGAATCTCTAGTATAAAGAATGCTTCCTTTAAGTCCTTCATGGGGAAGTGTCTAGATAGCCAAGCATTTACTATGGAGAGCATTCCCACATCATTCTCAATGATCAAGACGTCATCCACATATAACACCAAAAAGGTAATAGTGCTCCCACTTACCTTCCTATATACACCAAGCTCATCTTCATTCTTAACGAAGTCATAAGACCTTATTGTCTCATCAAATCTTATGTTCCAACTTTAGAAAGCTTGCTTCAGTTCATAGATTGACCTAAGCAACTTACACGCCTTATCTAGACTATCCTTGGATACGAATTCCTCATGTTGCCATTAAGGAATGTGATTTTCATATCCATCTGCCAGATTTCATAATCATAGTGTGCTACAATAGCTAATAGAATTCGGATGGATTTTAGCATAACTATAAGTGAGAAGGTTTCGTCATTGTTAACACCTTTGCTTTGATGATGGCCTTTAGCCACTAGCCTTGCTTTATATGTCTCTATCTTTCTATCTACTCTGATCTTCTTCTTGAAGATCCATTTATAACTAATGGGTACGATACGCTCGGGTGCATCAACTATGTTTCAAACCTTGTTGGAGTACATGGATTTCATCTCTAAATTTTATAGCTTCTTGCCACTTTCCAGAGTCTATACTCGTAATAACCTCCTTGTAGATTTGAGGATCAATATCCTCAACATCCTCTCCTTTGATATGTTCCATATATCTCTCAGGAGGATGTGATACTCTTTCGAACCTACGTAAAGTCGGAACTTGTGTGCTAGGTACCTGAACAGACTTTGGCTATAAAATGGTGCTTGAGCTATGTTCTCCAATCTCGCTCAACTCTATCACGCTCCCACTAACTCCACCAAGAATGTGTTCCTTCTCAAGGAACACTATTCTCGGGGTGATAGAAATAATACCCACAAGTTTCCTTGGGGTATCCACAAACTTGCACCGTTCCATCCTGGATTCCAATTTGACGGGTTTGTGTCTCTTAACGTGAGTAGGATAGCCCCAAATCTTAATAATCTTAAGATCAGGCTTCTTCCCTTTTCATATCTCATATGGTTTAGACACTACCGACTTAGTTGGAACTCTATTCATAAGGTAAACTACAAACTCTAGAGCGTATCTCCAGAATGAGATAGGAAGGTCGACGAAACTCATCATGGACTACACAATGTCTGACAGCATATGATTCCTCCTTCAGATACACCATTGAGCTAGGGTGTTTAAGGAGGTATCAATTAAGATAGAATCTCATGGTTATTAAAGAACTGGGTGAACTCTGTACTCAAGCACTCACCTCCTCGATCTGATCGAAGAATCTTAATACTCTTTCTAGTCTTGTTCTCTACTTCACTCTTATATTTCCTTAATTTCTTGAAGGCTTCGGACTTGTATTTCATCATGTATATGCATCGGTACCTTGAGATATTGTCAATAAAAGTAATGAAGTAAGAATAAACACCTATGACCTGAGTTGATATGGGACCACATACATCACTATGTATGAGTTCCAACAACTCAGTAGCTCTCTCTCTAGTTCTACTAAATTGAGAGTTTGTTATCTTTCCACGAAGGCAAGGTTCGTAAGTTGCATATGACTTATAGTCGAATGGATCTAGGTATCCATCCTTTAGTAACTTTTGAATCCTTCTCTCATAGATATGACCTAGCCTACAATACCACAAGTATTCATTATTTACCTTATTTCATTTTCTCTTGGACACACTTATATTCATGATATGTGGAGTAGTGTCTTGCATAATCAAACTATTATGTAATATTCCTCTCATGATGATCTTATCATTAGATAATAATTGAACAACTATTGTTCCTAAAAACTTCTTTATAACTATTCAATATCAAACATGAAATAGAAATAATATTTTGGATAATAGAGGGAACAAAATGGCATGCATCCAATGTAATAAAAGCTCCACCAAGCAGATATTGGGTGATCTCACCAACAACAACAACAGCAACTCTTTCTCTATTGCTCATCTTGAGGTCCATCTTGCCTCTCATCAATCTCTTAGGTCTTGTTAGAACTTGCAACGAATTGCAGATATGATAAGCACTACTGGCATCTAATACCCATGTGTTATCATATGAGTCTGACCAATGAAGACTGATTATGAATGTACTTGAAGCTTCTCTAAGCTTTTGTTTCACCTTTTAATCAATGCACTCTTTGTAGTTCCTCTTTTGGTGCCCATTTTTACCACAATGGAAGCACTAGCCTTTGTCCTTTACTAGGTCCTTATTAGCAACCTTTGCTTTACTTGGTCTGCCCTTGCCCTTCTTAAGGAACTTCTGTCTTCTCTTTCTTTTTGGTCTTACCAACATAGAGAACTATGAAAAGGAATCTGGAAGGGACTGAAACAAAAGATCTACATACATGTTATCCTCTATAACCATTCTTAGACATGTGAGTTTCTCTATCCATATAATTATCTTAAGGACATTATTCTAAACTGGTGTCTCCTTAGTCATCTTGGCATGAAAGAGACTCTTCGATATCTCATATCGTTGAGTTCTTCCCTATTCCTCAAACAATTTGTGGAGATATAGGAGATAGATCTGGCATCTATCTTTTCATGTTGTCTCTATAACTTGGGAGTCATGGAGCCCCACATCTAACACTGAGCAAGAATAGAGTCATCTATGTACTTCACGTAGTGAGCGATCTCATCTTTGCTTGTCCCTTCCTCGGGCATAGCCATCACTATATCAAGGATGTATGCAACTTTCTCTGCTGTGAGAATGATTCTCAAATTGTAAAACCAATCCATATAGTTTGGACCAATGAGGTGGTTGGCATCAAGTATACCGCGTAGAGGGTCTAATGGTGATATTTTAAAAAAATAAAGATGTAGTAGAAATAAATAACATACAAATTTTATAAAAATATAAACGATCAAGATAAGGACTTATATCTTGACATGCTCTCACTATTTTTCTAGCGAGTCATGGAACACTCTCAAAGACTTCTAGTGGGGATCAAGATCTAATCGGTATCTTAGTGTAACCTCGAGGGATTCGACCAATCACACTAAGCCCAAAAGATAGACAACTCGTATCGATCATAACTCTTTATGATTCTTGTTCTGTTCGGCCTCCGAATCACCATGGCCTCGAGAGACTCGACAAATCATGATGTTCTGTTAAGTCATCACCATCGTTACAAGATAAGTCTGATTCGATAATATGCCCTCGAGGGACTCGACGAAGCATACCATGTTCTCAAGTCACCGGTGACATCTCTATATCTTAGGCAAGATAGCGAATCATGATATAGGTGAGTCTCAAGGGACTCGATCAACTCAACCTACATCAGGAATCGGTCCTTACCTATAACGATGGAAGGCTAGTGGGTCAATCTAATTGCCTCACGTTTACCGACTTAATATTATCAAGAGAGGTGATTTTTTATTTTGCCCCCTAATATGGCATGTCACACACATACATATTTAATATATATCTATATCACATGTAAATATATATATATATATATCTAGTAGGTGTATAAGCAATCACACATTACATGAGCAATCACACTAGATGATCATGGACTACATCTTAATGTGATTAAACCCGAGCCAGTGGACTCAATCATTTACATCAAGATCTATGTGTGCAGCGACACATCTCCATGCTCTGTAATCATCCATCTCATCATCGTCGATTCCGTCAGCATCTCGGCACATCTTAATGCGTCGCGATCGTCCATCTCAATCTCATAGGTCCTGCTATCGCTTCCATGCTCCCGTTGCACCTCCTTGTGTAATTACAACATAATTACTGACATGCAGGCTCGACAATAAATGAGAAAAATAGAGGCTCTTAGGCCCCAATAATAATAATAATAATCATAATACACACATACATCACATCATACGGTCCATGATCATTTGTTCATATCATAAGTCACATTTATATATCATTATATAGGACTACTAGATAAAAAATAATTAGTTAATTAAACCTTATAATTAACTAATTTTTTTGAAATTGAGGATATGCATGAAATTTCTTGAATTGTGAAAGGTATTTTGGTAATTCGGATAGAAAGGATAAAGTTAAAATTTCTAAAATTTCAAAGGGAAAAATTATCTTTTGCTAGGAAAAACTAAATTCCCGTTGCACTCATTGCATTATGACCCCTTGCCCATGGGCGATGCGCCTGCAGGTGGTGCCGCTACAAGTAATCGCCACCTCTATGAGTGCCACCCGCCCTTAAGGGGATAGTGCCCGCGGGTAGCACTACCCCTGTGAACTACCCCAATAGGCGTCGTTGGCCCCTTGAAGGCACTACGATTGCTTGCGTGTGACCAAGGCTACCATATGCGAGGGCAACAAGGGCAACAACAGTTGCTACCAATCTTTATGTCAATGATTTTAACGTTAAAAGCCTCTCTAATCACAATATATGCAGTTAAAATCCAATCTTCGAACGAACAACTTAGCTCTGATATCACTATTGGGAAATCTAGGGGCAACATCATATACATAGTGGAAAAATAGAAAACAAAATCTAAGATTTCCATGAAAAGGTTTCGGCATCGTGCGAAGATTGGTGTGCAAAAATTTATAAAATCAAAAACTATGTATATAAAAAAGATAATACCTAGAGAGATCGTATATCCTTGAGATTCCTATAGATCCGTAGGGGAGGATGAAGAAGATCAAGCTTTCTCCTCTCTAGTGGTGATCCACACGGCAAAGGCTATAAAGATGCTCCTTACTAGGGAGAGGAGAATAAGAGATGACTACTAGGAAGCCTCAGCATATTGGTTTTTAGTTTCCTCCTATTTATAGAGGCCCCTATAATTCTAATGGATCCTACCCTATTGGATACTAGATCTCTATCCAATTACCCAAGCCTCTTAGATTAATGGGTCTCTACCCAATAATCTCTTATTAGCTCTTATTGGATCTCAACCATGGGATCCAATAATTCAAGGACTTATTGGATATCCAATAAGATTGGGGCTCCGACAGATATCTCATATCTGAATCTCTTCTCATCGCAACACCTACTTGTTGGGATCGAGAACGGCACTAAGAGGGGGGGTGAATTAGTGCTGTAGTTAAAAATGATAAATTTCAATAATTTAAGATGATTTCAAAAACTATGTACATTGAAAATCTCATTTCGACTAAAACCAATTTCGATTGAAGCGTATTGAAAACGTAATTAACTTGAGAGTGTTTAGAGATGAAGAAAGATAGTGATAAGGAAGTAGGGCAACCAAATAAAATGGTTTGTAGAAAGATAAAATTAATAAGTGAACGTAAACCAGATTTTTTTAGTGGTTCAGTTATACGACCTACGTCCACTCCCGATTTCTCTTATCTTGAGGCCATCAGATTTTCACTAGTTATATCTTCCTTCCAAAGAGCGAAGACAAACTCCCTTACAGCACCTCTCCTTTTGACGGTCCCAGGAGATAACCCTTATAAGCACTTCACTCCTCTCTTTCGATGGAATACAAATGAGAACTATGTTGGGATCTAGAGCGGCACTAAGGGGGGGTGAATTAGTGCAGCGGTTAAGAACGATAAATTTGGCGATTTAAAACAAGCTTTCAAAAACTTCGTACGATAAAAATCAATTTTAATGAAAAACATATCGGAAAAGCTCTAACTCAAACTTGAGAATGTTTAGAGAAGATAAAGCGTAGTGAACAAGTAAAGTAAAGGTTTGTAGAAAGGTAAATGCAAGAACATAAATGCAAATCGAGTTTTATAGTGGTTCGATTATCCAACCTATATCTACTCCCGATTCCTCTTCTCTTGAGGCCACCGGCTTTTCCACTAGTTGTCTTCCTTCCAACGGGCGAAGACTAACTCCCTTACAACTTAGTTCTCCCTTTATAGGTTGAGGAGTTAACCTTTACAAGGCCTCTCACCCCTCTCTTGGACTAGATCATACTTCAAGCTTAGAGGGAAGATTTTAACACTATTACAATAGAGTTTTCCCTTTTTCTTTCTCAGGTTTTATATGTGTTTCAACCATGGATGAGAGGGGTATTTATAGGCCTCAAGATGATTCAAATTTGGAGCCCAAATTTGAATCACCCCGAATTTTTGGGTATTAGCGGTACCACTGCCTGACACTAGCGATACCACCGCTAGTTTGACCCTGACACTAGCAGTACTACCGCCAACCTAGGGCGGTACCACCATTGTAGCTTTAATGCTAGGTGGTACCACCACCCAGGCTAGACAGTACCACTACCTGCAATTTAAAAAAGTATGCTTTTTCACTTTTCCAGCTCATAGGCGGTTCCACCGCCAATTTGGCGATGCCACCGCCTACAATAACTTTTGGGCCATTGAATGAGCCTCCCAATGAGCCCAAATCAATCCCAATTTAGGCCTAATTGGCCTTTAATTGAGTTGGTATTATTTCATCCAAAACCAACTCAATTTTGACTCAATCCTACTTTGATCTAGACAATTATTACAATGCGAATCGTAATTAGTTGCCTAGCACATCATTGGTCCATCGATGCTTCGTTCGACACTTCGACGCATCGTCCTATCTTGCAGTTTGTTATCTAATCAGCAACTGACCTCTGCAGCCCTAATCTCCTTAGTGCAACTTCACTCCTCTTGGCCTGATGCCCGATTTCATTGTCCGAAGCCTTTTGTCAATCATCGATCGGACCTCTGACTCGACGTCCAATCTCCTGATGTGATTTTCTCTAGCGCAACATTGATTCTTCCTGTGTCAAATGTCTAATCCTGATCAAGAGTAGGCCTGCATGACTCAAAACGTAATTAGATAACTAAACACGATCAATTAGTTTCATTATCAAAATCCGAGATTCAACAAACTAAAGGAGGGATTTCTAAAGTGATTTAAATAGTGTTTTCTTATTGTTAAAGTATGTATGCTTATGTATTCAACCCAAGGATGGGAGGGGTTTTTATAGGCTCTAATCTGATTCAAACTTGGAGCCTAAAACCTTCCCATCCTGAGTTTACCGGGTACTGGCGGTACCACCACCTGTCACTAGTAGTACCACCGCCAGTTTGACCCTAACACTGGCAGTACTACTGCTAGTCTAGTGATACCACCACCTGACACACTGACATTATCAATATACTGGGTGATACCACCACCCAGTCTAGATGGTACCATCACCTAGTACAACCTAGGGAGCTAAACCCAAGTGGCTCCACCGCCCCAGTATGGTGATTCCACCACCCTTGTCTGGTATTGTCACCACTAAACAGAGTCCAGCACTTCTGATTATGCCTTAAACCTGGCCCAAACCAGTCTATTATCGGGCCCATTTGGCCCCTACCAGGATTATAAGATTAACACTTAATCCTAACCCTAATTATATGCTAACTATGAAATTAAAGATATTTTCTATACTAATACAAAGTCCGGCACATCAAGTCTTCCTCCGACGAGCTTCCGACGAACATCCAACGATCTTCCGATGAACTTTTGGTGGTCTTCTTACGAACCCTCAGACATCATTCTGTGGACTCCTAGCAAGCTCCTAGACTTCACAATGATCTTGGAGAGTTCCGACGAGCTTCTTCAGCAAGCTCTAATATTTCTCGGTGAGCTCTGTGAACTTCCGATGAATCTTTTTGGCAAACTTCCAAAAACCTTTCAGCAAGCTCCCTACTCATTCTTGGCCAGTTCTGGCAGCATTCCCGATGAATCTTTGGACTTCCGTCAAACTCTTGAACTCCCAGCAATTCCATCACACTTGACTCTAGCACTTTGTTTCACTTTATGCCTTCATCATTATCGTAGTTAATCCTGCACACTAATCAACTTTTAACCTACTTCGATTTAGATAGTTAATACATGAATCAACCTTATGTTAGTTACCCAGCACATCATTGGTCGACGCTTCATCCAGTTCTTCGGTGTATCATCCTCTCTTACAACCTATTGCCCAATAGGCATTTGACCTCTGCAACCTCGATCTCCTTAGTGCAACACACCACTCTTCCTAGCCCGATGCCCAATGTCCGAAGGCTTTTGTCGATTGTCGACTAGACTTTCGGCATAATGTCAAATATCCTGACGTGATTTCTTTTGGCGCAACACTGATTCATCTTGTATCAACTGTCTAATCCTGATCAATAGTAGACATGCGTTATTCAAAACACAGTTAGACAATATAACACAATCAATTAGTTTCATCATTAAAATCCGAGACTCAACAGTCTTCCCCTTTTTTATGATGACAACTAATTAATGACGGAGTTAACCTTAACTCCTTGGAGTTTAAACAAACTCCCCCTATCAATATGCCATATTGATAGGACCCTTAGATTTCAACAAATCCAAGTGACATTTCATTAAAAACATGTTATCAAAAACATCATGCAAATATATAAAATATTCAATACATCATACATTGCATGAACTCCTCAATCTACTTCTCCCCCTTTGTTATCAACAAAAATGAAAAGTTGTATCATAGCTAGTTTAAAAGATATACAAGTCTTACAATCATACCAGCTATCAATCTAGATGTTCAACATATATCACTTTAAAATATTCAATCATAACAAGTTTTTAAGGATGTTAATCATGGCAATTCAACACTTACTTCTTGTGCAAGTTTGTACTTTGCTTCTTTGCAATGATCGAGCTAGTAAATTTTACATTGAAGTGTGTAAGCTAGCAATAAACTTTCTCTCCCTTTGTTTTTGTCAAAACAAAGGGAAGAGTACAATTCTTTTCCCTTTACATGAATTTTGAAATTATGACAATCAACAAAGATAAATATTTATCAAGAGTGACCAATGGGGTATCAAAAATTTACATTCATGATTAAAAATCAATTTATAAAAACCAAGCTATGAATTCTATCATCAAAATTAAGTTATAAATGCCAATTTAACATTCAAGCTAACACTTAAGGTACTCTTCAAGATGCTAGCAATTTTGTGATATGTTAACAAGTAATTTTTGCTTGCTCTAGTAAAATTCTTTCTCTTGTGATGCACAAGGTAGCAAGCATTTACCTTAAGCTAATAACTTCTTGTTTGCAATAAGCTAGTAATTTTTGTAAAATTTACAACACTTTAAACATGCAAGCTTATGAGTTAAAAAAAATGCATCTTTGCAATTTCTTTCTTCTCTTTTTGAGAAGTGCAAGCTTTGCCTTTTTGCAAGTTTTAGCTAGCTATGTTTGCCACTTTCTCTTGTGATATACAAGCTAGCAAGCTAACTCCCCCTTTGTCATTGTCAAAAAGAAGGGAGGAACCAATGATATAGACTTTTACATCAATTGTAAATATACATCAATAAAAAATTCTACATCAATCTTTTAATCATCACATAATGCATACAAGGCAAAAATACAAGAAAATCATGTCATGAAGAATATCAATGATAAATCAACAAGGATCAATTCGTGAATATTATTCATGGTTCATATTCATTTTAGCAAGATCAAGATTAGGATTTATGAATATTCTCTTTAGCATGAATTTTCAATTTATGATAAAGGGTATACAACCAAGAATCATGAGACAAAAAAATATATCAATATCATACATCAAGTCATATTTCGTGATTCATCATAAAACAAATTAATTTTCCATCATCACATAAGGCATGCAAGCCAAGGTAATCATGTCATTTCTAAAAGATATAATATCAACACAAATCTTAGAAAAACAAGGAAGATATCTAGATTCATACATAATATTTCTCATTTCATCATGAATCATAAGAAATAATTTCAAATATCAATTATTGCAATATCAAGACTTGGAATGTTTTCCTCTTTAGTAAATGATAGAATGAAGGAGTCATAGAGGAAAAGGATTTCATTTCGCATAGAAATTATCTCAAATCATCAAGATCATGATTTCATGAAAAATTTTAAACATATAGTTCCGAGAAATCAAAATCATGAAAGAGTAAGGAATAAAAAATTATTGATTCATGCATTCAAGCTACCATTATTCATCACATATAGTTTTAAAATATAGAAATTGTCAACCATGATTCAAAAACATTCATCATAATTTTCAAGCCATGATAAATGAGGCATCACAAATTTTATCCATACTTCAATCATGTCATGAGCATCAAGAAGTCAAATGATATATCATGATTAATTTGAATAAGTCTCTTCTTTTGTAAAGAAGAAACATAGAAAAGCAAACAAAAATCATGATTCATGCATAAGAATTCTTAAATTATCAATATCATGAATTCATAAAAATTCAAGTATTGAGTTTCGAGAAATCAAAAGTCAAGTTGCATTTTATTTGAAAAAAAATTCTCTTTTGATAAATGGAAGAGGTATAGTAAACGATCTTGATTTATAAATGTGGGGAAATCCATCAAGAGGGAGCGACATCACATGCGTAGCGGAAGAACAGAAAACAAAACACCCTAAATTTCTCGTAGAAAGTTTCCATCGTCGTGCGAAGATCGGTGCGTCAAAAACAAATCTGCAAAACTGCACATGTAAAGAAGATACCTAGAGAGATCGTATATCCCTGAATTCCTGCAGATCTGTGAGAGAGGATAAAGGAGGTCAAGCGTCCTCCTCTCTAGCGGTATCCACACAGCAGGGATTGTGACGATGCTCCTCTCTCTCTATCTGGGGGGAGGAGAACAGGAGGTGGCTACCAAAAGAAACCCTCAGCATATAGAGCTTTGGTCCCCTCCTATTTATAGAGGTGCCCCCCGAAAAACTCTAATGGATCTTTTCCCCTATTGGGTATTGGAACTCCATCCAATTACCCAAGCCTCTTGGATTAGTGGGCCTCTGCCCAATAATCTCTTATTAGCAATTATAGGATCTCATCTCAGGATCTAATAATTCAGGGGCTTAATGGATATCCAATAAGATAGGGGGTTCAGCGGATATCTCATATCCGAACCTCTACTCGTCGCAACACCTACCATATGTGTGTGACCCTCTAGGCCCAATATCGAGCTGGCCGTGAGTCATACTTGTCAGAACTCCTTCTGACTTAGTGAATTATTATCTCTATAATAATTCACCCAACTTATCGACTACGGACGTACCAGGCCACTATGCCGCGGCCCCCAAACGATACAGGGGAATCCAATCCTTTGGACCTATCTGTCCTCAGTTACCATGTATCTATAGTCTCTCATCCATCTAATATCCCAAAGACCCTATACCGGGCATGGTGCTGTCAGGCCCATACGATCTCTCCTCGAGTCTTGCTCTTGTCGGATTCTTCCGGAGAACTCTTTCTCTTACAATCCGAATAACCTTGGCCAAGGATTTGTTCGAGCAAAAACACATGGGATATTCCTCTCATGATACCGAGAGCGGATGATCCTCTATTGACACTCAATAGCCCTCGTAAGGTTGGCTACCAATCCCAATGACCGGCTGTACTAGATATGGAGCTTTCCAAACCTTTAAGTCTGGTATCAAAGAGTGGAGTACTCATACAGGACATCCTTGGTGTCTCAAGTCTAAGGACCAGATACACTACTGGAACTACGGAATCGTTGTCTGACGTGAGGTATCAATAACCATCCAGCATTCCGTAGGCGGATCAATCAGTGAACTCATTCTCCAATGAGCACCTGCACTGTACTCTTAGTGTCCCCACACAAGTAGCTATGAGACCAGCTACCTCCATCATATGAATGGGTATACAGCACACCAGTCTATCCGGTTATCTCGATGTCCTTCTCGAGTAACCTATGACCAGGATAATTTAGGGTCTGTGTTTAAAGGTGAATCGATCTCATTATCGTGATCTCATCATGATCCGATTCCCATTGCACAGATCGAGGGACATCACAATATACATTTAGATAATGTGAGATAATGCCAATAATCATAAGCAAAGAGATTGACGCAGCATGTTACAGGTGCTATCACTCATATGATTGGCTTGTAGGGCACCTATAACTAGTAATTTCCCACTTGACCTAAAACCAATCACCAACATATCTGATCCCCATTAGACCTCTGTGATGCTTAAAAATAATCTGAGTTAGTGGCTTTGTTAGTAGATCTGCAATGTTATCTTCGGATGGAACTCTTTCCATTACTATATCTCTTCGGGCCACGATCTCTCTAATAAGTTGGAACCTCCTCAGAACACTTCTGATGAGACCCGGGTTCCCTTATTTGAGTAATCATCCCGTATTTATCATAATATAAAGGAATCAGCTCCTCGCTGCTCAGGATGACTCCTATATCTATGATGAACTTCTTCATCCATACTCCCTCCTTTGCTGCCTCTACTGCAGCAATGTATTCTGCCTATATGGTCGAGTCAGTAGTAGTGTCTTGCTTGGAACTCTTCCAGCATACTGTTCCTCCATTCAGGGTGAACACATATCCTGAATTAGACTTGCTATCATCGACATCGGACTGGAAGCTCGAGTCCGAGTAGCCCTCAACCTTGAGGCTACTACCTCCATATACCAGTAAAAGATCCTTAGTCCTTCTCAAGTACTTAAGGATATATTTTACTGCTTTCCAATGCTCCAAGCCTGGATCTGCCTGATATCTGCTCGTGATACTCAGAGCATGCGCTATATCAAGCCTGGTACATAGCATAGCATACATGATAGAACCTATCACTAATGCATATGACATCATATCTATGTGTGCCCTTTCTTAAGGAGTCCTTGGGGACATATTCCTAGAAAGTGATATTCCATATCTCATTGGTATGAAACCTCTCTTGGAATTTTTCATACCAAACCTTTTGACAATGGTGTCTATGTACCTGGACTGGGACAAGCCAAGTATCCTCTTGGATCTATCTCTATAGATCTATATCCCCAATATGTAGGATGCTTCCCTTAAGTCCTTCATGGAGAAGTGCCTAGATAACCAAGTCTTTACTATAGAGAGCATTCCTACATCATTCCCAATGATCAGGATGTCATCCTCATATAATACCAAAAAGGTGATAGTGCTCCCACTTAATTTTCTGCACACACAAGATTCATCTTCGTTCTTAACGAAGTCATAAGATCTGATCGCCTTATCAAATCTTATGTTCCAACTTCGGGAAGGTTGCTTTAATCCATAAATGGACCTAAGCAACTTGCACACTTTATCTGGGTTATCCTTGGACACGAATCCCTCAGGCTATATCATATACACCTCTTCCTCGAGGTTGCCATTGAGGAATACGTTTTTGACGTCCATTTGCCAGATCTCATAATCATAGTGTGCTGCAATAGCCAATAGAATTCGAATAGATTTTAGCATGGCTACAGGCGAGAAAGTTTCGTCATAGTCAACATCTTGCTTTTGACGATACCCCTTAGCCACTAGCTTTCCTTTATAGGTCTCTACCTTTCCATATTCTCCAATCTTCTTTCTGAAGATCCACTTGCAACCAATGGGTACAATACCCTCGGATGCATCAACTAGGTTCCAAACCTTGTTGAAGTATATGGAATCCATTTCTGAATTAATGGCTTCTTGCCATTTCCCGAAGTTTATGCTCATAATAGCCTCCTCATAGGTATGAGGATCAATATCCTCAATATCCTCTCTTCTGATATGTCCCACATATCTCTCAGGAAGATGGGATACTCTATCGTACCTATGTAAAGTTGGAACTTGTGTGTTAGGTATCTGAACAGATTCTGGAATGGTGCTTGAGCTAGGTTCTCCAACCTCGCTCAACTCTATCATGCTCCCACTGTCTCCACCAAGAATGTGTTCCTTCTCAAGGAACACTGCTCTCTTGGCTACAAAGACCTTTCGGTCCTCATGGTGATAGAAATAATACCCACCAGTTTCTTTGGGGTATCCCACGAACTTGCACCATTCCATCCTAGATTCCAACTTGTTAGAGTTGTGTCTCTTAACGTGGGCAGGGCAGCCCCAAATCTTAACAACTTTAAGATCGGGTTTCTTCCCATTCCATATCTCATATGGAGTAGACATCATTGATTTAGTTGAAATTCTGTTCAGAATGTAATCTACGGTCTCTAGGGCTTATCCCTAGAATGAGATGGGTAGGTTGGCGAAACACATCATGGAACGTATCATGCCTAACAGTGTGTGATTCCTCCTTTCTGATATACCATTAAGCTGTGGTGTATATGGAGGTGTCCATTAGGATCAAATCCCATGGTCTTTGAGGAACCGGGTGAACTCTATACTCAAGTACTCACCTCCTCGATCTAATCGAAGGGTTTTAATACTTGTTCCTGTTTGGTTCTCCACTTCTCGTTTCCTCTTAGACTTTCTTACACTCATGATATGTGGAGTTGTATCTAGCATATATAAGCCATTATGCAATGTTTCTCTCGTGATGATCACATCATCTAATATTATTGAACAACCATTGTTCTCAAAAACTAATTTATATCCAACAACTATCAAACATGAAATGGAAATAATGTTTTTGATAATAGAAGGAACATAATATCATGCATCCAATGCAATGTTAGCTCCACCAGGCAGATGTAAGATGACCTTGCCAACAGCCACTGTAGTAACCTTTGCTCCATTGCCCATCTTAAGGTCCATCTCACCTCTGTTCAATCTCCTAGGTCCTGCCAGAACCTGCAATGAATTACAAATATGATAAGCACTCCCGGTATCTAATACCCATATGTTATCATAAGATTCTGACAAATAGATACTGATCATGAATGTACATGAAGCTTCTGCAAGCTTCTGTTTCGCCCTCTCTACAAGGTACTCTTTGCAGTTCCTCTTCCAGTGCCCATCTTTGCCGCAGTAGAAGCACTGGCCTTTGTCCTTTGTTGGGTCTTTCTTAGCAACCTTTGCCTTACCCATTTTGCCCTTGCCCTTGCCCTTCTTAAGGGTCTTCTCAGTCTTCCTTTTTTTTCTGGTCTCACCAGTGTAGAGAACCGGCTTCTCTTTCTTGAAGGTGCTCTCTGCTTCTCTCAATATATTAAGGAGCTCTGGGAGGGTCACCTCAAGTTTGTTCATATTAAAATTTATTATGAACTGAGAAAAGGAATTTGGTAGGGACTAAAGTACAAGATCTACACACAGGTTATCCTCTAGGACCATTCCTAGACCTGTGAGTTTTCTGATCCACTCAATCATCTTAAGGATATGGTTCTGAACCGGTATCCCCTCAGTCATCCTAGCACGAAAAAGACTCTTTGATATCTCATATCGCTGAGTAACCCTGTTCCTCAAACAGTTTGTGGAGATGTAGGAGTATGGAATTAGCATCCATATTTTTATGCTGTCTCTATAACTCAATAGTCATAGAGACCAGCATGTAACACTGAGCAAGAGTGGAATCATCTAAGTACTTCATATAACGAGTGATCTCATCCTCGCTTACCCTATCGTCGGGCGTAGGGATCACTGTATCAAGGACATATGCGATTTTCTCCACCGTGAGAACGATTCTCAGATTGCGAAGCCAATCCATATAATTTGGACCAGTGAGGCGGTTGGCATCAAGTATGCCACGTAAAGGATTTGAAAGCGACATTTTTCTGAAATAAAAAATGTAGCAGAAATAAATAACATGCAGACTTTGCTAAAATTAAATAATTAAGATAAGGACATCTATCTTAATGTATTCCCACTAATTTTTCGCGAGACACACAACACCCTCTGGTATGTGAATCGGAGACCCCCAGCGGATCTCTAGTGGGGATCAGGATCCAATCGGCGTCTTAACGTAACCTCGAGGGACTCGACCAATCACGTTAAGCCCGTAAGGTAGACAACTCTTGCCAATCACAACTCCTTGTGATTCCTGTCCTGTTCGACCTCCGAACCACCATGGCCTCGAGGGACTCGACCAACCATGATGTTCGGTTAAGTCATTAACATCGTTACCAGATGAGTCTGATTAGATGATATACTCTTGAGGGACTCGACCAAGCATACTATGTCCTCAGGTCACCTCTGATATCTCTATGTCATAGATAAGATGGTGAGACGCGATATAAGTGAGTCTCGAGGGACTCGACCAACTCAACCTACACCGGGAATCGGCTCCTAGCTATAACGATGGAAGGCCACATGGGTCAATCTAATTGCCTCACGTTTACCGACTTAATATTATTAATGGAGAGGATTTTTGATTTGGTCTCCTAACATAATGTGTCACACACATACGTATTTAATATATATATCTACATCGCATACAGATATATATATACATATCTAGTAGGTGTATAACTAATCACACATCACATGAGCAATCACACCAGATGATCATGGACCATATCCTAATGTGATCAGGCCCGAGCCAGTGAGCCTAATCACTCACATCAAGATCTATGTGTACTTCGACGCATCTCTATGCCCTGTGATCGTCCATCTCGCTTCGTCAGATCCGTCGACATCTCAACGCATCTCCATGCATTGGATCGTCCGTCTCGGCCTCGTGAGTCACGCTACCGCTGCGCCTCCTCTGATAATTACAACATAATTACAGGCACGCAGGCTCGACAATAAACGAGAAAAATAAAGGCTCGCAGACCCTAATAATAATAATAATCACATGTACACACATCACATCATAAGTCCATGATCATCTGTCCACATCATACATCACATGTATATGTTATTTTATGGGACTACTAGATAAATAATAATAGTTAATTAAACTATTTAATTAACTAATATTTTTGAAAATAGGGACATAGAGGAAATTTTTTGAATTCTCAAGGGTATTTTGGTCATTCGACCAAAAGGGACTGGAATTTCTCAAATCTGAGGGTATTTTGGTAATTTTGTCAAAGGGGACAGAATCTAAAATTTTTGAAATTCCTAAGGGTATTTTGGTAATTATGTCAAAGAGGACAGAATCTGAAATTTCTAAAATTCCGAGGGGCAAAATCATCTTTTGCCCTAAAACCATAATCCCTCTGCCCGTCTGCATTTACGGTGGTGCGCCACACACCACCCGTGCGCGGCACTGCAGAGGTAGCATGGCAGCATAAAGTGGCGCAGACTCCACAAGCGCCGCCGCGCCGCTCCGATGGCGCCGCCCCCAGCTGGCTTGCCGCTGACGGCGCGCCTCCTCAAGCGGCCTTGTTCCCACAGGGACTGCCCCTGCGGGTGGCTGCAGGCGTTGCCTGCCTGGTCGCAGGCTGCGACGGTCACCCTTGCAAGCATCGCCTGCCCCTTAGGCAGTGCTGCCCGCAAGGAGCGCTGCCTCCACGAGTGCCTTCGCCTGCGGGGAGCGCTGCCTCCGCAAGTGCCTCTACCCACGGGTTGCAGGCAGGCAGCAGGCCATCAGCACAGGCAGCCTGCTTGCCGCCCATAGCCCGCCGGCCGGCTGCTGCCTGGGCAAGTAGCCTTGCGATCGCTGCATGGCCACAGCGGGTAGCAACAGTTGCTGTCTTTCCTCGTCCTTTGCACCAACGATTTTGACGACAATACCTGTTCTATATCACAACACACGTAGTTTAAGATCCGATCTTCACACGAATAAACTGGCTCTGATACCACTGTTGGGAAATCCATCAAGGGGGAGCGACATCACATGCGCAGCGGAAGAACAGAAAAAAAAAAACACCCCAGATTTCCCGTAGAAAGTTTCCGTCGTCGTGCGAAGATTGGTGCGTCAAAAACAAATCTACAAAACTGCACATGTAAAGAAGATACCTAGGGAGATCGTATATCCCTGAATTCCTACAGATCTGTGGGAGAGGATGAAGGAGGTCAAGTGTCCTCCTCTCTAGCGGTATCCACACAGCAGGGATTGTGACGATGCTCCTCTCTCTCTCTAGGGGGAGGAGAACAGGAGGTGGCTACCAAAAGAAACCCTCAGCATTAGAGCTTTGGTCCCCTCCTATTTATAGAGGCGCCCCCCGAAAAACCCTAATGGATCTTTTGCCCTATTGGGTATTGGATCTCCATCCAATTACCCAAGCCTCTTGGATTAGTGGGCCTCTACCCAATAATCTCTTATTAGCAATTATTGGATCTTATCTCAAGATCCAATAATTCAGGGGCTTAATGGATATCCAATAAGATAAGGGGTTCAGCGGATATCCCATATCCGAACCTCTACTCGTCGCAACACCTACCATATATGTGTGACCCTCTAGGCCCAATATCGAGCTGGCCGTGAGTCATACTTGTCAGAACTCCTTCTGACTTAGTGAATTATTATCTCTATAATAATTCACCCAACTTATCGACTACGGACGTACCAGGCCACTACGCCACGGCCCCTAGACGATACATGGAAATCCAATCCTTTGGACCTATCTGTCCTCAGTTATCATGTATCTATAGTCTCTCATCCATCTAATATCCCAGAGACCCTATACCGGGTATGGTGCTGTCAGGCCCATACGGTCTCTCCTCGAGTCTTGCTCTTGTCGGATTCTCTCGGAGAACTCTTTCTCTCTCAATCCGAATAACCTTGGCCAAGGATTTGTTCGAGCAAGAACACATGGGATATTCCTCTTATGATACCGAGAGCGGATGATCCTCTATTGACACTCAATAACCCTCGTAAGGTTGGCTACTACTCCCAATGACCGGCTGTACTAGATATGGAGCTTTTCCAAACCTATAAGTCTGGTATCAAAGAGTGGAGTACTCATATAGGACATCCTTGGTATCTCAAGTCTAATGACCAGATACACTACTGGAACTACGGAATCGCTGTCTGACGTGAGGTATCAATAACCATCCAGCATTCCATAGGCGGATCAATCAATGAACTCATTCTCCAATGAGCACCTGCACTGTACCCTTAGTGTCCCCACACGAGTAGCTATGAGACCAGCTACCTCCATCATATGAACGGGTATACAGCACACCAGTCTATCCGGTTATCTCGATGTCCTTCTCGAGTAACCTATAACCAGGATAATTTAGGGTCTGTGTTTAAAGGTGAATCGATCTCATTATCATGATCTCATCATGATCCGATTCCCATTGCACAGATCCAAGGTCACAATATACATCTAGATAATGTGAGATAATGCCAATAATCATAAGCAAAGAGATTGACGCAGCATGTTACAGGTGCTATCACTCATGTGATTGGCTTGTAGGGCACCTATAATTAGCAATAAAGACCTTCAAGTTATAATTGTCAAGATCATGATTTCAATAAAATTTCTTTATAACAAAATGGGATCTTTTAGAACTAGATTCAAGCATTATATATATCTCAAAAAGTCATGATTCCAATAGATTAAGGGAAGAGTAAAAAATCATTAACAAATCTCATTCATAATTCAAGTAATTCACAAAATATCATAAATGAATTCATCACTTGTTTTTCATAGAAAAATCAAAAACTTCTAGAGGTAGTAAAATTTCATGAATCATGCATTTCCCCTCTTTTTTATGATTAATTTCATATAAACATGTCTCTTTGTCTTTTAATGTTAATTAGAGATAAGCATCATGAAAGTTCAAGATGCAAAGGCAAAATCCATCATCAAGTTTTTTTTTAAGTCAAAAAATATAGCACGTCATATAAAAAATTCATCATAAAAATGATTAAGACCAAAAACACATTAGTTCAAAACGTAAGAGTCACTCATCATGCATAATGTGTTTTATTTTAAATTGTTTGTTTCATATAAGTGTGCTCATGTTTTAAAAGATGAGTATCATATTTAAAACCAAAATATAAGTTTTGTCATCAAGATATGATATCATAAAGTTATTAAGCATGATAACAAACTTTTAATATTTTTATTTCATCATTATCAATGATGATTTCAAAGGTATGTTCAAATATTTACATGAAAGTCGTCATCGTATAAATTCGAAATACAAGTTTTGTCATTAAAGTTATTATGATCAAATGCATCAAAATCTTTCATTCAAAAATTTTATTAAGAGCAACGGAGATGATTTACATGTAAACATCCTCATCTTTTTCTACTAGATTCATGTACCATCGTATAAATCTAAAAAGCAAGTTTCAAGAGAAATCAGACCAAACGCATGATACACTCACATGGAATAATCCTATTAGGTGTACACAAATCATGCAAGTATCATTTTAATGTTTGAAAACACTAGAAAGAAAAGCATGGTATAATTTTTTAAAATAATTTTTTTTCCTACTATAAATTAAGCAACTCATGAAAAAATCATGTAATTTCATAATAATGTAACAACATTTCAGGTGAGTTACTTACCTTGTAATCGAAAGCCATCAAAGCATATTTTGTCATTTTGTCATTTGATTCGTCCTTAGGTGTCTTCCTCTTCATTGGCCTCTTCCTCCATTCAAGTTCATTTTTAGTTTTAGATTCTTGTTTTATAAACTTATTAAATTTTTACGTCAAAAGTTCAAGTTCATCATCAACATGGTCCTCATCACTTGAGTCATCACTTAAGTGGTATTTTATAATCTAAAGTTCCAAACCCTTCCTGGTTTTTAGAGGGTGGTTCATATGTTCATCATGATCCAAGAGGCTTCATTTCATATGTTATTAATGAGCCAATAAGTTCTTCAATAGGTAAATTATTTAAATCTTTAGCCTCTTGTATTCCGGTTACTTTAGGATCTCATCTTTTTGGAAGGGATCTTAAAATCATATTTACGAGATCAAAATTCGAGAAAGATTTACTAAGGGCTCTTAGACTATTGACAATATCCGTGAAACAAGTGTATATGTCATCGATAGTCTCGCTTGGTTCCATTCGAAAAAGCTCAAAATCATATAATTAGATGTTTACTTTTGAGTCTTTGACTCTACTGGTGCCCTTGTGCATGATTTCAAGTTTGTGCCAAATATCGAAAGCCGTTTCGTAAGTTAAAATTCGATTAAACATATTTTTATCTAAAGAGCAAAATAAGGCATTCATAGCTTTTGCATTTAATGAAAAGATTTTCT
The DNA here is from genome assembly GCA_024322285.1 of Musa beccarii. Lineage (NCBI taxonomy): Eukaryota > Viridiplantae > Streptophyta > Magnoliopsida > Zingiberales > Musaceae > Musa > Musa beccarii. Next base: position 46,851,732 of record CM044396.1, on the reverse strand, counting down.
CTCTAAATTCGACCATTTGTTCATCGATTTAGTGAGAAGTTGAAAGCTATTTTCAATAATACTCCAAAAATCTAAATCCAAAGAAATTAAAAAATCTCTCATTCGAGTTTTTCAATAAGTGTAATCTGACCTGTTAAACAAAGGAGGATGAACGATCAAAAAACCTTCTTGAAAGTCATAAAGAGTCATTTCTCATAAGTGTGAATCCAAAAGAGAAACAACATGACTCTGATACCACTTGTTGGGATCGAAAATGGCACTAAGAGGGGGGGTTAATTAGTGCAGCGATTAAGAATGATAAATTTTAACGATTTAAGATGATTTCGGAAACTTCGTATGGTGAAAACCTCGTTTCGATTAAAACTGATTTCAATTGAAGCATATCGGAAATATAATTAACTTGAGAGTGTTTAGAGATAAAGAAAGATAGTGATAAGGATGTAAGGCAGCCTAATAAAATGGTTTGCAAAAAAATAAAAGCAATAAGTGAATGCAAACCAGATTTTTATAGTTATTCGGTCATACGACCTACGTCCACTCCCGATTCCTCTTCTCTTGAGGCCACTGGATTTCCACTAGTTGTCTTCCTTCCAACGAGCAAAGATGAACTCTCTTACAGTATCTCTTCTTTTGAAGGGCTCAGGAAATAACCCTTATAAGCACTTCACTCCTTTCTTTCGATAGCAAATGAAAACTAGAGGAGAGATTTCTAAAGTGATTTAAATAGTATTTTCTTACTTTTTTGTTTGTGTATTCAACCTAGAGATGGGAGGAGTTTTTATAGGCTCCAATCTAATTCAAACTTAGAGCCAAAAATCTTCCCATCTCGGGTTTACCAGGTATTGGTGGTACCACTGCCTGTCACTGGCGATACTATCGTCAGTTTGATCCTGACACTAGCAGTACTACCGCTAGTCTAGCGGTACCATCACTTGACACACTAACGTTGTCAGTGTACTAGGTGGTACCACCACCAATGTACTCTGTCACCAGGCGATACCACCGTCTAATACAACCTGGGGAGCTGAACCCAAGTGGTTCCACTACTCCAGTATGACGATGCCATCGTCAAATAGGGTCTAGCACTTCTGATTGGGCCTTAAACCTACCCTAAACCAGTCCATTATTGGGCCCAGTTGACCCCTACTAAGATTATAGGATTAACACTTAATCCTAACCCTAATTACGTGCTAACTATGAAATTAAAGATATTTTCTAAGCTAATACAAAGTCCGCCACATCAAGTCTTCCTCCGGTGAGCTTCCGACAAACTTCTAACAGTCTTCTGATGAACCCTCAAACACCATTCTGCGGACTCTTGGCAAGCTCCTGGACTTCACGATGATCTTGGAGAGTTCCGACGTGCTTCTTTGGTAAGCTTCGGTATTTCTCGACGAGCTCCGTAAACTTTTGATGAATTTTTCCGATGAACTTATGAAAACCCTTTGGCAAGCTCCCTACTCATTCTCGACCAGTTCCGGTAGCATTCCCGATGAATCTTTGGAGTTTCGTTGAACTCTCAAACTCCCAACGATTCCATCACACTTAACTCTAATATTTTGTTTCGCTTTATGCCTTCATCGTTATCATAGTTAATCCTGCACACTAATCAACCTTTAACCTACTTCGATCTAGACAGTTATTACACGAATCAACCTTCTGTTGTCCGACATGTCATTGGTTAATGCTTCGTCCAGTTCTTCAGTGCATCGTCCTCTCTTTCAACTTGTTGCCCAATCGACGATTGACCTCTACAACCCCGATCTCCTTGGCACAACACCAGTCTTCTTGGCTTGATGCTCGATGTCTGAAGCCTTCTGTTGATTGTCGATCGGACCTTCAGCATGACATCCAATATCCTGATGTGATTTCCTCCGGTGCAACACTAATTCATCAATTAGTAGACCTACATCACTCAAAACATAATTAGACAATAAAATACAATCAATTAGATTCATCATCAAAATTTAAGACTCAACACTATTGTATGTGTGTAACCCTCTAGGCCCAATATCGAGTTGACTATAAGTCATACTTGTCTGAACTCCTTCTAGCTAAGTGAATTATTATCTCCATAATAATTCACTTGGGTCATCGACTATAGACATTCTAGGCCACTGCACCGTAGTCTCTAAATGATACAAGAGAATCCAATCCTTTAGACCTATCTATCCTTAGTTACTATATACATATAGTCTCTCATCCATATAATATCCCGGAGATCGTATAATGGGCATGGTGTTGTCAGGTCTATATGGTTTTCACTCGAGTCTTACTCTAACCAGATTCTCCCGGAGAACTCTTTCTCTCTCAATCCAAATGACCCTGACCAAGGATTTATCTGATCAAGAATCATAGGATATTCCTCTCATAATACCAAGAGTAGATAATCCTCTATTAACACTCAATTACCTTTGTAAGGTTAGGTATCATTCCCGAGAACCAACTATACCATATCTAGAATATCCAAACCTGTAAGTCTAGCATCAAAGAATATAGTACTCATACAAGACATCTTTGGTGTCTCAAGTCTAAGGACCAGGCATATAATTGAAACTACGGAATTATTATATGACATCAAGTATCATTAACCATCAATATTCCGTAAGCAGATCAATCAGTGAACTCATTCTCTAATGAACATTTACACTATATCCTCAGTGTCTCCACATGAGTAGCTATGAGACTAGTCACCTCCATCATATGGACAGGTATACAGCACACCAGTCTATCTGGTTATCTCGATGTCTCTCTTGAGTAATCTTTGATTAGAATTATTTATGGTCTATATTTAAAGATGAATCGGTCTTATTATCGTGATCTCATCATGATCTGATTCCCATTATACAGATCCAAGGACATCACAATGTACATCCAGATAATGTGAGAAAATATCATTAGTCATAAGTAAAGAGATTGATACAGTATGTTACATATACCATCACTCACATAATTTGCTTATAGGGCACCTATAACTAACATTTCCAACTATGAGCAGGAATTCATTGTCCATAAAGAAACAAGAACTAAGATCTAGATTTGAAGAATTCAAAAAGATCACCCATGAAGAATTACTAAATGGACTTCAACCCATAAGAAATATTCAACATCAAAATGATTTAGCTCTAGGAGTAAGTCAATTAAATTTATCTCACTACTAGATGAACCTAACAGAGAATGAGATGCCAAGGCAAAAGGTAGAAGAATTGATGTAGAAGAGATATATTCAAGAAACTATAAGCTCATGTGCGGTCTGGCTTTGTTCACCTAAGAAAAATGAAAGTTGGAGGATGTGCGTAGATAGTAGAGTCATCAACAAAACCATAGTCATGTATCGCTTTCCTATACCTTGACTAGAAGGTATGTCCGATCAATTATAATGCTCAAAGATATTCTTAAATATTAAACTTTGTAGCAGATATCATCAAATTCACATAAGGCCTAGAGATGAATGGAAGACTATATTCATGATAAGAGAATGCTTATATGAATGATTAGTTATGCTATTTGGTTTATCCAATATACCAAGTACATATATGAGGCTTATGAATTAAATACTTAAACCATTCATCGAAAAATTTATAGTAGTCTACTTTGATGGCATTCTAATCTATAGTCCTAGTAGGGAAAAACATATGAACCATTTATAATAAATCCTAAATGTTTTGTAAGACAATAAATTATATGTCAATTTGAAGAAGTGTGACTTCCTGACAAATCGATTGATCTTCTTGGGGTTCATTGTGAGTGCTGATTGGATTCATATAAATGAAGAAAAGACTCGTGCCATTTGAGGGTGGCCAACCCTAAAGATTGCATAGAAGTGAGGAGTTTTCTATAGATTGATGCTATGGAGAAAAGCTTTGCTAAGATTTAAGAAAAGTTGACTACTGGACCAATGCTTGTATTACCAAACTTTGAAAAGCCTTTTGAAGTAAAATGCGATGCAAGTGGAATTAGGATTGGGGCAGTGCTTTCAAAGGAAGGAAGACCAATTATATTTTTTATTGAGAAGATAAGTGAAACATGCCAAAAGTGGTCTACTTATGAATATGAGTTATATACTATCATATAAGCTTTACAGAATTGAGAATGTTACTTGATCCCATGTGACTTTGTAATATATTCAAACCATGAAGCTCTAAAGCATTTCAAGAACCAAAAGCATTTAAATAAGATACATGCAAGATAGGCTTCCTACAAAGAGCAATTTGTCTATGTAATCAACATAAGTTTAGTACTTCCAATCATGTTGGTGATGCTTTGAGCAAAAGGACAACTTTACTAGTTTCTCTAAGTAATGAAGTTATAGAGTTTCAATATCTAAAGGATCTATATCCTGAAGATAAGAACTTCAAAGATTATTGAAAGAGGCATTTGATAAGACAATCTACGAGTAATTTTTATATCCATGATGGTTACTTATTCAAAAATAATAAATAGTGTATTATGAGAATATCCTTATAAGAAAAAATTATTTGAGATTTACATAGAGGACTCAGCAGACATTTCAAGCGAGACAAAATAATAACAGGCATCATGGAGAGGTACTTTTAGCTAAATTAAAAAGGGATATTGGCAAGTTTCTAAGAAAATATCCAACTTATCAAACTACAAATGGCCAATTGTAAAACACTATATATGTCATTACATGTTCTAAAAGGCATTTGGGAGGATTTATCCATGAATTTTATGTTGAGATTACCAAGTATTCAAAGGAGAGTTGATTTTGTGTTTTTTTGTAGATGTGGTTTGATTCTCCAAGATGGCTCATTTCATACTATGTCGGAAGACTTCAAATGTAGTACATATTACTAGGCTATTCTTTCAAGAAGTCATATACCTGTATGAGGTACCAAAATCAATCACTTCTGATAGAGATTTTCAATTTCTATCTTATTTTTGTCTAACCTTATAGAAAAGATTTAATACAAGTTTGAAATTTAGTAGCACAGCTCACTCACAAACTAATAGTCAGACAAAAGTAACTAATAGGACTATGGGAAACTTGATTCATTACATTTATAGTGATAAACTAAGACAAAGAGATTTCGCACTTGGGCAAACTAAATTTGTATATAACAGTGTAACTCATAGCTCTATCAGAGCATCATCATTCTTTGTTGTTTACAAGATTGTGTCAAAGTATGCTCTAGATTTTGTTCACCTATCAAAAACTCACGGAATGAGTGCAGTAGCTAACAACATGATTGAGCAAATATAATCCATCTAAGCTGAAGTAAAGAAGAAATTGGAAGCTATTAATGCTAGATATAATGAAAAAATTGATAAGCATAAGAGAGAGAATGTATTCAAAGAATGAGATATGATTATGGTGTACTCACCAAAAAATAAATTTTCTTTAGGCATTTATAATAAATTGAAGCTGAAGAAGTATGATCCCTATACTGACTTAAAGAAAATAAATAACAATACCTATGTGATTTATTTACCAAATAATTAGGAGATCTAAAAGATCTTCAATGTTGTAGACTTGTATGACTACTTTCCAAATGAAAATCCATTATATCCAAACATATATTCGAGGGTAAATTTTCTCAAGCGAAGGGGATTAATGTGAAATAAGCATAAGAATATTTTTATAAAAAAATGGACAAAGTCAATTCTAAAAAAAGAAGCTAAATAACTAGTTTGTAATCTTGTAACCCTAAATCAAGAAGCCAAATACATAAATTTGAAAATACATAAAAAAATTGACAAAGTCAATTCTAAGCTAAAGAAGCTTAATCAAGAAGCCTACTTTGTAACCTTAAATCTTTGAAAATATATTAGTACTTGAGAAGTATAGTATATGATTGTAGAGATATGATGACAATCCACAAATAGATACCAAGATCCACTCAACATTAAATAAATATATATCTTTTAACTATCATTAGAAGCTTCTCTAATTCTCTAAGATAAACAATTGATTCCTCTCTTCTCTTTTTTATAAGGTTAGTTTATTGAAATCATTTCTAATAATATTTTTTGATTTTGTTTCCATTATATGTTAACATGATAAAGATGACTTGGATGAACAGTAGTAGTTGTGATGGACTTCATGCTTGCTATGAAATCATGAAGAAATGTGTATTGAGGACATTCTCTCATGTGAACTACTCATTCACTATTGGTATGGGAGTACTCTATAAGCATTTCCCCACTGTTCATTTTCTACTGCTCTAATGAGTTGTGCTGAAGTTTCATCATACATAATGCACCCAAATTTGCATATGAACATGCTATAGGAATGCTAAATTATACAACCCAGAAAAGATTTGGTGTGTGAAGATGAATACTCTAGAATTAAATGTTAGATATTTGCCTCAAATTTATCTATTTGACAATGATCAACTAAATCATCGTATGCATAAAAATCACATGTAGTCAGAAGAAAGATGAAAAGTTTGGATTCAATAAAGGAGGATAAATCTGGTTGGAATCGAAGTGTATATAATCTTAAAAATCACATTTAGGACTTCTTATCATAGATTTCATGAGAGGCAGACAAAAGGTCAAGATCCCACCATATCAGGTCTGTGAGAGACCAGTTTCTGTGGTGACAGCAGTTTCCATTGATGACTAACAAAGTGATATCCACAATAACAAATAACCAAAAGAAGATCTAACCCCTCTTTAAATATTTTTCTATTCCCTCGTTCTGAATTGTGATAAAACTGCATATGTTGATCTTGCTCAGATCCTACATTCACAGAAATTTTTTGTGATCGACCATCCTTTTATTTGTATAGAGTACGCACAGACACATCTACTTCCTTGGTAGCCATTCTGGCTTGACAAACTCCAACCTTGCTAACCTGTTGCTTACTGGATTGAGCAAATCTTGATATCTAATATCAACAGCATGTCAACTCTTTAAAACATAGTGAGACAAACATATACAAACATATTGGATATATATGAACTTCCTCCATAAAGAGACAACATTTTTGACCTTTCACATCAACACTACAGTAGCCTGATTCTCTGAAACTTTGTCATTTGTGTAGGTTATCTACGGGCGTCATAGGGCAATGCCACCACAACTTAGGGGTGCATTAAACTGCTGGCTTTGGAAGAAATTATCCAGTTAGGCTTGCACTGCTACCACACCATGATGTTCCTAATACTCGCTAACAATTCTCAGTTGGACTATGTTTGATAATATCATAAAACCATAGAAAAACAAAGATCCCCATAGCTGGGATTCTGGTACTTCAGATATTCATATACAAGTGATAGCTAATCACTGAGCAATTTCATGCCCTGGTACATAGCACCTGGACGAAGATCATCCAGCGTAACGACATTTTTAAAGCTGCTCAACTCCCTGAGGCCAGCCCAACCACGGTGGGAGAGGAAATCACGGAAGTCATCTTCGGTGTAGAGCGTCTTTTCTTCAGTATGAACTGCAATGCGGTCAGTGTCATCATAGATGCAAACTTTGATAGTTATCCCTGAGAAAATAAAATGAATCAATCTAAACCTTGAAAGATGTGTGTGCACTCTATTTGTAAATAGAAACAGCAGATCAATAATAATTAAAGAGTTTGAATGACAAAACAGGAATGAACAATTTTAACAAAGTGGAAGAAACTAAGAATTGAGGAAAAAAATCATCAATCGTAAGTAAACAATATTTTTCTACATTATTTAGAAAATGCTCTGTGCATTGACCTGTGCATGCACTCAACACTCATTGTCATGAACTGTGTTAACATTGTAGATACAGTGTATCATATGGAAGTTATAAAACATGTAGCCAGTAAGATAATTCAAACTAATGAACCAGAAAGATTATTTATTGGAAAATACCCTAATATCAATTTTGGTGAATAATTAGGTAGCAACAATCAGTCCCTTGTATTTTTGAAGTTTCGTGCATTACCATCGTATGACTTTTCACAGATCTTATATTCATATGGTCAACCCCAAATAGTTGGGATATTACAGCTTTGTTATTATTTTATTAGCATTACTATCAATACAAACAAGCACAACGGTAGTTGGAAAAGCAAACTTTTTCGATGCTGTATTAGAAATAGTACTCAATCTGAGTGTTCTGTATTTCGCTCTCTTGGGCCTTGAATCATGACCTATCACAAGTTGACAATGTTGACTTCTTAAGCATTAAGCATTAACGAGCATTAGTCAATTATGCGATAAAGGTTACATTGTTAGATTTGAATCTAATGCTTACATCATTGAAAAACCAAACAACAACATATCCATGATTATATTAAAACAAAATAATGTCTACACCATTAACATTGAAGAACTTAGTAATAAAATATGCTTTTCTGTTTTAAATAATGATGCTTGGCTTTGGCACAGGAGATTAGGTCATGCAAGTATGAAACTAATATCTAAAATTTCATCTAGAGAACTAGTACGAGGAATTCCTAATATCAAGTTTGTCAAGGACAAAGTATATGATGCATGTCAACTAGGAAAACAAATAAAAACTAACTTCAAATCAAAGAATCAAATAAGTACCTCTAGACCATTGCAATTGATCCACTTGGATTTATTTGGACCAATCGACACAACAAGTCTAGGAGACAGCAAATACGCGTATATCATTATAGATGACTATAGTAGATACACTTGGACCTATTTTTTGGCTCACAAAAGTGATTGCTTTAAATGTTTTTCTAAATTTTGTAATCTTACTCAAAACGAAAAGGGTTTCATGATTTCATCGATTCGGAATGATCATGGTGGAGAATTCCAAAACCATGACTTCCAAAATTTTTGTGATTCTAGTGGGTATAACCACAACTTCTCTACTCCAAGGAATCCTCAACAAAATGTAGTAAAAAAAAAATAGAAATTTACAAGAAATGACAAGAACCATGTTAAATGAACATAGTTTACCCAAATATTTTTGGGCCGAAGCCGTTAATGGGCTCCAAATTTGAATCCTCTTGGAGCCTATAAAAACCCCTCCCATCCTAGGTTGAGGTATATAAGCACATACATCTTGAAAGCTAGAAAACGTTATTCAAATCTCTCTAGAAATCCCTCCTTTAGTTTTCTCTTGTATTCGATTCAAAAGAAAGGAGTGAGTGCTTGTAAGGGTTATCTCCTAAGCCCGTCAAAAGGAGAAAGCGCTGTAAAAGGGAATTGGTCTTCGCCCTTGGAAGGAAGACACCTAGTGGAAAGCCGGTGGCCTCAAAAGAAGAGGAATCGAGAGTGGACATAGGTAGTATGACCGAACCACTATAAAAATTATGGTTTGCGTTTCAATATTGTTATTTACATTTCTGCAAACTTGTTCATTTACTTACTCCGCTTCCTCCTCACTTTCTTACGAATCATTTTAAGTTTATACGCAATCGAAACCGGATTTCATCGAAATATAATTTTGCCACACAAAATTTTCAAAGTTATTTTAAATCACCGAAAAGTTATCATTATTAACCGCTGCACTAATTCACCCCCCCCCCTCTCTTAGTGCCGCTCGATCCCTAACAGATGCGGGATCAATTCAGGTGGATAAATCGAAGGTGCTAGCAATAACAGAGTGGAAAACACCCAAAGAAGGTACTAGAGCTAAGATCCTTCCTTAGTTTCATCAACTATTATCAATAGATATACGGAGACTCGAAGCACACAGCTCCACTAACGGAGTTGCTAAAGGAGCAACATTGGCAATTGCCAGAGAAATGTGAAATGGCATGCCAAAACCTAAAGGCTGTTGTGTTAGAAGAACCAGTGTTCAAATTGCTAAACTATAAGAAGCCTTTCAAAGTCTACACAGATGCTTCGAACTTCGCTATTGGAGAAGTACTTATACGAGTCACCCAATAGCCTACAAGAGTCGCAAGTTCAATAAGACCGAGCGATGATATCTAGTGCATGAGAAGGAAAAGATAGTGGTAGTCCACTGTCTACAAGTGTGGCGGAAGCCAGTGGGTCTTTTGGAGCCATTACTTATACTAGAAAGGCTGTTGGAGAGCATTTCGTTGAACTTCATATCAACATTTATCGGTGCACCCTGCACTACTTAACGAAGGAGGCGATCAAGTTGATGATAAAGAATGTGGTGAAGAATACGGCCAAGTTATTGCACCCCTACATTGCTCAATGATTGAGAAGCATAGTTCTTGGGGCGGTTCTTGCAACATGAAGAAGCAATCATGTGGGGGAGAATATCACAGATAGCCATCGTACACTCATAACACTTTCGTCAACAGACCGTTTGCGACTTTTGTTTGCTTCTACATTTGTTAGCAGTGTGTTTTGCCTTTTTTTTTGTGTTTTTGCTTAAAAACTGTAAGCAAGAACAATTTGCAGAGCTACAAAGTGACTGCTTACCAGCGATTACAATAGGTGCTCGGGCACTCGCTCGAGCCCAGACACTGGGTGCTTCGAGCGAGCGCCCGGGTTAAACCAGGCGATCGAACCAGCATTTTAGGTCTAGTTCGGTCTCCGGTGCTTTAGTTAGTTCAATCGAACCAACTAAAGCACCGATATCAACCTCCTAGCATCCCTCAAGCGACTTCCCCAACCCTAACCCTGCTCGCAATTCTATCGCCGAGATTTCTTCTCCGCTATCGTGGCCTCTCTTCGCTATCGCTGCTCTCTGCTATCGCTGCCACTGTTGCTACTCGCCGCTGCCGCTATCTTTGCTCGCCACTACTGTCGCTGCCACTATCACCTCTCCCACTCACGCTGTCGTTGCTCGCTGCTCTCAGTCAGCCTCGGTCTTCCTCTTTTTCACACTCTTCTCGTTTTACTCGATGGTATACTATTAACAGTATATTAACAATATACTGCTAATTGTATGCTAGTAACAGTATTTTTATTTATTAAATAATAATATATTATTTTGATTTTAATGTTAATTTTTGTTTATTTGAAATTATTGTTAGGTTTCAGGATAAATAACAAGTGTACAGAGTAACTCAATAGATTCTCCAATGGCTTCAAAACAAGATCCTGCATGGAAGTATAATTATCTAAAGGATCCGAAAGATTCTAATGCGGTGACTTACATGTTCTGCAATAAAACTACTAAAGGTGATATTTTTCGTGCAAAACAATATCTAATAGAAAATTTTAAGAATACAACAGCTTGCAAAAAGTGTCCACCTGAGGTTAAAAAAAGAGTTGTTGAGTTATATGAATGAAAAGAAGATGCAAAAGAATAAATCTTACGAGAATTTACCAGAAGATAACGTTGAACATCTCATAGATGTAGAAGAAGATTATTCTATAGTATTAACCCAAGTGGGAAAAAAGTATATGACAAAAAAAGAAAAAAAAGTTATGAATACTAAGAAGGGTAAAAAAGGACCGATGAATCTATATATGTTTCAAGGATCACAGAAGCAACAAAGATAAGCAGGAGGCTCAAAATTTAGACACACAAATATATGTGATGCTTGTGATAAAATAATTAAAACTATTGAAAGATATAGTACGGGATTAAAACCTCCAATTTATTATGAGATGCGAGTTCCATTATTGCAAAAAGAATTAAATTATACAAATGACTTACTAAAGGATCATAAAGAATCATGGGCAACACATGGTTGCTCTATTATGTCATATGATTGGACCAACAAGAGACGCAGGAGTATAATTAATTTTATAGTTAACTATTCTTTAGGGACTATGTTTATGAAGTCAATAGGTGCTTCATCTTTTGTGAAATCTGGAGATAAAATATATGATTTACTTGGCAAGTTTGTGGAAGAAATGAGAGAACAAAATATCGTTCAAGTCATAACCGACAATGGAAACAACTATGTATTAGCTGGTAATATTCATCTTTTGATTTTTTTTAATTTTTTAATTACTTCAATTAAATGTGTTAAACTCTTAAGTCTTATCATTTTTGTTCTCCTTTATCTCAGGTAAATTACTTGAAACAAAAAGATAACACTTATATTGGACTCCATGTGTAATATATTGTATTAATTTAATGTTGGAGGATATTGGAAAGATCCCAGATATAAAAAAAAACTTTAGAAAAGGTAATTTTTATTGTTGGATTTCTTTATAATCAAATTGGGGCTTTGAATATAATGAGAGAATTCACAAGCACCAAAGAATTAGTGAGATATGGTGTCACCCGATTTGCTACTTCATTTTTAACATTATAGAGCGTGCATCGTCAAAAACATAATCTGATAAAACATGTTTACCTCTAAGAAATGGGTGACGTTTATATATTAAAGGTAATGGGCCCTCTTGTTCGAGTCCTTTGGTTGGTGGATAATGAAAATAAGCCTATAATGGGATATATTTATGAGGCTATAAATAGAACAAAAGAGACGATTAAAAGGTCTTTTAATGAAAATAAAAAAAAAATATGAGAAAATTTTTACAATCATTGACGAAAGATATCAACTTCATCATCCCTTATATGCAGTAGGATATTATTTGAACCCTGGATTCTTTTATAAGATTAAATATGCTTGATTTGATATAGAAGTTTTGGATGGGTTATACCAGTGCATTGCAAGATTAGTTCCAAGCCTTGAGGTGCAAGATAAGATTATTCGTGAATTATCTCTATATAAAAATACCGAAGGTCTTTTTGGAATTCTAATGGAAGTTAGATCCAGGACAATTACATCTTTAGATATTAATAATTTGATATAATTAATTTCATCTATAGTATGTTACTATATTATTGCTAATAATAACATAAATTTTGTAGCTGAATGGTGGAGTCTATTTAGAAATTCTACCCCTAACTTACAGCAATTTGCAATCAAAGTACTTAGTTTGACATGTAAAGCTTCGAGTTGTGAGTAAAACTAGAGTATCTTTGAGCATGCAAGGATCATTAAATATTTTTGTTTCAATTAATTTATTTATTTAGATAGATGTATTAACATATTTTTAAATTATATGACATAATAGATTCACTCAAAGAAATCGATTGGAACATCAACAATTACACGATCTTGTTTACATAAAGTATAATCAAGCTTTGAAAGCTCATCATGATTCGCGAAATAGAATTAATCCAATCTCATTACAAGATATTGATGATTCAAATGAGTGGTAGGTGAGAGAAATGGGTGCCAACTTGTAAGATGCCGAAAATGAGCTTGTATTTGAAGATAATAGATTGACATAGGGGAGATGTGGCAAGAGTTTCAGGTGCTGAAGAATTATAAACATATACAAGACAGATGATAAAAAGAAAAATAAGTGCAACAGTGCCAAGCTCGACTCTTAATATTGTTGAAGACATAGATAATAAAACATATTTTAATGAAGAGGAAGGATAAGAGGAAGAGGACGAATTCAATGAAGATGATTTATGTGAAAATGATGATAATATTGATTATGATGAATGACTTTGATGTAAAATTTTATTGTTTTGAATTTTGAAACTTTTTGTTAATGTGATATTATGATTTTGTACCTTAGATTTTCTTAATTTAATAGTATATTTTTATTTAAATAATTATATTTATTAATTATATTATATATTTTTAAATTTTAGCGCCTCGCTTCGCTCGAGCGAGCGCCTAGTGCCTCAGGTGTTTTTGGACCTTAACGCCTGGCGCTTTTTAAATCACTGTTGCTTACCAGAATGGGCAAAACTACCACAAAATAGTCGAGTTTTCACATGCCATGACTTGTTTTGTGCAAGCTACTATGCGGTGTGAAACGTTATCGATCTCAAAATCCTAGAACCAACCGGGTGGCACAAGGTTGGATGAGGGTTTGAGGTAGTGTTGAGTATTGATTGGATTCAGAAGTTCGCACATAAAACCTACGGGGACTTGTCAATGGGCCTGACACCCGATGAGCAATCGTTTGTGGACATGCAACTATTTATTTGTCTTCTATAGAATATATTTTTCCTTCCTTTCTTGCACACTAAGTGTTTGCTGAATTACTTGTAAAACTGTCCTCTTTGCAAGATGTTGGACTTATTTATCACTTTTTTTTTTAAATAATCAATTTCCTATTTTACAAGCCCTTCAAAACTTGAGCGAGGTTGCATCTAGGCTAACTCTTTACGGACGGATAATGCAAGGATACCTCATGACTTCGGCAATTTCAACTAAATCCGTAATAGGATGGCATAGGAATGAATGGTCTCCTAGGAAGTGGGTTTGTCCTTTGTGATACTTTGAAAATTTGTTGCAGTCACAACATTGATAACGCTGGTCCATTTTGGATCAAATTCACATGCCACATAGACTGCAATTTGTAAAGCAAAAAGCCAAAAACTATCAGCACCCTAGAACCCTAAGTGGCATAGGACTGGATGTGCCTCCAGAAAGCAGGTTGGTCCTTCACCATGCTCTATAAGCTCGCCGTGCAGCCGTTACATGGGCATAACTTGCTTCTTTTGAACTGTGACACTATAATGGAACTTTTCAGTGCTGGTACATGGGTTTGTGTTAGGGCTCCTTAGAACCAGGTAGGTTGCAATGGATGTTAGGAGCACAAATTTCTATAACATGCTTTACTTGCCATAACAAACTTGCATAAAATTCCTTACGAGGACCAGTGGTGGAGAGGTAGAGACCTCTGAAATTTTTACTAGTAAATAATAAAAGATACTTGTATGATACTGCCCCTACATGGATCTCAATTGCAAGAAAAGATCTAAGCATGTAGCCAACTCCAAGTAATTCTGCTGAGATATTACCACTTCCTTTTGTTGTATTCTCTGCGAAAATGCATTGATGGTAAGTCCTGTCATGTGTTGCAAGAGATTTAATAGCAGCTACCTCTAGATAACACATTTATCCCATTTACCAGGTCGTAAAAAAATGGAGACTGTGCCCTCATATGTTTTCTTTTGCAACCTTCAGTTTCTTCAACATGTTCTCCCATGTCTTGATCTTGTATAAGTTTGAATTTCTCTGGTTTACCAACTGCTGGATCATTAAGTTGTAGATAATTAGTACCATTTGCATCTAAGGTTTTAAATTTCAACTAATATCAGGTTATCAAGTTTTAAACTATATCAACCAAAACATTGATCACTGGCAACCAGCTCTCCTTTTCTTGGCAACCCTCATCCTACTGCTCCGGACAGCCAGAAGCACCTCTTCGCTTGTTTTTATGACAATTTTGTACATCTACTCTCCAATATTTAGATTCAACTTTCTCCATCAAGCACCAATCACCCTCACACCCATTGAAAACCTGTTGAAGTAATGTTATTTCCATGTCCTTCCTTATTTTTCTTGTTGAAGCAATTAAGAATCAAATATTTTTTGTTTTATCTGCCTTCTGTGGCCACTTTGTTCACCCAGTTGTGCCATCAGCACTCAACATGTTGGTCATACTGAGTGTTGTTAAGGAACAACACCATTATTACACCAGATGGGGGGCAAGGACCACTACCAATATGACCCTTGACCGTATCTTGCAAGGCACAGGCCAAATCTCTAAATTCATTTTTTCTATACCATATTAAACCTCGACCACTTAGACACTTTGTTTCAATTTCACTATATTCCTACATATTCAGCATTTGAAGCTGTCACAGATGGATAAAATATGCTTGCTCAATTGAGTGGTGGAAATACAGTGAACAAAGGAGAAGAATTAAAGAGAAACCAAAACAAGAAGAGAAAAGGTTGGGACTTGCAGCCAGTGATTTAAAAAACGCTAAGCACGAAAAGGTGCCAAAGTCTCAACACACCTAAGGCGCTAGGCGCTCGTCCAAGCGAAACGAGATGCTCTGAAATATTAAAATATAAAAAAAATATAAGACAATTGATAAATATGATTATATGAATAAAAATACAATATTAATTACTGTTAACAATAGCTAGAGGGGAAGAAAAGAATCATCGACAGTGGAAAGTGAGGAAGGAGAGGGCAACAGTGACGAAGGAACTTTTGGACGACAAGAGACAGATATACTAGTATGTTAAATCCTTAAAAGATGGGATAATGTACAGCACAGATATCTATTAAATAATAATCTAAATAAACAATAATATACATGGCAATGCTTGACATTCACTTAAAGGACTAAGTTTTAACTAGCTTACCTATCATATTCATCACCAAAGAAATTATTTTTAGTACATAGTACTTCAAGAATGCAAAAAAGATAACAATAATATATGATAAGGGAACGTAAAAGCATTACGTTCATTTTGCTGATCATGCGTTGGTACTTGATACTAACCACATAATACAATATATTTAAAATCTTAGAGTCACCTCATCCATAATAAAAGATCAACATACATGGGAAAAGAAAAGTTCTCTTAAATAACACAAAGTATCAATAACAATCTTAAACATGACTAGAAACATCTGTAATTATTTAAAAGTCAGATACCTTGAGGAAGTATAGGACATGCATCAAGGATGAGGCAAGAAATTTGAAGTAATTGTGCTTCATGGAAGATTAGCCAAACAATTAGATCTGTGTTAGATTTATGCTGATCTCATATTCATATAGAGCAGATCACTTGAGTTGTAAAAGACATGTATATTTACCTTTATTTATGAAGAACATGCAATTACTTCCAAAGATAAAAAATATGCAATGACAATGTCATACTTAGAAGGAAACAAAACAATGGAGTGCTTATTAAACATGCAATTACTTCGTAGGAAACAAAACAACTTGTATATTTACCTTCATTTATAAAGAACATGCAATTACTTCCAAAGATAAAAAAAATGCAATGACACTGTCATACTTAGAAGGAAACAAAACAACAGAGTGCTTACTAAAACATTTTCTGATAAAGAGGATATTTCAACATCAAAGTTCAATACAAATAACAGTTAACTGGAAAATGTCCAGCTCGCTAAATCTGTACAGTTCATATTGGAGTCTGATATGGATATCTAATCATTGTCATTACCTTCATCAAGATGGAGAGTGTAGGAACCTAGAGGCATATCTTTATCAAGGCTGCGAATCACATTTTCGTCATCCTCTAGCCAAAATGCCCTTTTGGTTCTTAAACCAAATGCAGACTTGATGGCCTCCTTAATTGCCTCGGCAGTGCCATCAATACCAATCCTTCTTGAGTAATCACCCCATTTGACCAAAATAACCCTTCCATCATAGGAGGCATTATTATCTGCTTAGACAGTAGAAATGAACAATGTTAGTCCAAACCAGGGATACTAGCAGTATGTCATGCTACATCTGTTTTGTGTTTATGCTGATATATTTGCATATATCACTAGTAGTACATCAAGAAGTTGCATGAATGTTCTGAAGCTAACAAACCAAAATGTTTCTGTTTCCAAGATGATGTCCAAGAAGAAACAAATAGAAAAGTTGTATAAGAATATTTCTATTAGAAGACATACAAGGACATTACCATTCACAGAAGGATCTCGCCAACTCCAAGGATTTACACCACTAACTGCAACTGCTTCAGCAGCTGTTATGGCAAGTGGATGTCTATCATGCTCCAGAGGTCTGTCCACGTTGAGCGGTGATCTACCGTTTGCTAGATAATCATGGATATAGCTATTGTTACACACTGGACAAAGGAGATATATATATATTTATTTATTTATTTATTTATTTATTTATATATATATATACATACATACATATATATATACATACATACATGTATGTATATATACATACATACATATATATATATATACATACATATATATATATATATATATATATAGGCACAAATATGACTCATGATACAAAAGCTCCTGTAAGTAGCAATACAACTAAGATTACCACTATAACAGATGATAAGAAAATGAAGAGGATAATTTTTACCAGAGGAACCTCTAACAAGAAAATATCTAATAGCAACTTTATTCTTGACAAAAAGAATCTAAGTCATAGTGGAAGAAATCAGCAAAATAAAGGTTATGTATAGAGAGGCAATGGAACTTGCTACTAGGGAACAAGTTTGATGCTTCAGAGAAACAAATTTTACTAAAATTGTTACAAAGTTACCATATTTCTAAGTTCTAACCCATCAGTCATCAAGTCTTATCCTTTCTCATCATCCAATGTGGGATTAACTGGGGTGTAATAAGTAAGGTCCACAATACCGTACCGTACCGGTGTATCGAGAGTTGGTCGGTACGATATGTACCGTTATATACCGTTGGTATGCTATGGCATACTGATGGTATCATGCTAGGTCGTACCGATCGGTATATCTCGGTAAAAGTCAAAATTTGGGGCAGTACTGGTCGGTACACATCAGTACCGGTCGGTACGCATACTGCCCGGTAGCGAGCGGTCCACGTACCGGTATCCTCTCGGACCGGTACGTACCACCCGTACCGGACGGTATCATTCGAAATTGCATACCATGGTAATAAGCACTACTCCACTTAAATATTTGAGCTCCACATGATCTCAAGACATGTAGCTAAAAATTGCTCTCACTATAGTAGCCTACAAAGGACTCAGATTGATTCAATGTCATTTATCATAACTTAGTAGCCTACTAGCAAAAATGGGCCTTTAAAATGAGACCAAACATAAGGGTTCCATTTTTTGTCTCAACCATATGGACCAGGTCCAAGCAGGCAAAAACCAGGATAAAGAATGTCTCTTTGTCCAAAATCCATATCCAAGCAAAAACTAATATATGGTATTATAACGAAATGAGGTTCAGGTTTTATGCAGTCAAAAAAGTGGGTCTGAATTACCAACATCAGATCAGTCTAACTGGGCTGAGTCCAGGTTATATGTAGTTCTTTATTATTTATCAAAATGAAAATGTGAACTAGCTATTATACTTAAAGTTTGATGAAAATTTCAGATCAACCCTTTCAAGTTTGAGTAGATTGAAAAAAATAAATGACCAACAAAGTATATAGATTAGCCTTTATATCACATCAGTGAAATAGCATTAGGTTTAAGTTGTCCAAATGTCAAAATTTTGAGTTCTTGAAGGGTTCAGATTTTGATTCTTACAGTAGGTCCTAAAGCTATCCAATCAAAATCTGATCCAGACTTGTTGACCTTTTGTCACGGACTACCACCGTGTACCTACAACACCTTCGTCAACGGCCGTCGCCACTTATGTTCGCTTGTACAATTGTTTGACACTGTGTTTTGCCTAGTTTTTGTGTTTTTTCCTTGGTTTTTGTAAGCCTAGGCAGTTTGCAAGGCTGCACAGCAACCATTCGCTGAACAGGGCAAAACTGAGCCAAAACTGCCTCATTTTCGCATGTTGCAGCCTGAATTCTCAAGCCTGCGGCATGGTGCAAAAAACATCAATCATCTTAGCCCTTTGGAACCCCCTGGGTAGCACAAGGTTGGATTGGGTTTTTGGGGTAATGTTGGGCCCTAATTGAATTCACAAGTTTGTATGCAAAGTGTGCGTACACTTGCCAAACACCCCCAACACCCGGTTGAGAGGCCATTTGTTGACTTATGACTGTCTTTCTTCCTTCCAAAATCCTTTTTTTTTTCGTTGCATTCCAACTGTTTGCTGAATTGCTTGAGTGCTGTGTTTTTTAGTGAGACATTGGGACATGTACGTCTTTGAAACTAACCAAACCTTTTATTGTTTTACAGGTCCTTTAGGACCTGTGCAAGGTTGCACTTAGGCTAACCCTTTGCATATGGATATTGTAACGGTGCCATAATTTCAGTCAAGTCAAATAACATTTTGACAACCTTACATAAACTATATATGCCCAAGTTATAATAAAAAATTTCATCAAGTCACACCCCCCATTGATGATCAATGGATTTGGAGCTCTAATCCCCTTGCTCTCTTTCAGCCAGCGACACTTGTGACTCTCCACAATCCTAGGGTGGAAAATTGGAACAGTGGGAAGGCAATCTGGACACTCACTATCACTCCTAAGGTTAAATTATTCATTTGAAAACTTTCTTAGAATAAACTACCCACTTCAGTCCTATCCTTCACAGCCAAACAAAATGCTGCCCTGTCTACAATTTGTTTACTGACCCTGCTAGGCACTTCTTATTTGACTGCTCCCGAGCACTTTCCTTTTGGAACCTCTCGCAACACAAAATCAACTAAGATTCAAATACTTTTCCTCTTGGCACCAAGGCTTCTGGCTAGGGGAAGTCAGAGAGCAAGACAAATACACTTCTAAATTGTTAACCAACCTTACTGTGTACTTCCTATGGACACCCTTTGGATCAACAGAAATGAAGCCAGATTTCACAACCACTGCACCAGCCCTTCTACATTAAGTTTCAAAGCCCTGGCCTTATTGCAAGAATGTTGTTCTCTTCATGAACCTGAGGGGGTTAGAGCAGTGTGTTTGAAAGCACTGGGCGCTAAACGCCCAGGTCCCAAAACGCCCGAGGCACTAGTCATGCGCCTAGGCAACCCACCCAAGGGAGCGAGATTCTCTCGAATATTAAAGTTTCAGAAATGCATATTACAATTGATAAATATGATCACAATGTGGTGAACTTAAAACTCCTAAGTTCTAACTCCTAGCAGAGTAACAGTACGTACACCACCTCAATATGGTGCAGCAAGTTACTCGACGAAAGTATTACCTATAAAATGAGAAGATAGAGAACTGGCGGTTGAGGAAGATGGAACCAACTGCAGACAAAGTTGCAATGGCGAACAGACGAAGCCATAGTGGCAGACGAAGCAGATGAAGTTGCCAACGACGGAGGATGAAGGTGACAAAGAGTACAAAGGCGGCAAAGGAAGCTACGATGGTAGATGACACATATGAAAGTGACAGACGAGTAGTAGGTTTTTGCTTCCAATTTCTTTCACTGGGCCGCTGTTAGGGTAAGTGCCCATACAACCTACATTAGTTGGTTCGATTGAGCCAACATACTCACCCAATTGAGATTTGGCTTGGGTGCTCGCCCGATACGCCCAACACTTGGGCTTATTAGGCACATGCCCGAGCGGCACTTCATTGAAATGCCTCACCCTAAGGTGTTGAGAGGTGCTCAGGTATCGCCTCACCTCACTCGAGCTTCTTTTGAAAACATTGGGTTAGAGACGGCTTTGTATACTCTCATAACAACCACATCTCCAATTTTTATTACATGCTTGACATAGATGCTACTTATTCTCCTTCTGAACATTCTATATTTTTTTTTGGTGCAAGTTTTGGCAATATCTTTAGATAATCTGCCAAAACTACAATGGCTGTTGGATTCTCCCCACCTTCTACCTCCAACTCCATAATGGCTGAAGCAATAGCTATCCATGAGGTTCTTCAGCATGCACATATACACAGTGGCCAAATCTGCTTGTGCATCTGACTCCCATCGCCTCATCAACTACATCAACGGATCTTCTATCATCCCGTGGCAACTTAAACCTATTGTATATAACATTAAACTGCTAGCTTCTACTTTTTCAGCCATTAGTTTCCATTTCATTCCATGATCTCTCAACTCCAAGGCTTATGAGCTAGCTTTTCAACGAAGAGCCTCATGATTCTCTATTTTTTGTACAGCTGACAAGGTAGGTTCATTGGCTATTCCTTTGTCATCTTTTTTGAGTAATAGAAGTTTTGTATTTGAATAAAAAAAAATCAAGTCATATAGACTAATAGAATATTTTCTTCTCTTCCAACAACTAGCAAAACAAGAAACAAGAACAAGAAAAAATAGAGAAAATTATTGATAAAGGAAAAGAAGGAAAGAGAGGTAGTGTTAGGCAATGACTGTTGTATCGCTTGAAACAGTATGAAACGGGTGGTACATACAAGTCCGAACACGGGTTGATATGTGGACCACCTGCATTTCTGCAAGGCCAATAAAAATTATAAAAAATCAAAAAAGACAGTGGGGCCCATCCATCTTGGCATTAAAAAAAGAAGAAAAACCAAGTAAGGGCTTGTGAACACAAGCCCTCTTCTTGTGTATGATGTTGCTGCCATCGCCGCTGTCGTTTGTGACATCATTGCCAATGTTGTTGGCACCGCATTCCACTCTAATCAAGATTCATCATACTGAGGTGTAATACTCAGTACGAGCAGTAAGTACCAGTCCGACAAGGGATCGGCATGTGGACCACCCTTTACCAGGTGGTAACGTTACATAGCCCTGTAACGGGTGATATGGGGTCTGTACCGATTGGTAACAGTCAAAATCCGATCATTACCAACTTGCATCGGTCAATAATGGTTGGATTTCAACCATTACCGATCAAGAGTTGAGATTGCTCTACTTCAAATGATCAAATTGATTGTTTGAACCATAGGAAAGGGTTTTCAAACCCTTTCCTCTCCCCTCTTTCAACCCATTTCACTCTATAAATCAAGTCAAACTGGTAAAGGAACTAAAGACACCCAACTATCATAGTCGTCCGCCCAATGTGCAAAGGCAAAGGCAAAGAAGAAGGCAATACCATCACCCGCACCGTCGGAAAGAATTGAGTCGGACGACGAGACACCTCAATCGCATTCAACAACCCGGTCGGTCCAAAGGCATGACAGCGACGTGGACAGCAGTGTCTCGATCGATGATGGCAATGACATCAGGGAGTCAATGGTTCCATCTACACAATTTGAGGATGGTTGATGAATCAATGAGCAATATTTTACACATATCACTCAAGTTTTAGATCATAAAGCTCGACGAGATACTAGCCAAGTTTATACAAGGAAGGGGAAGGGGAAGGCAATATATCATTTTGAGTAGATGCGACAAAGCCTACACGACATAGACATAAAATGAAGCTCATCGTATTCACAGTCATCATATTATGGATAATCTTATAGCAAAACAACAGTACGATGATTGATCGTATAATATAAAGCAATAGATCAGTGGCGAAAGTAGAAGTTCTGACATTCTCCATGCTCCACACTAATACATGTCATAATCATCCTTGCCTTAGGAGCCGCCTCGAACACCTGTGGTTCACAACGATCAAACTATAACCATCACCATATTGATGCATCAATGGCATACGGTGTATTAGTATATTATATCGTAGGATCAATTTCAGAATTGGGTCCGACAAACATATCAAATTGATATATAGATGCATAGAATCAAGGGCCCTCATCCCCTGCTCGTAGAGTCCTGTCATTCATTTTGGTGGTAAAACTAAATATATCCATCGATTAATTACTTGATTCATTTGAATCTTAAAGTTTAAGTTATTTAAAGAATAGTCTAACAATTCAAATCATTTCTTTGTAGATAATTCAATATTAATGGAAGGACGGTCTGGAATATACCACAAAGCTACTCCTCAAAACTCGAAAAAGATGTGCCATTATTCTTTCCTAATTTAGATTATGTTTGCTAAAATTATACTAAATTTATATTTATTTTTAACTTAAAAACGCTAATCTAATTTTTTTTATTTTTTAGAAATTTTTGGAGTTATTTTCGACCATTTTTTCATCTCGTCGATATACCTCATCATATCAACACATGATACATCAGTATGCCTTGGTATGTACCATACTGATGGTTCGTCAGTACACCGGTATGAATCGGTAAGGCGAACTTTGCTTCTGGGTACACTCCCGCCTCTTCTCCTCCTCTTCTTCCTTCTTCTTCCTCCTCCACTGCTTCCTCTTCTTCCTTCTTTCCTCCCTCCTTCCTCCTCTATTCCTCTCCAAAACACTGGTATATACCAATGTGCCATGTGTCGGTATGCCAGTACATACCGATCCGACAAATCACCGAAATGGGTTCGCTACCCGAAACGACGATCCTTGCTGTTAGGAACTACACCCCCTAGCCTCCATAAGACTGGCTTGAAAGGAAGATAACCATTTTGCTACTGGTATAATAAAGTAAAATAACAAAGAAATAGACTAGAGTCTTGCAAAGCTTATTTGCAAGCTTTTCGTCAATCTGATTATAAGTAGCTTAAGGAGAAAGGCCTCAAAAATTGTTTCCTCTCTACTCGGCCAGCCAAACTTCCTTTATTGATTGCTTGTTTATTGATGTGTCTGCAGGAGACCTCAACACCCACTTCGATTAGGATGATATGGCTCTAGAGCCTTCTAGTCCTGGATGGGAACTGGCAAATCAAGACTTCTCATTCTGTTATTTGTCAGGCTTGAGTCCTAGTCAGCTGAGACAAAGAAATTTCTCAACCCAGTCTGCAGGGTTAAATGGACCTGTTGCTGTTGGAGGCACCCAGATGGGTCCGAGTTGAGCTGCTGCTTTGGTTGCTGGACACCTTCTGGCCGGACAAGACTGTTGCAGCAGCTGACCTTATCCATGGCCTATTGCAGCGGTTGACTGATTAAGATCATCATAATTGATAAAAAGATAGGGGAACAACATTATTGATAAAAGCTCATGACCAAGAAAACTCCATTCCTTGATGATAAGAATTCAAATGAAGATGCTAGAAGAAAAATAAAAATAATATGAATCAAACTCAAAAGCTTTTAATAAATTTAAACAAACCTGAATTTAACTAAGACCTGGCTACTTGTCCTATTATTACCTCACTTTGATAGGCTAAAGTTTATCTCAAGATTTATATACCACTAATCAAATTCTTGTTATTTATTATATCTTTGATCAGTAATATGCATCTTAACCATACCAAGTCGATGTTGTAGTCAGTATCACCAAGATGCTAATTGCTAGCCATAAAACTTCAAATCCCTCCATGCAAAGACAATGGATGATAACAAAACTCAAGATGTCAATAATTTATAGATACCAAGATCCAGTATTCTATACAAGAACCACAACTGATCTCCCCAACATGGATCTGCAATAACCCTTTTTTTGGATGCTTCTATCTAAATTAAGATCTGGTCTATTATTGGCACGAGTTTTTTCTTATTCATGTCATCCAGGCAAAGTTAATTTGGCACTTACAAAAAATTCTATTTAAAACTTATGATGAGGCACCAAAAGAAAAAAAAAGTCTGCTCCAATGAACTCAGAGATATTTTACTTGCTCCAAATTGTATAATTGAAGAAAGTTTCTTGTTCTATCAGGATGTAAAAAAAATGTCAATCCATACTTGATGTGTTAGCCCCATATCACAAAGCACAGCTATATGTGAAGACTTCTATGGACCTTAATAAGCTAAATATTTTCCGCAATCCTCTGTTGCACAACATAAACTCTTGAATACACTTCCTAAGTTTTATATCATTGTTATTGTTCCTTGTTATTTGTAACTCTTCAATGCACGAAGAAGGTTTTTATCATCAATAAAACTCTCATTTTGTTTGCACATCCCACGCTTTCTAAAAATCTAGAGGATAATTTTGATGGTTGTCATCAAAGCAAACAACCAATTTGTCAATCATGTACCTTAATTTCTACAGCATGTTCTCACAGAAATTAAGTTAAAAATACAAAGAAAACAACTACTTAAACAAATGTGTGAACTACAGATGTGGTACCAAATGAGGTTGTTAAAAGAAAGATAACTTGCACAAAAGCATTTCAAAGGTCAATACATACAAAGATGAACAGGAAAAGGGAATATATTAAAAAAAGATTACCATACAAAAGAAAATAGCACAGAAGTATAACTTCTTAATACCTTCCACAGGCCCCAATGGAATATTTGCATCTTCAAGGCCTACAAGAACATGTCAAATGATAAATGACAAGGATATAAAACAATAAGGTAAAGAAGTATGTTTATTCATGTTGCCTTTTCATAAGTACAGAAAAAGCATAATGTAATTCCAAGACTAGTTAATGTGCTAGTCATGGAAATCGAAAAAATATCAATTTTCAGAAAAGAAAATGTGTTTGAATAAGAGCAAAAAGGAGAAAACTTTGCAGCATAAATAGAGAACAGACCTCAATTTAGTCAAGGAAACAGTTACCTTGGCATTTTGAGGAAATATACCATGATTCCAAATAATTAGATGTTGCATTCTATCTTATTTAAGCAATATACAATCATTTGACCATCTATACAATATTACTAGTTAAAATCCATAGTTTAAATGCCTCATGTTAATTTCTTGATAAAGTAACCTTAATAGACAGGAGATTTCTTCTTCAATGATTACTCATGAAGAAGATGAATTCTGAAGATGAGTAAACTGTAAAAGCCAACAAACAGAACCAATATATTATTGAGCTAGCCACATAGTCCATTGAGATGATAAAAGAATCTAATAAACAAATACCATACCAATGTCAAGAACTATCCAATTACAGCTGATAGATATCTTTGAGCTTCATTTCAGCCACAATGGCTTGGGACAAATTTTAGCAGGTATAGGAAGTCTCACCAATCAATGATATGAATTAGGTAGCTCGTCCGACCCTCTTGCCAAGATTTTCTAAGTCAATGAAAGCTGCTTACTTCAAAAAAAAGGCAAATTCTGTTCTATTTTTGATAGAATCACTCAGGAATCAGACATGACACAATTTGTCAAGAATATAAGTCAATATATCTCTTCTCCTCTATTGGCTTAAGCTTTTAGATGGAATGATGGTGATCAACAATTAACCATTGTATCAGAGTGGAAACCTTGTATTTGAATCATCCCAGGTCAGACTTAGACAAAAGAAAAAGTCATCCCTGACCAATTCAAGTTCCATGTGGTGAATTTGGGTCAAGCTTCAGATGGAACGACAGTGACAAAAATTTAACATGTCGTATGAGTTTTTACAATGTGTAGTTGTGAAAATGGTTGCATTAAAACAAGTGCTGTTCATCTGGAGAGTTAATGGGTTGACTGATGAGTCGTAGAAACATGTGGAGCAAAGTGAGCAAGCCTTAAAAACAAAACGCAGCCCCTTACATAAATGAAGATGCTATGCTCAGACACCTTGCAAAGACACAGCTAGGAAGATGAAGAGAAGACAAATTTCAAAGATCGAAATTCCATGTTCATCTAATACATCTGTCAATGCACCTCGAGAATTGAACAAAAAAAAAATCGACTCCAGTACCACCATTCCAAATTGTGATCTCGCAAACAATTAATAACATATTAAGTCCAGCACTTGAATCTGAAAGGGGCAAGACAATGGCACCTTTATCAGGAAAGTGCAGGTAGGCATCAACCTTGGACGCCGCAGAGCTCTTGAATCCGGCCTTCTTGCTCCTCTCCTTGAGTAACTCATCGAGCTCCTTGTAGTACGACATCTTCACCGACCCGCTCCCTTTGATCTGGTGCTTCGCCTTCTTGAACTCCTTCAGCAAGTTCCTCCACTTATCGGTGCACATGGTGGGCGACCGGTCGAACCCTTTCTCCCGCATCTTCGTCGATATCTGCTCCCACAGATGCCTGTTCGACTTGGAGGTGTTGAAGAGCCCATCTATCTCCCGCCGGAGCGCGATGAGGCTCTTCGTTTCCTCTTGGATCCACGTCTCCGCGCGCTTCTTGGGCGCCCTGACCTCATGGTCCTCGCCGCTGCTCTCCGCCAGAATCATTTGCGGCTGCTGTTGCGGCGGCGGCGGCGGCAGTCCGCCGTTGTAGAAATCAACGCCGCAGGGCTTCTCGGCTGAGTACATTCTCCTTGCCGTCGCCACCGCCGCGTCTTCGCCGATGATGTTTGCTCGGCTGTGCAAGGATCGGGAGAGGAATTGGTCTAGGGTGAGGAGAGACATCGCCAAGGAGGTCCAAAACCCATTTCTCAGAGGTAAAGGTGGGATTTTTATGGTTGCTGTCTTTGTCTCAGAGACAGGAATGGGGGGAAAGAGAGTGGGAGAGCAGCATGGGGACGGGGAGGACAAGATTTGGGAAAAGAATCTCGGAGATCACCATTGATAAAAAAAAAAGAGGGCTAGGCGCTTTGAGGAACTGAAACAGTGGGGGGAGTGTGTTCCGGTAATGAGAGCACCAAGGAGTGAGTGACCCCCCAGGGGGCTTTTAATGTTGTCTCAGTGTCTGTTGGCCTGTCCCGTTCAAAGAGACCCTCACCTCTATGCCTCAACTCCATGGCTTATCTCACCAATTAAACTTGCATTGCCTTGGTCTCACTGTGCAGCATTATTCTGAAAGCTGGGCTTAAACATTGTTTATGAAGCCTTACGCTTAATCCTCGAATTTGGATCAGCACTTGAATATCTCAATTTAATCTCATATCGGATAAATAGATTTTTAAGAACTTCATGAGTGGTACGATGCGATTCTTAATTTGAGTTTAATTATTTTAAATTAACAAAGTTATTTGGCCTCCAACCTCATCTGACTGGAACGTGAAAAATCCAGTTGGAAATTTTACATGGCTTGTCTCCATCTTCATCTACTCGAAGGACCAAGGTTTGTGGTCTGAGCAATTGAGCATTACTTGAACAAGGCAGAGAAAGCTTGAACCTGGTCATTTGTTTGCTCTGATCCAATTTAGGAGAACCTGGACATTGGTAGAGAAGTAACATAAAGAAAAAGCTAATCAATCAGAAAAAGAACATGACAGATCAGTATGGCTGGGTTAATTTGGAAGGTGTAATGATTAAGTAACACAAAGAAAAAGCTAATCAATCAGAAAGAGAACATGATAGATCAGTATGGATGGGTTAATTTGGAGGGTGTAATGATAGGTCATGACAATTAATTGCATCTTGTGCTTAGGGTGGCATTTTCATCATCAAAAGCCTGAATCTTATCGACGGATTTGTTTTGTAGGCTTTCAACTTTTGCCGTTCCAACTTTATCCGAAAAAAAAGTTGTGGTGAGTAAAATTATTAGGCTCTTTCTTTTTCCCTTCGCGCGAAAAATTTGTTAAAATTTACTTCTTTGTGTAATAAAATGGATTTCTCCTCAAAAATATTAATTTGATATTAAAAATAAATATTAATCAGAATAATATATAAATAGCAGAATAATAAATCAATCACAAGTGAGATCAAATTTTTAATGTAAAAAATCTAATACCGAAAAACTCATAGGACCACAGTCTACTTTAAACTTCACTATCATCAATAATCATAATAGATTTATAATAAATCTTCTCTAAAATAATAAGAGAACCATAATAACATTAAGACCACATGTCTTGGATCAAGAATAATATATTATCATCACATAGATGGATCTCATCAAAGAAGATTTAGGTCTCACCAAGTATGTATAGTATAAAAGTACTTCAGAGAGAATAAACTGTAAATCAATACTATTAGGACTGTAGAGCTTGTTGCAAGGATTCTTCACATAAAATTTGGATCAAAAGTAATAAAGTTATACCATTGATTATCAAGCAGAAATCTTAATATCCTAATTTTCTCTCTCCTCTTTCTCTCTCTATTCTTTCTCTCTACGTTGTCACAGTTCGCTTCATGCCAAACTTTCCGCTGGCCTCAACTACGTGCACGTCTCTTCTTTTCTTCTTTTTTTTAATTATTGATTTGGGCTCAATGGTTCAATTATCCAATCCAAGCCCACTTATGAGTTGAACCCAATAATTCTCTCCCTTTAGCTCATACAGTGGGTTGTACTAAGCCTGCTCTTCGCCTACATGTTTCAAGCTTTTCCTTATACAAAGATTTTGTCAACATATTTGATCTATTCTTATTAGTATGTACATTTTTCAATTGTAATTCTTTCATCTCAAGCATATCACGAATCCAGTGATATCTCATATCAATATGCTTGGATCTAAAATGGTATGTTGAAATCTTGGAGAGGTGAATGACACTCTGACTGTCACAGTAAACAGTAGTATACTCTTCCTGTTTCAAGGTCAATTCCTGTAAAAACTTTTTCATCCATAAAGTTTCCTTATAGGCTTCAGTAATGGCTATGTATTCTGCTTTTGTGGTTGATAGAGTAATACAATTCTGTAACTTAGACTGCCAAGAGACTGCTCCTCTTGCAAATGTCATCAAGAACCCCGAAATAGACTTCTTGGAATTAGTATCACATGTCATATCTGCATCTGTGTACCCTTCTAACACAAGTTTACCATTGTCAAAACATAAACACAACCTAGAAGTACCTCTTAGATATCTTAATATTTATTTTACTACTGCCCAATATTCTTTTCTAGGATTAGAGAGAAATTGGTTAATAACTCCAATTGCATGAGCTATATCTGACCTAGTACAAACCATAGCATATATCAAATTGTCTACCATAGATGAGTAAGGCACTCTGGACATTTCTTCTTTTTCTTTCTCACTTGTCGGATATTGTTTTGAACTAAGCTTAAAATGACCTGCAAGTGGAGAACAAATTACTTTGGCTTTACTCATGTTGAATCTTTCAAGAACCTTCTTAATGTAGTTCTCTTGACATAGCCAAATCTTCCTTTTCTTCCTATCACGAAGAATCTTCATGCAAAGTATTTGTTTTACCGATCCCGTCTTTCATAGCAAAAAACTTACTTAACCTCTTTTAAGCTTCTCAATTTTACCAGCATCATGGCCAACACTTAGCATATCATCAACATATAGCAGGAGAATAATGAAATCATCATCTGAAAACTTCTTTGTAAATACACAATAATCAGATATGGTTCTATTGTACCTTTGGCTCATCATAAAAGAATCAAACTTCTTATACCACTATTTGGGTGCTTGTTTAAGATCATATAAGTTTTTTCTTAGCTTTACACACTAGATTTTCTTTTTTCTTGACTTTAAAACCATCTGGTTGCTTAATGTAAACTTTTTCTCCTAGGTCACCATAAAAAAATACAGTTTTCACATCAAGTTGCTCAACTTCTAAATTCAAGTGGATAGCTAAACCAAGAACAACTCAGATAGAGGACATTTTCACCATAAGAGAAAATATTTCTTCAAAGTTAATACCCTTTTTCTGGTTGAATCCTTTCACAACTAATCGTGCCTTGTATCTTTGTTATGAGCTATTATTTTTAGTCTTCAATCTGTAAACTCATTTATTCTTGAGAGCTTTCTTCTCTTTAGGTAACTTTACCAAGTCATAGGTGTGATTCTCAAGTAAGGATCTCATCTCTTTTTGCATGGCTTTAACCTACTCATTCTTATGCTCATGTAAAATAGCTTCTTGATAAGTTTCTGGCTCTCCATTATTAGTAAACATATTCATGTGGAGGATATTTTATAGATGGTTGTCACTCTCTTGTGGATCTTCTCAATGAAATCTCAACTGGTGGTGGAAGTGCTTGCTAAGTTGGTTCAACTTCATCAACTGTAGAAGCATCATCACTAACATTCTCGCCATAATCTTCTTCTTCATCTCTCCCATTATCATTATGAACTACAAGTAAGGAACTGGACCCAAACTTCAATGAATATAAATAGAGGTTTTTGGCTTCTTAATTATGTCACCATCATCAAACAAATTGGTCTTCAAAAAACACAACATCCCTGCTTCTAACAATCTTTTTATTCATTGGATCTCATAATCTGTACCCAAACTCTTCATGACCATATTCTAAGAAAATGCATGCTTTTGCCTTATTATTAACTTGGATCTCTCATCTTTGGGAATATGTATAAATGTTTTACACTCAAAGACTCTCAAATGATCATAAGACATATTTTTCCCTTTCCATACTCTCTCTAGAATATCACATTTCAGAGGAACTAATGGAGAAAGATTTATCAGGTCAATTGTAGTTCTCATAACCTCCCCCCAAAATGACGTAGGTAACTTGGCATGGGAAAACATACACATAATCCTTTCTTCAATGGTTCTATTCATCCTTTCTACCACACTGTTTTGCTGAGGAGTTTTTGGAACTATTTTCTCAAGCCTAATACCATGAAACCTGTAATAATTCTCAAAAGGACCCCTGTACTCACCACTATTATCTGCTCGAATACTCTTTAGCTTTCTACTAGTTTCTTTTTTAATACTGACATAAAATTTTTTGAAGACATTGAGTACCTAGTCTTTAGATTTCAAAGCAAAAGTATAAACTTTTCTAGAATGATCATCAATAAAAGTAACAAAATAAAAAACACTTCCAAGAGTTCTAGTTTGCATAGTACAGACATCAGTATGAACTAAATCAATAATATTTGATCTTTTATATGACGGATAAGTACGAAATGTAACTTTATGTGTTTTCTAACTAAGCAATGATCACAAGATGTAAGAGATGTACCTTGCAACTCCGGTAAGAACTGCTTTCTAGCAAGAGTTTGAAGTCCATTCTCGTTGATTTGACTAAGCCTCTTATGCCAAAGATCTATGCTTTCACCATTTTCAATTGCATTAATCTCTCCTTTATGTAGCTTAGCTTTCATAATATAAAAAGAGTTTAACTTCTTTCCTCTCATCACAACTAGAGAACCTTTAGTGAGCTTCCATTTGTTTTCACCAAAATAGTGTGTAAATCTCTTATCATTAAGTCTGCCTATAGATATCAAATTCAGACAAATATTTGAAATATATTTAACACCTTTGAGTATCAATTTACTCTCAATACTAGTCTCCAAGCAAATATCTCCAATACCCATAATCTTAGATGTACCATTGTTTCCCATTCTAATATTTCCAAAATCATCAACAGTATAGGATCTAAAAAAATCATTATGAAAAGTAACATGGAATGAAGCACTAGAGTCAATTACCCAATTACTGTCCTGAGCTACAAGACTAATACAACCATAATCACAAATAATAATGATTTCACCTTCAACAGTAACTGTATTGGTCTCTTTCTCATTTTTCTTCCTTTCATTCTGTTCTGACTTCTAAAACCTATACTCTCTCTTTATATGACTTAGCCTGTTGTAGTGAAAACACTTAATGTAACACCCCTAGTTAGTCCAATAGTCCCACATCGGAAGTGGGTGAGACTAAGATTGGCTTATATGGGCCTGATGAGTGTATTACTAACAACTTCAACTTAAGCATTTTGGCCAATGATTGATAGGCCAAAACGAAGTTGATAGGCTAGTTAGCCCATCAGGCCAGGTCGTGATATTTGGTATCAGAGCCGACCTAGTATTTGGGCATGGTGAGGTAGGCTTGAGTAGGAAAGGGCTACCTATGGATGAAGTCAGAGAACTCATCACAGCGTGGAGCCACCATTAAGCTATGCCTCATATGTACCATGCTAGAGTCTGATCTAGTCCTTGACGGGGATGTCAAGTCGTTTAAGTGGGGGAGATTGTAACACCCCTAGTTAGTCTAATAGTCCCACATCGGAAGTGGATGAGACTAAGATTGGCTTATATGGGCCTGATGAGTGTACTACTAATAACTTCAGCTTAAGCATTTTGGTCAATGGTTAATAGACCAAAACGAAGTTGATAGGCTAGTTAACCCATCAGGCCAAGTCGTGATAAGATCTCCCTAAAAGGTAAATAAATATTTAATTTTATATTAAATTTATTTTTATTTTACTTTCACATACAAAGATAGAAACATAATATTCATTTATAATGGTTCACACTTAAAAATGGAATGTATCCTATTTACTTCCTAAAAACCATATCACTAGTTAGGAAATCAATCAATCAATAATCTAATTGATTAGTAAGATTCCTAACTTATCCACGTGATTAAAAAAATTATATTTAATTATTTCCTTAACTATAATACACAAACATGGAAGTTAATAATAAAGCAATACATTATTTATAGTAATTAATTTATGTTAAGAGAGAAATCATCGATGATTACATTTCTCCCCCACTTAATAGAAATTTGGTCCCCAAATTTGATTAAAAATAATATTAATCAATATAGTTAGCTCTTGAAATACTATGTCAAAAGACAAATTTGAAAAATATTTAGATTAAATATACCACTCAAAGACTTTAAGTTAAAATATATTTTTTAAATTTTTTAACATAAAATATATAACAAATTAATAAAATTCATCAAATAAATTTAATTTTAGATTACTCATAAGAAGTGTATCAAATTCTATATCGAATAAACCAGTGAAATTTATAAGTTTTAAAAGTTAATTGATTGTTGACAAAAATATAAGTTGAGGTGTAACTCAAAAGCAATTGAAATGTTGAAAATTTATCAAACTATTCAACATATATTCTTTTATAATTTCAAATGATTTATATATTATATATGTCAAAGAAATAACATTATATTTAATTCTCATTTGATTCCATCATTGTCTTAAATAATATCTAATAATTAATTTGATATTAAGTCAAAATTCTATTCAAATTAATTACTCATTCAATGATCGAATTTATTTAACTACAAAGGTACATATTTTATTAATGTCAAAAAAATAATTTCTACAAATCATCCTAACATATGTCAAATCTAATATCAATTTTAAGAATAATATATGATAACAAAAATTATAAAGATAAAAACTTCTTAATCTATATTTTTAAAAGATCCTATAAAATTTTTGCACTTAAAATTATCAAAACTTTTAAGAATAATTGAAACTTAGTATAATCATTAATTAGGAAACCTAGATATGTTAACTATAAGCATTCATAATGATGTAAGATAAAACTAAAAAAGATAATTAATTATCAATCCTAAAACTACACAATAAGTGACAAATATGTTTTATTTATTTTACTCATAATTATAGATAAAATAATATTCTAGAACAAAGGGTAACAAAATAATATGTCAAACTATAGTAGAAATTTTATCAAACTTCATTCATGTATTATCTACCTTAAATTTATAAGAAAATTATATAAATGAATTTTTGGTCCCCAACATAAAAATGACATGGCCAAAATAATAAATGCTATAAGGCTTATGCAATAAAATTAATTTATTTATAAAATAAAATTTTAAATATTTTACAGTAAACATAAGCATCATAAAATATTTATATTTAGATGGTCAACTTATTTTTATAAATTTAATATGTGCATCTTCATGAATAACTAAGTTTATTATATGTATATCAAAATATGTACATTCTATAATCAATTTCACAATTCTTATCTACTTTTCAAAAGAAGACAAGAGTGTTGTGACAAAATCACATTCAAAATGTAAAACTTTATGAGAGTTTTTAAGATAAACTAATACAATACTTATTTTAATTTAGAGAAAAAATAAAATTTTGGCTTTTTACTTAATAATCCTATTGCAAGTAATTTAACGAGATTCCTTTGCTTAACATTTTTAATCAATCAATTCCTTATAAAAATATAAATCATATTTGGCTCAATAAAATAATCTTATAAATTATATTCGGCTTAGCAAAATAATCCTAATCTCCTAAAATCATGCTTTAGTTACATTCCTATGTAGTTCTCAAAATATACATCTCAAAAACTAATTGGATCATCTAATATTCTAATCTTAGGATCCCATATTCCAACAGATCCTCAAAATCATTGCTCTGATACCATTAAAATTGTCACATCTCAGAATTTATAAAATATAATAAATTATTATTTTATTAATCATAACTTATAAAATATGCTTCTTTCTTGAATTCAAATCCTTGCCTTTATAATAGTAAATATTTTATTAATAAAAAAAAATTCACATCTTCTTGGTAGGGTCACAAGTCTCTTCCACCCAAGCTTCATATCAATTACAAAATTATAGATTATGCTGAAAATAAATATAAGATAAAAATATATTAGCAACCGCATATGCTGGTAGGAACCTCGGAAAAATTAAAAAAAATAATCTAACATTTATGAAACAAATATTAATAATTTAATAAGAAATAATAATATATCAATTCATTATAAAATAATAATATATGGATTGATATATTATTTCTTATTAAATTATTGAATATATAGATTGTACCAACCCATGTGGCTAGGTACAATTAACCCATGTGACTAGGCATGACCCAGCCCATGTGGTCAGGTAAGATACGATCTAACCTATGTGGCTAGGCTTGATTCAGTCATGTGGCTATGTATGATCCAGTCCATGTGACTTTGTATGTCCCAGCCCATGTGGCAAAGTACGATCTAATCATGTGGCTAGGTATAAGCCAACTCATGTGGCTAGGTATAACCTATTCCATATGATCAGATATAACCCCAAATCATATGTCTAAGCATGACCCAACTCGCGAGCCAAGCATGGCCCAGTTCAGTGGTAAGGCTTAGCCCAACTTATGAGTAAGGCTTAGCCTAGTCTAAGAAGTTAAGCTTGCCCAGTGTTACGATTGGCGTTAGATACATCATCGCTCCTCTATCTAGCTCGTTGTACCTCAACTTAACATATTACTTAGGACAGGCATGTGTAGCACATATGACCCGTTCAAGACTCGGGTGGGTTGGTTCAGTTTTGGGCTAGCACTATATGATATAGTCTGATTTTCTCTTCCTTTATTGGTTTGAGCTCTTTTGACTAAATCAGACATATTTGATCGGTTAAGATCAGTTTAGGGTAATTCCAGACTAACTTGACTAGTTCAAATCTACTTGACCTAATTGAGATCAATCAAATCTAAATTAGACCAGTCTAGGGTGATTCTAGACCGGTTCTATAAGGATTTGAGATTGATTCTATTAGGCCAAAATTGGATTGAATTTGATTTAAGCCAATTGAGCTATTCCAATTAGGATTTTGGTTGATTGAAGACTATTAAGAGATTGTTGTTTTTAAGCCTTTATAATTTGATGAATTTAAAGGTTTACTTGAATATGTCATTTGAAAATGATTATTGGTTTCCTGCTTTTATTAAGTTTATGTATTGATATGATTGTACCATGTAGTAGATGTAACTAGGCTAATAGTTTATATTGGAAGTGCAACTTGTGAAAGGAGCTACGAGCCCATCATAATGTAGAGCCACCAATGGATATAGTCTAGTAGATCATACATAAAGCATGGTCTCTTGTAATATTTGATCATACTATTTCTTGGATGCATGTGTGAATGAATGAGTGAATGGAAATGAATGATCATGGATGTTTATGTATCCCTACCGAGGGCAGGTATGGCGATTCCCTTCGGGGATTAGCGGACCATCAGACGTGATGGTTAGACGGTTCCTCCATCCGCTGTTGGGAGGAACGTGTCCCCACTTAGGCGGGTGAGGGATACCACTCCATCCGCTGTTGGGAGTACGATATGGATTCTCCATCTGTTGTTGGGAGGAATCCATCCCGTGGAGTATGTCTCTTCATCCGCTGTTGGGAGAGTGCACCATTGGGTGTGATGTACGCCATTGTTATCCAGTTATCTCGTATGTGTTGCATGTGACTAATGCATGATTTTGCTTAAGAAATTATCATTATTTTTCAGATGTTTAAGTTTTATAATGAATTGATATATTATTATTTCTTATTAAATTATTGATATTTATTTCATAAATGTTAGATTATTTTTTTAATTTTTTCGAGGTTCCTACCAGCATGTATGGTTACTGATATATTTTTATCTTATATTTATTTTCAGCATAATCTACAATTTTACAATAGATATGAAGCTTGGGTGGAAGAGACTTGTGACCCTACCAAGAAGATGTGAATTTTTTTTCTTGTTAATAAAATATTTACTATTGTAAAGGCAAAGATTTGAATTCAAGAAAGAAGTGTATTTTATAAGTTACGATTAATAAAATAATGATTTATTATATTTCATAAATTCTAGGATGTGACTAGACTTGGATTTTCCTCTATAACCATGTGGATTTCTACTCTCTTCTTCCATGTCTTTCTTATTTTTCAGTAATAAGTACACCAAAAGAATATTCTCTTTGTTCTTTCCTTCTAGCATCTTCATTTAGTAAACTGTCTTTAATCATGTCTATGGTTAAAGTCCCCTCTGACGTGAAGTTACAAATTATCACCACATATATTTTCCAACTTTCTGGTAAAGAGCTAAGAAGTAACAATCCTTATATTTCATCATCTATATTCATTTTCATAACAACCAACTTATTTGCAAGACTCTAAAACAGACTTATGTACTCAACAATGTTACCACCATCTTTATACTTCAAATTAACAAGTCTTTTGAGGAGAAAAATTCTATTTCCCACTGTCTTTTTCACAAATAGATTTTCTAACCTTTGCCAAATAATATCAGCTCTAGTTTCATCAGAAATATGCTCATGCAAATTTATATCTATCCATCTTCTAATATAAATAATAGTTTTTCTATGTTGGACCTCTCATTCCTCATCTTCTATAGTATAAGGTTTTTCTTTAACTTTAATGGTCTTATACAAATCTTTACAATAAATCAAGTCTTCCATCGTATGCCTCCAAGTTAAATAATTTGATGAGTTCAATTTAATCATATCATCTAACTCTTCCATTTCAATCACAGAACAAAATTAGTAGCAAATAACCTACTACTCTAATACCATTTGTTGGGAAAAACCTGTTAAAGTAGAATAATTCTTTTCCCTCTTTGTGTATCAAAATGAGTCCTCATGAAAAATACCAACTTGATATCAAAAGCAAATATTAACCAGAACAATATATAAATAGCAGAACAATGAATCAATCACAAGTGAGACCAAATTTTTAACGTAGAAAACCTAATACGAGAAAAATCACGGGACCGTAGTCCACTTCAAACTTCCACTATCACTAATAATAACAATAGGTTTATAATAAATCTTCTCCAAAATAACAAGAGGATCATAATAACATCAAGACCACATATCTTGGCTCAAGAGTAGCATATCATCATAACATAAATGGATCTCATTAAAGGAAAGGTTTAGATCTCACTAAGTAGGTATAGCAGAAAAATACTTCAGAGAGGATAAACTGTAGATCAGCACCGTTAGGATTGTAGAACCTGCTACAAGGATTCTTCACATAAACTTTGGGTCAAAACTGATATAGTTTTATCACTAATCGTCAAGTAGAAAATTCAATATCCTAATTTTCTCTCTCCTCTTTCTCTCTGTGTTCTCTCTCTGCGCTGCAATAGTTCGCTACACACGAAACTTTCTACTGCCCTCAACTGCATGCACATCTTTTCTTTTCTTTTTTTTTTAATTATTGATTTGGGCTCAGTGACTTAATTATCCCGTCCAAGTCCACATATACATTGGACCCAACTTCCTCTTACATCAATTTTTTTTTTTTCAGGTGTTGGCATTTGAAGTATTAGCAAAATAAAGGGAAAATAATTTTATGAGGAAGAATCACAACTAGGCTTGTAAGAATTGGAGAGGAAAAATCAATCTTTGGGACCATAATAAAGAACTTGTCCTATGAGTTGATGGCATTTCATCTTTTCTAAATGTCCATAAATAGTGGTTCTTCATGAGATTTCTAAGAGAAGGATTACAAATCACATCCATCTATCTTGAAAGACATCAAAGCAATTTGTCATCAAAATTTGTGTTACCTTAATCAGAAAACTGCATGTCATTACCAAAATGTCTTTTACCGGGCAAGCTTATTCTTGAAGAAAGTTTATTGTGGCTTTTGAATCTGTTCTAACTCACTTCCCAAATACAATAGTCATTCTCTGTGAAGAAGAAATAAAAAAACATGGCCAAGAGGAAAAAATGTTTTAAGAAACATTTCTGATTTACAGTAAGAAGGCCATGGCCATGACATGTTGTTGGAGATTATCTAGCGCTTTATCTCATCTAACGTCACTTTTCTATCCTTAAATTGTGAAAACAGGAGGATGGTTTTTGAATGATATTATCTTAACTGCAGCTAAAAGTGCTCAAATCAAACATTGTTCTGCCACAAGCTCCGATCACAATTGCGTTATGCTAATAGTACAAGATATCAGCTATACCACTAAAGTTAATAGTTTTTGTCAACAATAGGTTCATGTGCAGGATTGTGTCAGAATATGCGAGATTGATTTGTTTATGGAACCACATCCTCTTAGCTAAAAAACTGAGTGAGAAAATATATTAGCTAAAGATGAAATCAACCAGAGCTGAAGATTACATCAGTTTCAATTGATTCAATTAAATCCAGTTTTGATCTTGATATCTGAAACCAAGTGGTTTCATCCTGACAAATTTCCACCAAAATTGATGTGTTTTCAGATCCAAGAGCTCGGTATCTTCCAAATCAAAGTAAATAGAGATTCCCAAATCAAATATTTCCTCCTTTTCCTTAAGATTTAGGCAGGGATACCATTTGTTATAAAAAGGTATGCGCTTTGCCTAAAGAAATTCTTAAAATGTTCACCGAAAACTTCAATATTTGAAATTTTAAACATGATGGCTTGTACTTGTTAGTTGTGTAATTATATGTTCTGCAATTATAAAGCATGAGAATATTGTTTCTCTTTTAATTGTGAATTATTCTGATATGGCCATATCATTGAAAGAAATCTGTCCATTAGGCCAAAACATGGATCAAAACTGATGTCTTGACCTTCATTTTGTCCATTAGGCCTTGGTCTTGTGAATCTTGGATTATGTGTCTGACTGTTTCTTAAATATGTTCTACTTTCTGTCTCCTTGTTTTGGAATAACTGGGAGCTGATTCAATGATTCAAACATTGATCACAACATGGATGCTTGTTAACTCCCAAATCATTATGAGAAGTTGGGAAATTTGTTTCAGTGCATAAAGTTTTAATATTTTGAAACTAACATCCTTTTTGCTTTCTGGTGTTGAACTTCTTGTGGCATCTGAATCACTTTCTAGCACTTTCCTAGAGCCAATTGATTTTGAGTTATCAAATAACTTCTTAGTTAGCTTAGCTGGTAAAAATTTTGATAATTCATCGCAGGGTCTTAGACTCAAATCTTTATCTTCGTCACTTATCCTTTATCAGAAAAAAAAAAAAAAAAGAGACTTCGTATGTGTTAAAACAGTATAAAGCAATGCCATAACCTAGCACCATGAATTAGAACCCAAAAACCTTCTAAGTCTACTTAAATATAGAGGAAGATAAAAGAAATGATGTCATTCATCACACTTGGGAGTCTGGAATGGTAGATCAAGAACAGCATGTTAGTATCAGAACAACATTGTGTACACGTCCCCAGGAGGACAATGACCATTGGAGATTTGAACACTTTGCATGTAGTCACAGATTCACTGAACTGATCTACCTGTAACTTGAACTTGCAAAGAGGAAAAAAGCTACAAAAAGAACAGAAAAAAACTGAGCATAAAAAAGAAAGGCTAAGAAACTACTAGGACAGATTCACTGAACAAAATACATGGTGAAGAAGGGTTACATCTCTAAAAAAAGCCTAATCTCAAGGTGAGAATGGCAGCTATATAGATGAAGGAGCACATACAATACAAGCTAAGAGGAGAATGGCAGAGGCGGTAGCATCTTCTTCCTCACTGAAGCTACTCCTCTTGAACTTGCAGACCTTTTGCAGCCTCATCACCTCTTGCTTTGGGTCCTTCACCTTCACCTCAATGTCCTGCTTACTTCTCTTCATGGATTCCTGCCTTCTGAACCTGAATTCTTCTACCTTGGACACCATCTTTTGCCAACCCAAATTATAGAGAGCGAAGCTATCTGCTTATGCATGGATAACAAATCTACATAGTGGCATTTATAGAGGAGTAAATTGAGATGGCACTGGATTCTCCTCATTCATAGAACTGCCCTTTGTCTCTAATGATATTACAACTCTGCAACTCCCTCAGATAAACCTTGGCTATTTGGACAAATCACTCTTCACCATCTTGATTGAAATGCTTGGTTCTACATGCAGGTCCTGACACAAGCCAGGTTGTTGAACTATGTAGCTGAATTTAGAAGATTCAGAAGATGTTTAATCTGAACTATTGTAGTCATTCCACCTCTTACAAGCTTGAATCCAGAATGTTGCAGTCAACAAATCATTTTGTTTTTGCTCAATAAAAGAGATCATATTGTTAGCAAGCAAACAAAAAAGAAATGGCAAGAGCACATGAGTGCCATGTTATGCTGTTGAAAGAGGAGCAAGGTTATATGACTCTTGTGATTTGCATCAGAAAGTGGTAGGGAAACAATGGTAAATGAAGGCAAAATATGTAGCTTCTAATGGATTCCTAAATGCTTTGCCCCTTTCCATCTCAATCACCAGTTATCTGTTTGTGGCTACTTTAGCCTCAAGGAGAACTACCTTCATGTGCATTGCCATGTGAGCATGTTGTCTTGTGACCCTACCTAATTGTTGTTCCCTAATAATTACCAACCTTTTATGCTGTGGTCTTTTTCAGATCATAGCTCACCAATAGAACAGATAAAGAAATGATATCCGGGCCTCATTTCTCAAAACCATTTCTTGCATTTCTCAAGCATAAATTATTGCTGCTCTTATGATTCATGTGGCAGGTCTGCGTCTGCAACTAAGTTTGATTATTACAGTCAACAAAGGACCACATCTTAATTATACAGTTCTAGTCAACAGAAAGTTCATCCTATCTCAGAAACATCCATTACCTGCACATGCTTTTCTGTTGTATCAATGGCAAGCATAGGATCTAACATCAAGAATCTCATGTCTCTGTAGCACGTGAAAGGAGCTCATAGTTGAGTGAGTGGTACGATGCCATAATCCTCAACACCGAGGCCCATCGCATGCAGAATGGGGTGTAGACCACTGAGAGAACAAGGACACCGTGGTGGGCTCCAAAGCTTTTCGGTTTCATGTCCCACTCACATGTGTTTCGTGGAGGTCCACAGCCAAAGCCACATGGAAGCTGAAGGCATGGGAATGGACTGTGGTCTCCACCTAGCAGTCAAGTATGTTTCGCTGCAGTCTCAATGCTGTATGGTATCAGTGTGACGAGAGAAAGAATTCCTAGTATATTTGTTGACTGTTATACCTTATGCAATAGCATGAACTGGCGCCAGAATAATTGAAGTTGCCAGTTGGAGATTCAAAGAGTATCATCTGCAGGAAGACAGGCAATGATGGTGTTGTTTTTTTTATCTGAATTCATCAGGCTATTGGTGTCCAATTATTGTCAGTCATTCATGCAGAAATCACAACGAGAATTCACTGACGTTGGGCTACTTGTACAGTTCATTTCCTTGAAGCAGCTGCGTCATCAACCTGATCCTTGTAAAGAAAACAATCTATGTCAAAGCTTCGATGTTGTGTTCATTATGTAGGAGGAAATATACATGGTAGGTAGAAGAATGATGAATGATGCATCAAAAGACAGCTTCAGAATCTTTTACCAACAGCACAGGTACTCAAAAAACAGGCAAAAAAAAAAAAAAAACTTATTTTTTTCCAGTCAACACACAACTGGCTTTTGAATGCATGTGATTTATGAATGCATTCAATTAAAACATGAACAACCATAGGATGCGTGATTTAATTGTTACACTGATGTTAGGGAATGAGGTCGGTGGAAGAGTTGGAGTAGTTAACTAATCCGACTAGATCTTGCATCATGACTTACTCTGGATTCACTTAATGTGCTTCTAAATATTCGATATAGTGTTGACCTATATTGATATAGATTAACATTGGATGAGATTTTCAATATGGTCTCTCTGATAACTGGTTTATATCGATCTTTTTTAATCATTTGCAGTCAAGAGGAATATTATGTGTAATAAAAAATATTCTCTATTCTACTTTTGCTAATGTGTAGGGTTGTGATTGAGGATTTTTTTCTTTTCTTCTTCCTCTGCTTACTAGGATACCATGCACCGTGCTATGATTGGAGGCAAATATTAATGATATTATCTTTAATAGTAAGATATTTAAATTATATCTTTAATCAAGATATTTAAATTATATGTATTTAATCTTATACATGATACTAAAAGTCACAATATATATATATATATATATATATATATATATATATATATATATATATATATATATATTAGAAACAAATGGTGAAAATGGGATTTGAACCTATGACCTTATAATAAAACGTCAAAGTCTTTACCTTATAATATGAATCTTGTTGAATTTGATATACATCCATTAAAATGTAAATATGCAATAAATCATGATATTTGAAGTTCATTTGTCCATCCAATCACTCATCGAAGAATGTGTTAAATCCTTGCATCACTTGTTAAATCGGTAAATGAACTTAAAGTGTCATAATTTTATTATGATTCTTTTTGGAGGGAGTAAAATTACATCAATAAACTGGACCAGTAACTTTCTAATCGATGCTTGGATTTTAGCCTGATACCGGCAAACAATTACTTTGGGCTTTGGGTACATTTCGCATAGACTTACCTGAAAGTCTACAGTATTGTGGAGTGTAGAAGAGTATTCCTCCCATCTACAATATTTTTATCTCTTTGATGAGCCAATAAGAGAAGTCTACCTCTTCTTGCTAATCTTCAAAGCTCTATATAGAGAACTCCATCTTTTAATTGCCAACCTACCATT
Organism: Musa beccarii; assembly: GCA_024322285.1. Lineage (NCBI taxonomy): Eukaryota > Viridiplantae > Streptophyta > Magnoliopsida > Zingiberales > Musaceae > Musa > Musa beccarii. The sequence continues at coordinate 46,807,780 of CM044396.1, read as the reverse complement.
GGATTAAATTCTCACAAGTTTAAATTTTTAGAAGCTTTATTAATCTAAAATTCTAAATGTTTAAAGGCGATTAAGGTTACTTTGATAGTGCAAAGGTTTATAATAAACAAACTGGCTTTGTGTATAAACAGAGATCAATTTAAGAACATGGTGGATCATACTTTGGGATGACCTGTATGATAAGAACACAAAAATTGATCCACTGCGGAACAAATTCGTATAAAAAGAGCAAATCAGTATGATAAAGATAAGTAAGATACAACCCTCATGACCAATAAGTACAAGAATGAATCACAATAACCCGGAGAATGATAAGTACAAGAGATGAGAGCTAATAGAATAATAATACAGAGGAAGACATGGAAACACCAGATACAAGAAGTAGCAGAACAGCAGAAGACAGAAGTGAAGCTATCTTCTCACTAGTAGGCAAGGGAGAGGATAGATACAAACGAGACGAAGAAGGCCAAAGCAACGGAAGGAAGCCGACGAACCGAGAAGCTCTCGCCGCCGCCGGTAGTCGGCGGCGGCGAAGGGCCGTCAGCTGCCATGGCTGCCGTACTCATGAGCACCATAAATAGGGCCAAGGAACTGATCATGGCAAGAAATGTTCTGCTTGCTGCCATCACTAGCTAGCTAGGTAGAAGCAAGCTTACAAGAGAGATGTGAGAGGAACATTACACCCCCTCATCATCTCTTATAGCATGACATGGGAACGAAGCAAGTCAAGGTCATCTCGGAGCTAACAGGTGCAGGATTGGAAGTCAGGAAGGTAAGATCAATCATTTGGCATTGCTTGCAACACTTTCCAATTATCTTGCTTAGAGGATACGTAATGGAGAACAAATCAAGAGTTGTCCCCGAAGATTCATTAAAGGAAGGGGGAGGAACGCGAGAGTAGGTTTGACCTAAAGATATGTCGTTGTTTTCTTTCGTGATGGCAAAGCATGCATTGATGCAGAAGTCAGAGAAGGAAGCTTCCCATGCCAAAAACTTTTGTCTTTTTATCTTCTCCGGTATTTGGCACGTCAACAAAAGCTGCATTTGGGTGTGACATCTGCCACCAAGGCAAATTAAGACATCGTACAGTATAGTATATTTTACTTTTCGCGCAAAGAAAATTATGGGAGAAGTTTGCATGGTTGATGGCTGGACTCCGTGCAAGTGATGTTAGGTGGGTTTGGCGAGGACTCAGCTGCATACTGCTTCAAGGCACGGCTGCTGCTATCGTCATGGAATAGCTGAAGCAAATTAATTACTATCAGTTCCAGTGCAAGGATTAGGTCAATCAGAAGATAGGGCGTTCTTTGCCTCTGCAACAACCAAGACAATGTTTATCACAACCGCGGTTTATTTTTCAGAATGACTATAACTGCAAGAAGATGCACCTACGAAAAATGACTCTTCCCAAGGATGTGGCCTCAGAATTAAGAGATCTCACCGCTATCAAGGACACTAATTATGCTAAATGTATCATTCTCTCGTTCTCAACCGAGATTGATATTCTCTTTTGGGTTTTGGCGTTTCTCTTCGAAGTTTCTACCACCCTGGGAACCCCCCTCAGTCTCCTAGATCTTCTTATTCTTGTAAATCCATTCTAAAATTGGTTTTAAGTATTAAAGATGGATTCAGGAAAGTCATTGCAATGGTTCATCCACCAGAGAAAGCTCAGCACCTTTCACACCTGCGGCAATCCATCACAGGCTTCTTGGACTACTTGAGGGAAATACAAGTTGGGAACAATAAACATAATTAAGTACAGACCAAATAGTTGATCAGGTGACAAAACTCTGCTATTGATCAAGACATGACAATTACAAGGATTAATTGACACAAGTTAACAAGATTTAACATCAGAACATGAAAAATGGTGGAGGCATCATTCTATTTTCTTGGAGTTGGCCAAACTGTTAGTCTAACAAACTAGAACAAACCGTTTGTTTTCCTTCACCAAAGGAAAATTTGCAAACAGCTAGCATTTAAGGAGCACTAAACTCTTGACTAAGATCGACTTACATCTGTTTTCGTTTTAATCAAAACTATGATAGAAGTTCTAAGCAATGTTAAACATTAAACATCTTAGTCAAGTTTTCATATCAAAGGCCAAAGAACCCAAGCTCGCTGGCCCTCTCCTTCTCAAATGTCTCGAAGTATTGATATATGATTGTCACAGCAAGAAGGATTCCAGTTCCAGAACCAATTGCACCCATAAAATCTGCTAGAACTGTCAATGCACCAATGCACATGCCACCAAAAGCTGCTGCAGTAGGAATGTACCGGTTCAATTCCTTCTGTAAATTTGACTCACGATGACCCGGCATAACCATTTGTTGATCCTGTCAAACACCACATTCAGGAACCAATATTAGAACTCAAATATACAGACTAGCAAATTAAAATATACAAGTCTAGGCAGCACCCTCTAATTTTAATGTCATTTATGCAGTCCTTAGCCATAACATGACTGTAGCATCCAAATCATAAGCCTACTTGGGTGTTAGAGCTCTATTCCACCAATAAAGATAATGATCTATGTCCCATAGATTTTGGTAATTTAAATTTGCCTTTCACAGTACAAAAATTGTGCCTTAATTATGCAAGTTACCTGAAATATCTTTTGGCTGTGAGAAAGAGCACAATCACTGTTTTCAAAAGCTACTGTGGGATGTGGGTGGTGAAGAGACATGTATGTGGGTTTAAATGTGGTTCAATTAAAAAGATGGAAAAATGAGCCACTAATTAAACGCGTGTCGTGCTCAAATCATGAACATTTGAAGCCATTTTTATGAACATTAAATTATGTAAATGATAAGTTATAAGAAATATAAAAATCATTAATCACGTTTATATTATTAAAATAAATTAGTAATAGAATTAAAAGCAATACACATTTCTGTTCATACATAGGGAAAACAGAAAGTTTACTCGGTAACAGTTAGCAAGCTCTGAGGTATCAAAGGCCAACGAGACGGTGATCAGTTGAACCTATAGGCTCCAAGACAGAATAAGCGTAAAACTAACAGAGAACAGCATGTTCAGTTGATGCATAGAGCTTTTCAAACACCATGATAAGCAGGTGACCACCTCAAGAGGGTCTTGAGCTATGAACAATTTCCAGCATTGCATATGATATATAACTTTGATCATATGTGAATTGTTCCTTGTGTTTAAACATGAACCTCAAGGTGCTAGTTAAAACACAGAGTTCTGTTTCGTGCCATTAAAATGAAATAGATTATAGACAAATTATTATTGTCAAAGATCCAGAAGTATAAAGAAAGAAATAGAACAGGTTGCAGCTTGTTCTTCGAGCCACAATATACTATAAAGCATGAAATATAATCATATTGCATCTCAATATTATTATCCTACAGGCAACCAAGAGTTCTCAAGATATATTTTGTGTTTTGACACTGTTCCAATTTCATGTGCAATGACATAATATTAGTATTTTTAGGAACAATATCAATCTCTTCCAGGATCAACTGATTCAATGAACAAAATCTATTAGTTCATTTGTGTCTGATGTAGATCACAAGTTTGCTTCATCTATTTCTAATTTAATTCATGAAGAGTAAATCTAAAAGAGGGTCTGTTTTCCAAAATATGGTTAATGAATCAGATCTCTACGATTATATTTCAAAGATGCACAACAAATACTAGCTAAATTTCATCAGATAAGACATAACCCAAGACTAGTGGGGAGTAAATCTCATGAGATCACAAAGGCTCTGTCAAATGGCCTCTTTTGACACCAGCATTGCCAAGGGAAGACTATGTAAACTTATAGGTCGGTCTACTACCAAATGTCCACAATATAGTTAACCTTCTAACCTCAACTCTCTTTTCATCATGTTCACCAGGAGATGGCTTCTAAACTCTTTGCTGTCACTATCGACCTCGTTCTCTCTCTTGTCATGCTTGTGAAATCTACCAATACATATCAAAATTATAAAAGACGTACATAAGTTTTGTGTCACCTCATCCTATGAACTAAGTCTAAGTACTAATGATGATTCTTTAGCTTCATATTGCTGCATGAATGTTGTGTTTTCTTGCAGAGAATTCAGTAAAAGACTTGAAAGTATACTGTTGTTAAACTGGGGACTGCCAAAAAGTTGCTGATGGTTATGTGACATGCATTCATGTCGATCTATATTATGGGCAGTGTATCCCCGATCCCTCCGGCAGTGGTAAGAACATGTGTTGCTGCAAATATATGATAACTTCACATAGAGATTATGAATGCCTTTGACTTGCTCAAATAATAACTCAGATATCATGAAACATGGACAATGGCATCTTTCATGTTATTTCAGGAGATGTTTTACTATTCTTTGGAGCGCAGCTTTATGTATGTGAAGGTAATAGCTTTCTACTTCCAAGAGATTCAGAAACAAGAAACTAAAAAGATGTTGACACCATTATCATTGGAGAATCAAACTATATCTCTGATAAATTTGACCAAAATAACTTGCTTACTAAAAAAAAATCATTTCAACCAAGTGTTTATGACTCATTATCTTAAGACTTGCTCTATACCAAGGATTTTAATTTCGAACGAAACCGCCCGTACCGGGCAATATCAGCCTGGCTACGGCGAGGGAAGAAATGTTGAGGGAGAAGAGGGAGAAGGTGCTTGAAGAAGAGGAAGAATCGGGAGAACCTCGACGCTTTCCGATCCGGCACCACCCTCCCTCGATCATCCTGATCCAAAAGGTAATAGAGAGGCGATGGCTCGACTTCTTCTTCACCGCGTCCTTCACCGAAGGCCAGAGACGCCTACAGCCTTCGTCTCATTCTTCGCTGAAGGTCGGAGACTTCTATAGCCTTCGACGTCTTCGTTGAACACCGTAGATAAGGAGAAGATCACATTCTTCTCCTCGTCGCGTCACACCGAAGGCCGGAGACATCTACGGCCTTCGACATCTTCATCGAATGCCACAGCTGAGAACTCCCTGTCGTGTAACGCAAAAGGCTGGAGACGTTTGCGGCCTTCAACGTCTTCGCCGAACACCACAGACAAGGAGCAAAAAAGGAGGCAACGTACGCCTCCATTATATATATATATATATATATATATATATATATATATATATATATATATATATATATATATATATATATCGCTTAGTATACCGGTACCATACTGTACCAAGCAAAACTCAAAACGTCGGTACGATACGAAATTACGAACCTTGCCCTATACTATCCACAATATGGATATATAGTTATTTATAATGTTATATGACATCTTTATTTAATTGTAATGGTATAAGTTCAATTATATGATCAATATTTTGAATTTAATTTACTCAATATATAAACAAAAAAAAAATCCTACGAGCTACATTTTCAATCCATTTTAACATCTCAAATAGTTTACTAAATCTAGAACTTAATTTGTTATGTATTCCAAATCCCATAATACTTTTGTTTAGTGACTCTTATGATCTTCATCCCAAACTTCCAAACTAAGCATTTATATCATTTTAACAATAATGATTTAAAAGAAAAGGCTCATACAATCAAGTTTGACTAATGCCAAATATGAGATCAAACTTAAGAGAGCAAGACATTCAAAAGCTTGCATGAAACTAGTAAGAATCACATTCAAGCATCAACAAATCAGGTATCCTTCAAACATTAGCATGCCAATTTGTATCAACTTATACAACATAGGTACATCTGGACAGCAACATGATACCAGAAATTCTTGAAAATATTTGTTTGTAATAGCTACCAACAGGACTCTACATTCTAAGGGTAGTCATAACCTTGGTTACATAAATAAAAGTTGGATTTTACCAATAAAAAAATTAGCAATCCTTACTAGCTGGAGTCGGCCTTTATTCTCTTTTCTCTCAATGAAAGAATTCTAAGAGGTGCATAAAAAATTAACACACTGTTTTGCATTAAACTAAAGCCTATGTTTCAAAATTTATATTGGTACATGTTTAAACTATGATTTAGGTTTTAAGTTGTAAGATAGTCTTTTTACCATAATTTTAAACTTTTAAATGTTCAGATCAATAAAAATATCACAATTTCATTATCTAATCAATATTATTATTTTAAATGTTAATATTACTCAAATACCATATCATTCATTTTGATTTACAAAGTAAAGGTACTATTAACTTTTGAATTTGTTGAAAATAGGCATATTCATGCTTAAGCAATAGTTCTTATAGTTCAGCAGAGAGTTAGTCCAATGATTGCCATCCTATTTTCTAACACACCCATTCTTCTAATAAAACCAAACTAGCCTCCAAGCTAGTTGATATTTTTCAATTGAACCAGTTGGTTCAATCCAGGTATGATTATTTTTCTTCTCATCCAGCTCACCTTATTCAGCCAGCCTTGATCCCAATTTTAATTGTCTTGGACAACAGACAACAGATCAAAACTGGATCCTAATTTTCTATAACTTGTGCTAAACTTATGAAGACCACAATTTGATGCTCACCAATATAGAGCATGTCAAAGGTATTGATGAAGAATGTTTACAGAACGCGAGATAGTTGCTATCTTGATAATGCCAATATTATTTCAGAAAGGTTTCAAAGACAAAAACATGAAAAAAAAAAAAAGAAAATTTATATTTTGGACAGGCAAAATTTATATTTTGGACAGGCAGAAAAAAATGTGACCTAATGCATGAGATTCATATCAATGTAGGTTTAGGAAGGATTAATATACACAGTCTTGCCATGAGTTAAGCCTTGTTGCCCAAGTTGAAGAGAAGCAATCATACCATTATACTTTTGCATACCCTTTATATTTTAAATAAATTACATGAAATTTTTTCATAATAGGAAACACAAAAAATAGATAAATATTATAGGTACTTTCATTTATTTATACATGCCACCGGTGATGTTAGCCAAAAAAGTGCATCATTTGTTTCTTCAAAAACTATATTGCATAACGATGCTTTCCAACAAACAATTTAGATGTATACCTTATAATACACTAGAATATGTGTTTCATTCATTCAGGGTACTATCTTGAACTGCCATTATAATTTCCTAGAAAGGTTTAAAAGAAAAAAAGGCAGAAAAGATATATATATATATATATATATATATATATATATATATATATATATATATATATATATATATATATATATATATATAGACAGAAACCAAAGGAGCCCACTGCACGAGCCTATCTGTGAAGGGTTTAGAAAGGATCAAAAAATAGTCTTACCCTAATAAGGAGAGAGAATATTTTTCATAAAGAAGAAAACGTATCATTATACTATGGCTTGCCGTTTATATTTTAAATAGATCAATGAATAATTTTCATAATAGAAAACACAAAAAGAATATAAACAATAAATATGCTTGCATTTATCACTTATAGATCTCGTCTTTTGTTTCTTAAGAAACTATTGCACAATGACGAAGTCCCACCAAACTATTAAGGTATACGCCTCATCATGCAATCTATTATGTTTTCTAGCATCTAATTCCTGGAAATTTAGCATTTACTGATATCATAATAAATATGTATCATGTACTTCATTCATTCATCATGACTCTGGCAGAAAGTTGTCATCAGTAATAAGCATATAAATATTTCCAAAATTCTCCATTACCTAGCTTGTAGAGGCTATCAAGAAGTAAAACTAGCTAGAAGGAAATATTGTTACAGTTATACCTTAAGCTGCTTGGCCACATCTCTCGCTGATGATCCAGAGACTTCTATCCAAGTTTTGGAGAAAAGTGCACAAGCTGAGAGCATAAAGACTATATAGAAAAGTGCATGGAATGGATTTGCTGCCATATCTGCCAAGCTGCAAAATAAGGTTCCAAAATAAAGATGATAAGCAATACAGGTAAATGAAAAGGCAAAAAGGGCAGAAATGTAGAGAGAGAGAGAGAAGAGAAAGAGAGAGAAAGAGACCTCGATGGTGCTGTAATATAGTACGCTATACCACCTACAGGGATGGATTGACCAGAATACTCAGACTCTTTCCATTTACCAAGCAGATTTACAAGGAAGTTTCCGCTGTACCTCCTGTACAACAACTACAGTAATGTGGAAAACAGTTAACATTGAATAATATGAAAAGGTCAATATGGTTCTACAGCTATATCTCTGAAAATGTATACCTGAGAGATAAAATACAGGTTAGAGACAAGAGCTGACTGTAAAATGATGGGCATATTAGAGGTGTAGAATAACTTGATAGGGTAGGAACCTTGCTGCCCACGAGCATTCTTTGACCTCACAGGCAACACAACACGAAAACCTTGGAAATAGATAACTATGAGAAAGACCAGAACTGTAGCAAGCAAGTTGGTCACATTTGGAAGATTCTGACGGTAGAAAGCCTCACGAAGAGCACGGACTTTATCTGTCCGAGTAATCAGTAGATGGAATAAGGCAATAACAGCACCTTCAAATTCAGCACCACGCCCACTGTTGATGGTTGTTGGGCTAAATGCCTTCCAAATGATATTTTCACTGCCGAGCAAGTACAATTAGGATTCTTACCACCCATAAATGGACAAAAGAAAAGAAAATTGCTCACAAACATACCAGATATTGGTAGCAATGAACAAAGAAATACCAGATCCCAGACCATATCCTTTCTGCAGGAGTTCATCCAAACAGATGACAATGATACCAGCAAAGAAAAGCTGAAGTATAATGAGAATGGCATTTCCAGTTCCAAGTTGGCTGACACTACCATACATCCCAGATAGAACATATGCAACTGCCTCACCAATAGCAATTAGAATACCGAGTAACTTTTGTGCACCATTTCTGAAAGAAAAAAAAAAGACAATCTTTGTTGCAATTATAGAACATACCCTTGACCTTAAACCAAGCATTGATATATAGAATTTGTTTAAGGTCATCAATTGCCCAGAAAGGCAGAAGAGACATGACACACAGAAAGGAAAAAAGGAAAAAACAAAGGTTATAATAAACAGGTGATTTGTTTAAAACATGGGACACCATGGATATTATTGGAGCCTACGAATAGTTCCCTCACACATATGATGCTCTTAATCACCATCAAACAAGTAGCAGCAAAGAAATATATTACAACAAATGATGCTATCATCAATCAAAAGTATCAGTAATTGGTATACAACTTAAGATGCCTTGAAACATTACAAATGCCTAAGATTTGTTTCATCGTACATGTCATGTTTTAAACCAATACAAAACAACTAGCAGCAAACAAACAAATCAAGACAGAAGGTGCTATCATATATCAAAACTACGTATATAAGGCAATATTTTCTTACTAACAATGTTGCCCAAACAAGCTTACCAATAGAAAATAATCCTGCAATGCAACTACGCCACAAGTAATTCCTCCTAATGTTTAATGGTACTCCAACTCATGTAGCCAACAAAATAGTTGGGACATTACGGATTGTCATTGTTGTTGTTGTTGTTGCATTTAATGGTATTCAGATTCCATTATTGTGTAGGAGGTAGTGTGAACTCATAATGAACTCAGCCATCTGATATTAATGGAGATCAAACCAGGTTGAGGGCCCAAAAATAATCTGGAGGATCACCTGTTCAATTTAAGTGTTAAGACTCCATGTGATGACTACAACCCAAATGCTAGTTTCCTAGAAACTGACAAGACATGACTCGTACTGATTAAACTTCACTCACAGTAAAAAGAAAAAAACAACTGCAACCAACATATTTTGGTGAAATGTTCTGATTATAACCACATGTATTTTTCAAGTACAAGAAAATGGTTAAAGAGTGTCCCAAAGATGCCAGATTAATACATAACATCTAACATTTCATGAACATTAAAAACTTTCACCAGCTTCACCAATCTCATTTGTTGGTATATGGATTTTCACCAAGAGATCACCAATTGAAAAGCCTAAAACTATATTTCTTTTCTACTGTTATAGGATGTTGTTTCTTATTCAGAGGTCAATGTTATATAAATACCACAAGAGGAAAAGCAATTGGGTTAAGATAATATGATTTTGGCCCTTTTTATTTATACCACAAAGAAAGAACAACTGAACAAGCATGTCACAAACTGGCTGACAATAGTTCTTCAATATATGCATAACTAAAGAGATAAAACAGAGGCATACCCCTAAATAGCTGCAACATATCAACCATAGGCTACAGTATAGACTAACAGACCAACATATGCCTAACAACTACACTTAGATTCATCAAAACTCAACCATATTGGATTGACAAAAGGACAGGCTCCGTATCGGTTAGTGCTTCACTTATATGCATAAAACTAGGAACATAATGCTTTCCTTGTGTATTAGGTAAATAGCGTGATCTGGAAGATGGGAATCACTTGAGCAAAACAGCTCTTAGTGATGGTTAGATGTCTCACATGTTCGCTAAGGCTACTTGTGACTTTATGACTTTGTGATTTGAATACAGTAACCAGCTTCAATTGCACCCTCTTATAATATAGTAATACACAACAAAGCATATGTTAGCTAACTATGATTGTTCTACATTTATATGGCAATGGCAGACCCTCAAATATCTCAAGTGTGTATCTAGAAGTAGCAAAATACCATTCTGAATGTTTTGCCACTGATCTATGCATATCTCAGAGACGAAAGTTTCCTGTAATAGCAGCAAATATTTTCACGAGCAACACTTACAAAAGAGCACGATCCTCTCGTACACTGTTGTCAACTTCAATAATTTTGGAACCAACCAAGAGTTGCATCACCAGTCCAGAAGTCACGATTGGTGTAATTCCAAGCTCCATAACAGTTCCACGATTAGATGCAAGAATAACACGCATCCAGTAAAATGGATCGGCTCCAGTAGTTGAATGGATGCCATAAAGTGGAAGCTGACTGCAAACCAGAAAGATAAAAAGAGCAATAACAGTGTAGATGACCTTTTCCCTGAATGGAATTTTTCGATCAGCACTCTGAACTTCAGGCAAGAAAGCCAGAAATGGTCTAACAAGATGAAGCATTCTAAATCCTCCCGCCATTGTCCTACAGCATGATAATAGCAAACGATCATTTCATGAAAGAATGAACAAAAGTGACAAATATAAAATAACAAAAGCAATTATATTGCTTGATCAACTACATAATCAAGAGTTGATGGATAAAGATAAAAATGCAGCTGCATGGAAGACAGAGAGGGACATACTCAGTATATATCCTTAGAAAAGAAAAAAATTGTGACCAAATAAACCAAGACAAAATTCACATTTGCAGACAATTAATGAAGGTGAGTAGAAATATGGGTTTACCAGAGTCATCTCAGAAAAACAACAAAAGCAAATTACTAATGGTCCTGCTAAATGTTGCTCATTGAATCTATTTCCAGCCGCAATTATTTGTCCATTCTCTTTCAGAACAAATGAGATTTATTTCATGTCTGTCTCCTCGACCACTCGGACAAATTGACTTACCCAAAAAAAAAAAAAACAAATGAGATTTATGACAAGAAAATTAAGGAAAAGAATTCAAATGTACCAAACTCCCTTGCAGCACCATTTCGTTAAGCTATAAGCTAAAGGACTTTCAGTGATTTCAGTTCCCATGTTCTAACCAACTGTAAATGCTAATTAACATAGCGTTAATCAAGGATTTAATCAGAAAATGTGGCCCTTAAATCATATTGAAAATTGAAGCGTCTTTGAGCACGCATCTGACTGCATCTGCAATCATTTCTGTCCATACAGAAGCACATCAGGAAGGATTGCATCATGAATAAACATGAGATGTGAGTAACCAGGCAAGCAACAGGAGTAATTGTACTCTGCATAGGTCTCAAAAACAAGAGGAGGGTGGTCCACAATCAACAAAAAGAAAAAGATGAGATACTTATTTTATATACTTCCTATTTTAATTATCTTGATTTCAAGGATTTCCTAATCCTAGTTTTCAAACTCATTTATATTTTTATTTTAAAACTATTTTTCTCCTACACAACCAACAACTTTGAATGCCATTCCCAAAATCCCAAAACCATGTAGAAATAACTATTCAACAGATCATGATGGAGCCAAATGGAAGGGAACAAAAATACAGTGATGCATAAGAACAGGAAAATAACCCAAAGAAAACAGATGTACCCAAAGAAAATTATTCAAATGCCAGCTCACATTTGGCTAGTTACAAAACTAACCAAACAAGTAATACACCAGGAGCAAAAATGCCATACTCAGTCTAACCAATGCAGCAATCAAATTGGCAGATAAGTGAAAATATGTAACTTAACAGAAAGCCTCTTCTTAAACAAAGAATAATCCAGAAAGATCAAAACCCAGCCAAAATAGGGATCAAAGATGTAATAACGAATCCACCCACAATGCAACAGTAAATGGCAATATATAAAATTGCATTCACTGTCATCAAAACACAGCAGATATTCAAGAGTCAAAAGGGCAGAATAACACATTTGTTATCCTGAGCCAAAAGAACAGTTGGATTTTTTAGAAACATTAAACAAAAGCGTAGAATGCCCTCTGGTCTAATGAAGAGCACATCTGCTACCTGTCACTTAAGTTGTAAATTAGATGCGTCAAATTAGACGTATTAATTGATGAGAAAAAGAAGACAACAGCTTTAAATCAATATGTCCCTCAGAAATCTGACGCTACAAGCTAAACTTCCACAAATGGTCTGACACCACGATGTGGTATCTCCAAGACACCCAGCACTTGGAAGATGATGGGCTTACCTTGAAAGACACGAAAGATCGTTCCTCAAGACACGATAATGCATTCAATAATGATGATTTCTGACGGAATTCCACATGGATCCACAAGATCGACTACCAATATTCGTATGAACCGATCCGATATAGCAAAATCGTGAAAAATTAGGGTGTGACACAGTTCAATTGAAACAGATAAAAAGGGAATCACAGCATAAAAATAATCCATAGCAAAAAAGGAAGAACTTTTGGTTAAAAAAGGAAGAACATCCATGACCCAAGAAATCGAGAACTTTCAAACACGAATCAAACAGAAAATAGGCAGAAATTATAAATCAAAGGCAAGCAGCCATAAGCAAACGAGATCAAGAACCAGCAGATGAAACCGCACATGAACAAACAAATCTACACAAATCTGTCCCGATCCAGATCTGCACAAACAATACACGAGGGTTGCTTCATTACCTCGCAAACCTGATTCACGTTTGCCTCGGTCGGATGTTCACAGACACACACATACACACACGTACACACTTTTTCTCTCTCTCTCTCTCTCTCTCTCTCTCTCTCTCTCTTAGTGTTAACGGGGCACAAGACCCCGAGACATCTCCCCAGATTTATTAGGGTAAAGGATCCTAAGATGCGACCCGGTCGACGTCCTTCGGAAGAAAAACCGGATACGGGTTCAGCTTTGAAACCCGACCCGCAATCCAACCGGTTACAGGTACATATACAATTAAAATGAAAATTTGCCATTGTTGTCTTTTAATTAACCTCTCTTAATTTTGAAAATAATTAATTAAAGGTCTTGTTTGATTATTTTTAAAATAGATATAAATTTATATTTATTTGTATCATGAAGATTGAATATCAGAACAACAAAATCTAAAGTCATTAAATTATAAGTTCGACTAATATATATATATATATATATATATATATATATATATATATATATATATATATATATATATATATGATTGAAGTTGAATTGAGTTGGTTAGTTTTGGATGTTGAATTCAATCGATCTTGGTTTAATCAAATTAAGTTGAATAATTATAACTTTCTCATTTCAGTGATTGAGCTCCTATTGAATCTAGAATTGAAGATGAATTTTTTTTCAATTATCTTTTTTTACGAATCATCTTGTTAAAGTCGACTTTTGCCCTTTACATCCCATATGAAAAACTGTTTTAACATCTCATTTTATGTTTTTTTATTTTTTTTCCAATGATGATGATGCCTTCGTCCAATGGCTTATTCTAATTAGTCACAGAGTCATGTGTCGTGGATAGCATCTCACTTAGCTTATCATCTAACATTTACAATTCATAAGATTTTTTACATTCACAATGAGTACATCCTTATATATACGATGTTAACTCAAGTTAACGCGTATTGGAGAAAATACGCGTTTGAATAGTTTATATTAAACAAATCAAGATCATCTAAAAGTAAGATTTAGATTACGATATGGAGAGGATTAATTTTATTGGAGAAAATAAATTTATTTATATTAGAAGCTTAAAAGTATTTTTACCTCCCCATGTAAATTTTTTTTTACAAAGCTCATGTTGATATGAAGATCATCATTATACAAGATTTAAAAAATTATAAAGTCTCATAAATATTCTATGATAAAGACATTAGATATTTGTGTAGATAATTATGTTGATTAGATTGATTTGAAGATTGGTTTAATAAATTTGATTAGTTGATTTCAAATAAATTAGAGTTTTACAATTGATTGATATATAAGATAAATTGAGCATGGATGACTACTGTGAATTGTCTGATTCGAAATTCAAAGTTTAAAAAATAATACATATTATGATGACATCAGAGGAGATTGCATCAAACTTCAAGGTTTTCTATAATATTTTTTATAAAATTAATTTAAGGAGGATATTGGAATATTAAATTACCACAACAACGAAGGTTGTTATAATGAGCAAAATGCAATGCTGCAATGAGCGAAGTGATCATCATAGATTCCTATCTAAAATTACATTTCTTTGATAGTCTACAACATCGAATTATATCGTTAAGAGGATAAAATCAAGGTGAGGCCACAAAACTTATAAGATATTTCTAGAACAACCTGAATAATATTTACAGGAGTCCTTTTTTTATCCTTGTACTACTTGTGTTGTCCAAGTAATTTAAATACTAATGATAAACATACTTATCAATTCTAAATACAATCGTAGGGAATATTCTAAATATAGTTATCACTCCCCTATGATTAAATTAGCAAATTGAAAATTTAGTCACCTTCAAAAGAAAGGATTAAAGGTATTGATATAAGAACACATCCTATTGGTCGTAAAAATATTACCATAAATATTTAAAATTATCATTAAAAAGCAATTTAGTGACAAGGTCACTATACAAAATTTTTATGATAAACCATAATTTATCACTAAATCCTTAAATTCTGAATATTAATGATGATTTTATTACCATCGTTGTCACAAATCTTCTTATTTTATATTAAAAATTTTATGTTGTGACAAATAATATTTTAGTTGATAATAATTTTTATTGTATTGAAGGTACCAACTAGTTTAGTTGGTAAACACTTAGTTTATCGTAAGAGAAACTACTGCATTCATCACTTATTCTTAGCAAAAAAACAAAAAAAAAATAAATTTGTTGTCATTACCAAATCCTATATTAGTGACAACATATTTTTTCCACCAATTTATATACTTATTTTTTTATATATATGATTATAAATGGTGTGTAACTTATTAAATCTTATGATTAATACAAATCACTTTATCTAAATCCTAAGGGAGGAATCAATCACATGAATAAACATCTCTCCTTGAGGTGGGATTCAAGTCCAAAATCTTATGATAAACTATATAACATATTCCGTCACCTTCAATATTTTAAATTTGATAGCCAAAAGATAAAAAAAAAAAAATTATTTTAATGATATAAGAAGTTAAGAAGAAAAAAAAGATGATTAAAAGAGGAAAAGATAAGAGAAAAAAAAAGATGATGTGAGAATACAACAGATAACAATAAAATAATAAAAAAATGACTGAAAAATGAAAGAATTAGGTCAGATGTAAAGATTTTTCTCAAAAGAACTAAAATGCTCAAGAAAATAGAAAAATCAAAAAGTATTTTAATTGATATATATCTAAAATGACATAATTAACATATCTGATCGGCTAAAATTTTGGCAGTATAAGTTACTTTGGATCTTATTATTCCCTTGATTTGATGAAAAAAATTATTATAGATAAAAAATTATGATGAGAATTATTTTCAGATTAAAATATTTTAAAAAAAATTATTTTGGATAGTTTAGAGATATGAAAGATGACAAAGATTTTTAAATCACTCTTCAAAGAAAAGAAAAAAAAGTTACTTTTTAATAGAGAAGAAGATAAAAAAGCAATGATGCTTATCTCTCAACTTATAAAAAAATATTATTTTAGTTTATCTTAAAGGAAATTTATGAAAGAAGTATATATCCCTCTGAAGGTAATCAGAATAATAGTTTGGTAAAGAATTAGAAAAAACTCAAAATAAATTTAAAAAAAAGTAAGAACTCTTAGAAGAAAGACAAAAATGATATCTCATCAAATATGGCATTCCACTTATATGATTTGCTACCAGTATTGAATATGTCAAGATCGTACAAGAGCAAGATTCAAACTATCACGTGGATAATATTGATTTTGTTAGAGTATATGATTTTGCTTGCATCAAGAACATAAAAGTTTTTTGACCCCCATTTGAAAAACAAAAATTTATAAAGTTGATCATGAAAGATTCAAAAGAAGATATTGCTAATGCTGATATAAAGATCATCATTATTCAATATATAAAATTTATAAAGTCTGTTAAATAATATGATAAAAAGGTTACATATATATATGTTGATGATTTTATTGATTAAATTGATTTCGTATTTGTAGATTGGTTCAAGAAATCTAATAATATTGATACCAAACAAATATAAGTTTTACCGTGAAAGCAAATAAGACAGATCAATCACATGCATAGCTCCTGTGGAATATATGACTTAGGATTGAGATATTCTATAAAACACTATACATAACAATGATATTGAAGGAGATTATATTAAACTTCAACGCTTTTTATTATATTATATATATTTTTAATTCTTAATTTGGAGGAGGATGTAAGAATATTAAATCATATTTTATGATCTGATATAATTTTTATTTAACAGTTTTATTTAAAAAAAGAGTTAAGAGAAAATATAAGATAGAATCAAAAAAGAGGTTTAGAGTTTCGGGGTATAACAGATTATAAATTTTTATTTTTAATTTGAGTTTGTGGTTTTAAGGTGACTTTTCTATTTTTTTCTACTGTTAATATTTTTTGATTTATTAATGTCATCAATTTTTTTGAGATATTTTATAATAAAATCAAGGTCGTCGGAGGAGAGGTAGGAGAAGGCATGATGGGTGTTGATGGTGTGCATCAACCTGGGCACCACTAGGATTTGCAATGAGTTCTTCACCATGGATACGAAGGAGATGATAGTCCAAAAGTCGAAGATCACAAAAGTAAGGAATAGGTTAAAATAGATGAATTCTATTTATTGAGATGATGAGTATTTATATAGGTTTTGAGGAAAAGATTTTTCTCAATCAAGCAATCAAATTATATAATCAGACAATTACTTAAATCCATGATTGATTCTCAAATTATAGATTGATTAAGGATATTAAGAAGTAGGGATGTTATTTCATATGTGCCTTTATCATGATCTTCTATCATACCTTCACAAGATTGAGCTTCTGTCAAAAATATTAATTTTGGACTCATATAATTGAAATATCTTATAGGCGAGAGGTTTTATGAGAGAGTCTATAGTTGATTAGAAGTATATATATGTAAAAAATACGTAATTGATGTCTGACAACTTAATCTTTGGCAAAGTAAAAGTCGATTGTAATGTGTTTCATACATGAGTGGAACATTAGGTTAGCGCATAGGTAAGTGGCACCAATATTATTATAGTATATTATAGAAATGGATTTGGAGGTAATGTTAAGTTTCTATAGTAGATTGGTGACCTAGTTGAGTTTTACAATAGTGGTGGCGATGACTTGGTATTCTATTTTAGTGGTAAATCTTATAATTATTTTCTGTTTCTTAACACTCCAATTGATTGGATTTACTCCAAAGAAGATAATATAAGCTGACATAGATGTTCTATCATTAATGTTGCCTACCTAATCAGCATCGACGAAAGTATGGAGATGAAGTGATGCGTATTTACAAAGAAGTCTCTAATTGAGTCTCTTTTAGATATCGTAGGACTTGTTTTACTATAGACCAATGTATAGTGGAGGGCCGATGTATAAATTATGATAATTTGTTAACTACAAATAAGATATCTTGATATATAAGAGATAAGTACTATAAGGAGCAAATTACTTATTGGTATTATGCGTGATTCGTAATAGAGTTGTTATCTTATAATCTAAGTGATTTAATAGTGGAGAGTGGGGTTGTAATTTTTTTGGCATTCTGTATATTCACCTTTGGTAATAGATCTTGAACATACTTATTTTGAGATATAAAAAGTCAAGAAGATATGAACATTGCTTTCACTCTCAGAAAATAGCTCAAGATTTCCAAATGGAGAATCGATCAACTACTTAAGAAATTACTTGATCTCTATAGAATTATTGCTTATAATAATAATGTCATCCACATATACTAGTAGATATATAGTACTTTTCTTTTATTATTATAGAAGTAATGAGGTGTTAGACTTGGAGTTGATGAAGCTAGTTGACATAAAAAAAGCCAAGTTCGATATACCAAGCTCTTGGAGCTTGGTAAAAGTCCATAAATAGCTTTTCATAGTTTATAAACATGGCTTAGATATTAAGGATGGATAAAGCCAGGATGTTACTACATAAAGACATCTTCAATTAATGTCCCTTGTAAAAAAGCATGTTAAGATCTATTTGACATATGTTCCAGCCTTGAGTGATAGTCAAGCTCAAGATAAGTTAGATTATTATTGGTTTAACAATTGGACTAAATATTTCTGTGAAATCATCACTTGGTCATTGGTGAAACCCTTTGGCCACTAGACATATTTTATATCTAATAATAGATCTATCTATTAGGATCGTAGTCGGTTCTAAGAATTAGTGCAACGATAAAAACGTCATCGATTTGAAAAATTTTGTTCGATTCAAAAATATATTTTAGAAATGACATTTAACTTGAAAATGATTATAAGAATGTAATGAAGGTAGTGAGCAAGTAAAGCAGTTTTGCAGTAAGAGTAAACAACAAGGAAAGATGTGCAAATCGATTTTATAGTAGTTCGGTTGTCCCGACCTATGTCCACTCTCGATTCCTTTTCACTTGAGGCCATCGGCTTCTACTATCCGATCTTCTTTCAATGGGTGAAGATCAAGTATCCTTACAACTCTATTCTCCTTTTGATAGGCTCAGGAGAAAACCTTTGCAATCCCACTCATCCCTCTCTTAAATTTAACTAAGACTGAGAGATAGAGGGGAGGAATTTTTACATAATTACATTAGAGTTTTTCCTCTTTTCGTTCTCAGTTGGTATGTATACTAACTAAGGATGAGAGGGGTATTTATAGACTCCAAATAGATTCAAACTTAGAGTCAAAACCAGTTTCATCTCGGGTGTTTCGAGTACTGACGGTATCACCACCCAATCTAGTGGTACCACCACCTGACATAGTCACGAAGACTATCTTGGAGATTGAGCTACTAGCGGTTCTATTGTCTATTCTGGTGGTATCACTGCTTGACCCATATGTTGGGTCATTGTTTGGGTCTTTCACTTGGCCCAACATAATCAAAACTTGAGCCCAATTGGCCCCTAATTGAGTTGGTCCAATTCCAACCCAAATACACCTAAAACTACTTCGATCTAAACAATTATTATAAAGCTTTGAATCAATTATTGTCCGACATATCATTGGTCCATTGGCGCTTCGTCTGATTCTTCGGCGCATCGTCTGATTCTTCGGCGCATCGTCCTCTCTTGATACTTATTTCCTAGTCAGCTAATTGACCTCCATAACTCCGGTCTCCTTGGTGCAATTCCGCTCTTCTTGGCCTGATACCCGAACTCATCGTCCGAAGCCTTCTGTTGATATGTCAACTAATCCTCCAACTCGACTCCAATCTTTTGACATATTCCACTCCGGCCAAACTTCTGATTCCTCTTGCTTTAATTGTCTCTTCCTGATCGAAGCTAATCTTGTGTCACTCAAAATACAGATCAGATAATAAACATTATCAATTGATTTTATCATCAAAATTTAAGATTCAATAATCACCCCCTTTTTAATGATGATAATTAATTGATGACGGAGTTTAAACAAACTCCCCATATCAATATTACTATATTGATAGATCCTTTGAAATCAAGAAATTATGTAATATTTCAAGATATAAAAGTACATCATATCATGCATGATCATCATCATAACTTCTCCCCCTTTGTCATCAACAAAATAGAGAAGTACATCTTGCAAGTTTTTAAGATATATAAGTTTTACAACATACAAGCTAGCAATTTATCACTTTACAACATGCAAGCATAGCAAGTTTTAAAGATGTTCAATTTTGCTTCTTGAGATGTGTAAGTTTGCACTTTTGCTTTTTGAGTTTACAAGTTAGCAATTCTTGGTGATGTTCAAGATGACAAGTTCTTTCTTCTCTTTTGAAACCACTATTAATCATAATGACACTCAAGCAATTGTTAGATTGGCGAGAGGGAGGTCAAACCTTAACCTATGACTCATATGCTACAATTAGTATTAATTATATGGAAAATCTTTCGAATTGAATTGTGAACTAACAAAGAAGTAATCATTGAATTGAATGCACATCTTGAATGCACATCGCATGCATCTAAGTCAATCACTGACCCCAACACCAAATAATGGTTATATAGATATAGACTAGCCCGACTACCTCACAACAAAGCCGACCTCTCCTTGATTTCTTTCTTGAATTCTTTCCCGCCCTTGCAGACCCGACACTTGGCCTCACTACTAGTTGCGTGGCCTCGGATCTTGCCCCCATCTCACTTGCTATAGTACTTTTGCTTGATTGTGGAATCCGTTCTATTATATAAGCTTATATAAGATTTCATTAAAGTGTTTTCAGGACACCTATCCTCTTTTGCACTCAATGTAGAGAGAATCAGAGGTTAACTATGTTGCTTGCCCCTCTTGTCTTATTCAGAGTCGTATACTTCCTTGTCCTATTCGGTGAAGGTTATTGATTGGCTTGATTTACCTTTGTTGTCGGAAATAGAAGTTTGATAAGAAGCCGAAGATCATATAGCTCGAAGGCGAATGAAACCACTATTAATCATAATGACACTCAAGCAAGAGGGAGGTCAAAGCTTAGCAAATTTTGCTTCCTTTACAATGATTGAGATTAGCAATTTTTTGCTTCTTCTTTGAAGTATGCAAGCTAGCAAATTCTTTCTCCCCCTTGGTTATTGTCAAGAAGAAGGGAAGAATAGAATGGTATAAAAATTTTTCTTTACATCCATTTTCAAGCTATGATAAAAATTAATAACGAAGTTAAATCAATAATTCAATCATATCATGAAGTATATAAACCATAAATACCAAGGAATCATGTCATGAAAGATATTAATATGAAAAATCAATAAAGATTAATTCATGAATACCAAAAGACATGAATCACTTTGATACCAACTTTAGGATAAGTCATAAATCCAAAAGTCCATGAATCATTTTGATAAATCTCCTTTTTAGCAAATAACAAAAAGAAATATTAGGAGATCAAAAATCTTGATTCACATAAAGAATTCGAGTTATAAATCTAAGAAATCAAGAGAACAATCATGATTCAATTGGATAAACATTCTCTTTAATAAAATAAAAGAATCATGGTTAACGATATTGATTTATAAAAAAATTTCAAGTCACAATTGTTAAGTGACATGTCATGAATGAAAGATCTCCACCATTTTTAGAATAAGTTTCCTCTTTAGTGAATAATAAGAAGAAATATAGGAGAACAAAACGAATTGAGAAAAATAGAAGCATCGAAAATGATTCATATTAAAATACATCTTAAGTCGTAAACACGAATAAATCAAGTGTGTGTCAAATCCGAAATCGTCATCAAAATCACTTTTCTTTTATTTGGGATATTTATTGAAAGTAACGTAGATTAATTCCTATAAGATTAAAAGTAGCTAAAATGCTTTTAGTTTTATAACTGATTTCATGCAAGTGTGCTTAAGTATTTTAAATAAAGACATGCATTAACGTTTAAAATCGATTCACAAGTTTCGTCATAAAAATCATTAAGACCAAAAACATATATAACACATTATTCCAAAATATAAGATTTCAAATCATCATTTCTTCAACTCATCATCATAGTTTTAAAATGTAAAATCATCATGCATGATACAAATATTTATTGTCAAAATATTCATCATTATTTTCAGCTCATTCAATTTGACAAATCATCAAAATCACTTTCAAGAGATTCAAGATGATATAACTAGATTCATGAATCTCTTATTGAAAGATAGACAACTTTTTACAAAACATTCCTCTTTTTATGTGTTTTAATTCATGCAATTTGATTTCATATAAGCATATTCAAAAATTTCATACAAAACCCAAGCATCATGTTTAAAACCGAAAGTAATACAAAATCATCAAGATACACATAATTGCTTCTTAAAACATATATAGAATTAATTTTATTTGGTGTGCAAGCATTATCATGAAATATGTAATTATTAAAAAAATATTATTATTTTTTAAACTAATAAAATCATAAAAGCACTAGGTGATTTCATAGTAAGGTAAAAAGGATTTGATTGAGTCACTTTGTTGTCGAAGGTCGTCAAAATGTAGTTCTCCATCTTGTCTTTATTGGTTTGCTCCTCGTCTTTGGATGCACTCAATTTGTCCTTAAGTTCTTTCTTCTTCTTTGACATCTTCTTCTTTTTAAGTTTATTTTTATTTTTAATTTCTTGTTTTATAAATTTTTTAAATTTTATAGTGATAAGTTCAAGGTCAACATCATCATCACTTGAGTTATCACTCAAGTGGCCTTCTATTGTTCGAAGTGCAATTACCTTCATGTTCTTTGGAAAGTTGTTCTCATGTTTATTATGTTTAACATAAGTCATTTTGTAGATCATTAAAGACTCGATAAGTTCTTCAGGAAGTAAATGGTTTAAGTCTTTTTATTCTTGTACAGCCATTACTTTTGGATCCCAACTCTTTGGAAGGGATCTTAGTATTTTGTTAATAAGATCAAAATTAGAAAAATATTTACTAAGACTTTTTAAACTATTGATGACATTCGTAAAACGGGTGTACATGTCACCAATAGTTTCTCTTGGTTCCATTCGAAATAATTCAAAATCATGTATTAAAAGAATAATTTTTGAATCTTTAACTCTACTAATACCTTCATGTGTGATTTCAAGTGTGTGCCAAATGTCATGTACAGTTTCACAAATAGAAACTTGATTAAATTTGTTTTTATCCAAGGCACAAAATAAAGTATTCATAACTTTTGCATTCAAAGAAAAAAAATCTTCTTTTCCAAATCATTCTAATCATTCATTAGTTTGGAAGACTTCTTAAAATCATTTTCGATAATATTCTATAAGTTCAAATCCAAAGAGAGTAATAAGATTCTTATTCGAGTTTTTCAATATGTGTAGTTCGTCCCATTGAATATAGGAGGACGAATGATAGAGCGACTCTCTTGAAAGCCGAAAAGAGTCATTTTTTTGGGTGTTAAGCCAAATGAGAAATAAATCGGCTCTGATATCAACTGTTAGGATCACAATTGGTTCTAAGAAGGGTGGGGGGGGGGGGAGTGGATGAATTAGTGCAGTGGTAAAATCATCATCGATTTGAAAAACTTTATTTGATTCAAAAACTCATTTAAAAAATGACATTTAACTTGAAAATGATTGTAAGAATGTAGTGAGGATAGTGAGCAAATAAAGCGATTTTATAGCATGAGTAAACAACAAGGAAAGATATGCAAACTGATTTTATAGTGGTTTGGTTATCCTGGCCTATATCCACTCCTGATTTCTTTTCACTTGAGGCCATCGGCTTTCACTATCTGATCTTCTTTTAATAGGTGAAGATCAACTACTCTTACAACTCTATTCTTTTTTTGACAAGCTTAAGAGCGACCATTTATAACCCCACTCACCCTCCTCTTAAACTAAACCAAGACTTAGAGCTAGAGGGGAGAAATTTTTACACAATTACAATAGAGTTTTCTTTCTTTTTGTTCTTAGTTGGTGTGTCTGCTAACTAGGGATGAGAGGGGTATTTATAGGTATAAAATAAATTCAAACTTAGAGCTAAAACTAATCTCATCTCAGATCCTTTGGGTACTAGCGATACCACCACTAGTGCTGGGTGGTACCATCGCTCAGGTTGTCTGATACTAGGCGGTACCACCACCTAGTCTAGTGGTACCATTGCCTGATATAATCTCGGAGACTATGTCTTAAAGACTGAGCCATTGGTAGTTCCACCACCTGTTCTGGCAGTGCCACCACCTGACCCACTTGTTGGGTTATTGTTTGGGCCTTTTACTTAGCCCAACATAGCCTAAACTAGGCCCAATTGGCCCATAATTGAGTTGGTCCAATTTCAACCCAAATACACTTAAAACTACTTTGATCTAGGAAATTATTATAAAGCTTTGAATCAATTATTGTCCAGCATGTCATTGGTTCATCGGCGCTTCGTCCAATTCTTCGGTGCATCTTCTTCTCTTATGGCCTATTACTCAGTCGGGCAATTGACCTTTGTAACTCTGATCTCCTTAGTATAATTTTAATCTTCTTGGCCTAATGCCTGAACTTATCGTCTGAAGCCTTCTATCGATACGTCGATTAATCCTCTGGCTCGATGTCCAATCTTCTTACAAGTTCCACTCCGACCCAACTTTCGATTCCTCTTGCTTTAATTATCCCTTCCTGATCGAAGCTAGTCTTGTGTCACTCAAAATATAGATTAGATCATAAATACTATCAATTGGTTTTATCATCAAAATATAAGATTGAACACTATCTAGGTTCCACTTAATTTGAAAGAGCTAGATACAGGTGCCTTGCGAGCCAATCACGTGAGTGATGACACATATGATATACTATATAATCTCTTTTGGTTATTATTATTATGATATTTTCTTACTTTCTATTGGATGATAAATATATTGTGATGTCCTTGGATCTATGTAATAGGAGTTGGATCATGATAATGAGATCAATTTGCCTTTAAACACATATCCTAAATATTCCTGGTCATAGGTTACTTGAGAGGGACATCGAGATAATCGGATAGACTAATATACTATATACCCATCCATATGATGGAGGGAACTAGTCTCATAGCTGCTTGTGTGAGGACACTAGAGATAAAGTGTGAGCACTCATTGGAGAATGAGTTTACTGAATGATCTACTTATAGAATGTTGGATGGTTAATGATACCTCATTATGAGATAGTGATTCCATAGTCCTGGTTATATGTTTGGTCCTTAGACTTGAGATACTAAAGATGTCTTGTTTGAGTACTTCATTCTTTGATATCAGATTTATAGGTCTGGAGGTTACAGATCTAACACAATTGGTTATTAAGAATGACAGCCAACCTTATGAAGGCAATTGGATATCAATAGAGGATCACCCACTCTTGGTATCATAAGAGGAATATCCTGTGTATTCTCACTCAATCAAATCTCAGGCCAAGGTTAATTAGATCATGATGAATCTGATAAACATAAGATTCGAATTGAGAAAGAAATTTTCTAGGAGAATTTAATTAAAATGAGACTCGAATGGATTCCGCATAGGCTTGATAGCACAATGCCTAATATATGGTCTCTAGGATATTAGATAGATAAAGGACTATAGATACATAGTAATTGAGGGTAGACAAATCTAATAAATATATGAGAAGTAGTGTTATCAAAGCTAAGTTACTCATGTGATGATCGGTTATTGACTGTATACTATGTAGAATCAGTTTTCTCATAAACAAGTTGCGTTCTTACTGATTTGGGATTAGAATAGCATAGTTTTTGGCGTGTGAAGTGTTCGGTCATCCAGAAACATCTCAACATCAAATATGACAAGGCAAGAGGGCAACAAAAGTTGCTGCCCTATAGCCTTGGTCGATGGTTGTTTGCAACTCTAGTTGAGAGCAGCTAAAACATTAGCTGCTCTTGGCCTGGCCAAGGGTTGCCTTAGCCGAGAGTAGCCCTTGTTGCACTCGACCTAGCTAAGGGCAACCCTAGTGGCCAAGGTTTCTTGGTCGGCCAAGGGTGCTAGGTGGTCAGGGTTTTCTAGTCGCCAAGGGCACCTTGTGCCATCGATCCACCAAAGTTTCCTGAATTAAAGAGTTTAATTAATTATTACCTAGTTAGTCAGATATGTATATAAACATGTAATGTATGATGTTAAATTAGTACAAGGGTTAAAACTTTTAATTAGTATAGGGGTTAAAACTTTTAATTTCGAAAAACTATGCTATTCTTTTAATTTTGAAAGAATAGCATGTAATGTATGATATTAAATTAGTACAGGGGTTAAACATGTAATGTATGATGTTAAATTAGTATAGGGGTTAAATTAGTACAGGGGTTAAACATATAATGTATGATGTTAAATCAGTACAGGGATTAAAACTTTTAATTAGTAAGAGGGGGGGGGGCATAATTAGTACAAGGGTTAAAACTTTTAATTTGGTTTCATCTTCCGACCTACGTCTACTCCTGATATCTCCTTTGATGAGGCCACTGGTTTCCACTATTGATCTTTCTTCAATAGACAAAGATCAATAACTCATTTACAGATCTCTTTACAGGTTGCTCACTCTCCTTATACAAGTTTCTAAGTCTTAGAATCGGTGGAGGTGAACTCTCTAGATTACAAGTAGCAATTTCACTATAATCTCAACACTTTTTGTTCACATTTCTATGTGTAACAAGCAGAGAAGTGCAGGATATTTATAGGCCTCAATTGGTTTAAAAAATAAAGCCAAAAAAGGTCTTGTCTTGGATTTCCGGGGTACTGACAGTACCACCGCCTATCCCTGGCGGTACCATTGTCAGTGGTCTCTGAGACTGGGTGGTATCACCACCCAATCTGGTGGTACTACTGCTAGACAGAGTCGGCTATTAGATCTGGGCGATGGTCTAGCGATACCACTACTTGGTAGTTAATAACTACCGACGATACCACTACCCAGTTTGGGTAGTACCACTGCCTAGCCACCTAGGAGATTGAGTCCTGGGCGGTTCCCCCACCCAGTTCTGGCAATGCCACTGTCAGACAAGGTTCAGCACACTATTTGGGCCAAGAGTCTAGCCCAAATCAGTCCAAATACAGGCTCAGTTGGCCCCTAACTGAGTTAGTGGGATTACCTCCCAAACTTAACTCTAATTATACCATAACTACGATGTTTAAGGCATATACTAAAACAAGAAAGTCTGGTGGGTCAAAAGTTCTTCCAGTGAGCTTCCGGTGATCTTTTGGCGGACTTTCGATGGACTCTTGGCGATCTTCCAATGGACTCCCGACAAGCTCTTGAACTCTCGATGATCTTCTCGGCAATCTCCAACGAGCTTCTTTAGCAATCTCTGATCTTCTCGGCTAGCTCTTGCGATCTTTTGGTGAACTTCTCGGTGGCCTACCGACATACATTTTGGTGGGCTCCCAATGGATCTTTCGATAAATTCTGGTGACACTCTTGATGAACTTTCAATAAACTCTTGACATGCTCTTGGACTCCTGACGAGTCATTTGATTTTTGACTCTGGCACTATATTTGCTTAATGCCTTATTCGCTATCATAGTTGATCCTACAAGTTTTTCTCAACATATAGATTAGATCAATAATTTATCAATTGATTTCATCATCAAAATTTGAGATTCAACAATCTCTCTTTTTTTATGATGACAACCAATTGATGACAGAATTAACCTTAACTCCCCATATCTATATGCCATACTTGAGAAAAGACACACTTGAATTCACAATCTTTGAATTCAAGCTTTAACCGATAAGTTTCATCAATATGCACAACATGATACTAAGTACGATCATGAATCTTTATTACAAGCACGATACCATGCATTTATCATTATACAAAAATTTGTCAACATGATGCTAAAGCATGATAACCATTTTCAAGTCCGATACCAAATGATGGTAGACATTCATCATTTGAAAGCATGATACCAATTTGAAAGTTCAATACCAAAATGATAGACATTCATCATTTCAATAGCAAGGTACCAATTTCAAACATGATACAAATTTCTAAGTTATCATTTCAATGGCACGATACCGATTTCAAACATGATACAAATTTCTAAGTTATCATTTCAATGGCATGATACCAATTTCAAGCATGATACCAATTTCTAAGTTTGATACTGTTAGGATCTAGAGTGACACTAAGAGGAGGGGGGGGGGTTGAATTAGTGCAGCAGTTAAGTATGATTATTTTCGGTGATTTAAAACAATGCTTTTGGAAACTTTAAACATTGAAAACTTCATTTCGATAAAATCCTGGTTTCAATTGAATCGTATCAAAAAGTGTTTAGCTTGAAAGCATTAAGAGAAGAAGGAGGGCAGTGAACAAGTAAAGTAAATAGGTTTGTAAAAAGATAAAGAGCAATAAAGTAAATGCAAACCGATTTTATAGTGGTTCGGTTATACAACCTACGTCCACTCTCGATTTCTCTCCTCTTGAGGCCATCGACTTTTCCACTAGTTGTCTTCCTTTCACGGGCAAAGACCAACTCCCTTACAACACTCTCCTTTTGACAGGCTTAGGAGGTAACCCTTACAAGGCCTTTCAACTCTCTCTAAGGCTAGATCATACTTTATAATTAGAGGAAAGATTTTGACACTATTACAGTAGAGTTTTCCCTTTTTCTTTCTCAGGTTTTTGTATGTTTTTCAACCATGGATGAGAGGGGTATTTATAAGCCTCAAGGTGATTCAAATTTGGAGCCCAAATTTGAATTACCTTGGATTCTCGAGTGCTGATGGTACCATCGCCTGACACTGGCGGTACCATCGCTAGTCTGACCTTGACACTAGCGGTACTACCGCTAGCTTGGAGTGGTACCACCGTTGTAGCTTTTATGCTGGGCAATGCCACTGCCCAGACTAGGCAGTGCCATCGCCTGTAGCTTGGAAAAGTATATTTTTTTTACTTTTCCAACTCATAAGCGGTTCTACCGCTAATTTGGCGGTGCTACCACCTATGACAACTTTTGGGCCACTGAATGGGTCTCCCAATGAGCCTAAATTAGTCCCAATTTAAGCCCAATTGGCCCCTAATTAAGTTAGTATTATTTCACCTAAAATCAACTCAATTTTGACTCAGTCCTACTTCGATTTAGATAATTATTATAACATGAATCGAAATGTCGCCCGGCACGTCAGTGGCCTATCGGTGCTTCGTCTGACACTTCGGCACATCGTCCTCTCTTACGGTTTGTTGCCCAATCAGTAGCTAACCTCCGCAGCCCCGATCTCCTTAGCGCAACTCTGCTCCTCTTGGCTTGATGCCCGATTTCTTTGTTCGAAGACTTCAGCCGATCATCGATCGGACCTCCAGCTTAACGTCCAATCTCCTGACGTGATTTTCTTCAGCATAACATCAATTTTTCCTATGTCAATTGTCTAATCCTGATCGAGAGTAGACCTGTGTAACTTAAAACATAGTTAGATAACCAAAACATAATCAATTAGTTTCATCATCAAAATCTGAGATTCAACAATCTCCCCCTTTTGATGATGACAACTAATTGATGACTGACGGAGTTAACCCAACTCCCCAGAATTTAAACAAACTCCCCCTATCAATATGACATTGATAGAACACTTGGATTATTACAAATCCAAGCAACATATATCAAAATCATGTCAACAAAAATATCATGCAAATATATAAAATATTCAATCAACATTACATTGCATGAAGTCATCAATCTACTTCTCCCCCTATGTCATCAACAAAAAGGAGAAGTAGCATCTTGGATGGTTTAAAAGATACACAAGATTTATACTTATACTAGCAAGATTTTTTAGTTCAATTTTCAAGCTACAGATTTGCAATATACATCACTTTGAATATGCAAGTTAATAGTTTTTAAAGATGTGTAAGTTTGCATTTTTCTTTCTAAAGATAGGTAAGATAGTAATTTTTCATTCGCTTCCTGAGATGTGCAAGTTACACTTTCTTTGCTTCTTTTGTGATATGCATGCAATTTCTTTCTTCTTTTTTGAGAAGAGCAAGCTTGCAAGTTTTGCTTTCTTTGCATGCTAGGAATTTTGCATTCATTTGCAATATACAAGCTAGCAAATCCCTTCTCTCCCTTTATCAAATTCAACAAGAAATGGAGGAATGCAAGATTCGCAAGATCAACTTTTCATATCAATTCTAAATTTGCATCAATGAAAGTTTTACATTAATCTTTTAATCAAATCATGAACAAAGATTAATATCAAAAGATATCATTCATGATTCATAATTATTCTTTTTAGCAAGATCAAGATCATGGTTTTAAAAACAAATTCTAAATATATAGTTCCGAGAAATCAAAATCATGATTCACAAAGATTTTCTTTAGCATTAATTTTCAATTCTTGATAAAGGGCATACAACCAATAATCATAATACATAAAAATATATCATTTTCATAGATCAAGTCATGATTCTTTGATTCATCATAAAACAAATAGCAAAGAGAACAACTTCATTCATACATAAAAATTCTCATCAAGATTTCACAAAAACAAATTCCAAGTATCATGATACCAAGATCACATTATTTACAAAAGTTTAATTATCAAGATATCAATATCATAAATTCATAAAAATTCAAGTTTTAAGTTTCGAGAAATTAAAAGACAAATTGCATTTCATTTGAAAAATTTTCTTTTGATAACCAAGAGAACTTCATGTTATAATTGTCAAGATCATGATTTCAATAAAATTTCTTTATAGTAAAGTGAAATATTTTAGATCTCGATTTAAATATTACAAATATCTCAAAAAGTCGTGATTCTTATAGATCAAGAGAAGAGTCAAGAATCATTAACAAATCATATTCAAATTCATAAAAGATATCAAGAAGAACAAATTTTCTTTTACTTCGACAAACCATGACAAGTGATATATCAAATGTTTGCATTAATATTTCAATTATCGAGTCATGTGTAGAAATAAGTATTGAAATGTAGGAGAAAAATAAAATTACGCATACAATGTCTCACTCATCAAAGTACATTCTCTCAAGTTGACTATCGAAAAGTCAAGAGAAAACAATTTATGACTCATTTGCATTTTTCTTCAATAACATGGAAGAATCATAAAAGAGTATGGAGTAAGAGATCTTAAAAAAAAGTTATCAAGATCACGATATAGATAAAACTCATTTTAGTTCAATTCATCAACTTCGAACTCATAATCAAATCGTCAAAATCACTTTTATAATTTATGAGATTCATAAGATATCATGAAATCATTAATCTCAATAAGATGAAAAAGATATTTTCTTTTTTTAAGTGATTTTTTTAACACATCATCAAAATCTCATTCATAAGAGATACATAATGACAAATAGATTATTGATAAAATCATCAATTTCATAATTCATTTAAAAGTTCTCCTCTTTAGTGACTGAAAAGATATATTGGAGAACAAAATAAATTGAGGGAGATAGAACATGATTGAAGCATTTAACATGATTGAAGCATTATTCATATTTAAAATGTATCCTACGTTATAAATACGAATCAAGCATTTGTCAAATCCTGAATCATTTTCAAAATCATATTCAATAAATTCATATATGACAAGCATGAATTCATGAATTTCTTATAGAAAAATCGATAAGATTGAGATAGAGGAATGCCTTTCATTTTTATATGTGATTTGCTTCTTATAACCATGCTTTTGCCCTTAATAAAAACAAATATTAACATTCAAGACGAAAAGACAAATTTTGTCATAAAGATCATTAAGTCGAATCACATTAAGCATGTGGCATTTTCCAAAAGATTCGATTCAAGAGATTCATATGGATTCATCAAAACCGAAAACTTTAGAGATAAATTTTTTTTCAAGAATCATGCATTTCCTTTTTATAATTTACTTCAAATAAGCATGCCTTTATCTTTTAATGTCAAACTGCGACAATCATGAAAGTTCAAGATGTAAAGGCAAAATCCATCAAGTTTTTTAATGTCAAAAGATATAACACATCATATAAAAATTCATCATAAAAACGATTAAGACCAAATATACATTAGTTCAAAATGTGAGTCACTCATCATACATAATGTGTTTTATTTTAAGTTATCTATTTCATATAAGTGTGCTCATGTTTTAAAAGATGTGTATCAAGTTTAAATCCAAAACATGAGTATTGTCATCAAACCCATTAAGATCAAATGCATCACACATAAATCATCATGATAGTGTATTTTCTTATTTTTATGTGTTTCAATTTAAGTGATATGATCTTTCATAGGAATGTTCAAATTTTTCATATGAAAATGTCATGCATCATATTGAAAACCGAAAACATCATCAAAACTATTAAGATTCATGGATTCATCATACACATTATTTCAAAATATGAGATTTCAATTTTCATTACTTCAATTCCTCATTAAGCATGATACAAAAATTTAAAGATCAAGCATAATATCATAAAGTATCTTCAAAATTTTTATATGAAAGCCAAGCATTAACACATAAGATTCGCTTATCATACATAGTTTTAAATTGTAAATATTCTCACGATGGAGAAAATCATGTATGTCCTTGACATGGTTATGTCCATGCCTACTGAAGGGGTGAGTGAGGATGATATTGCTCGCTATGTGTACATGATTCCACTCTTGCTTAGTATTATATGTTGGGCTCTATAACTCTCGAGTTATAGAGGTAGCATGAAAAGATAGATGTTGGATCTATCCTCCATCTTCATAAATTGTTTGAGCAATAGGGAAGACTTAACAATATGAGATATCCTAGAATTTCTTCCATACAAGGATGACTAAGAGAACATTGGTTCAGAATAATGTTCTTAAGATGATTGAGTGAATAAAGAAGCTCATTGGTCTAGGAATAGTCCTAGAGGATAACCTATATGTATATCTTATACTTTAGTCTCTCTGAGATTTCTTTTCATAGTTCATAATTAATTTTAACATGAACAAGCTTAAGGTGACTCTCCCTAAGCTTCTCAATATGTTGAGAGAGGCTAAGAGCACCATAAAAAAAGAGAAGTCAGTTTCCTATGTCGATGAGACTAGAAAGAAAAGAAAGATAGAAAAGTCCCTTAAGAAGAGCAAGGGTAGGGCCAAACTGGAAAAGGCAAAGGTTGTTAAAAGGACCTAACAAAGGATAATGGATAGTGTTTTTATTAATTATAGGTGCCCTACAAGCTAATCACGTGAGTGATGACACCTATGACATGCTGTGTCAATCTCTTTGTTTATGATTTCTGATATTTTATCACATTATCTAGACGAATATTATGATATCCTTGGATTTATGTAATGAAAATCAAATTGTGATGAGATCATGATAATGAGACCGATATACCTTTCAACACATATCCTAAATCATCCTGGTCATAGGTTACTCGAAAAAGGATATCGAGATAACCAGATAGACTGGTGTACTATATACTCATCTATATGATAGAGGCCATTGGTCTCATAGTCGCTTGTGTGGGGGCACTAGAGGTACAGTATAGATGCTCATTGGAGAATGAGTTCATTGATTGATATGCTTACAAAATGCTGGATGGTTAATGATACCTGACGTCATACAACGATTCCATAGTCCTAGTTGTGTGTCTGGTCCTTAGACTTGAGACACTAAAGATGTCTTATATAAGTACTCCATTCTTTGATATCGGACTTACTGGTTTAGAAAGTTCTAGATTTAGTACAACCGATTCTCGGGAATGGTAGCCAACCTTATGAAGATAATTGAGTTTCAATAGAGGATCATCCACTCTAGGTATCGTAAGAGGAATATCCAGCATGTGCTCGCTCAAACAAAATACATAGTCAAGGTCGTTTGGATTAAAAGAGAAGGAGTTCTCTAGGAGAATCCGATTAGAGTAAGACACTGATAGAATTTCATATGGGCCTAACATTAGCATGCCCAATATACAGTCTCTGAGATATTAGATAGATGAATGACTATAGATACATGGTAACTAAGGACAGACAGGTCCGATGGATTAGATACCCCTATACCATTTGGGGACTATGGCATAATGGCTTAGTACGTCCATAGTCGATGAGTTGAGTGAATTATTATGGAGATAATAATTCACTATATCAGAAGGAGTTTTGAGTTAGAAGGAGTTTTCGTAGGAACAACTCACGGCCAGCTCAGTATCGGGCCTAGAGGGTCACACACATATGATAGATGTTGCAACGAGTAGAGGCGTGGATATAAGATATCTACAGAGCTCCTAGTTTGGATCTTATGGATAAAATCCAATTGGATGATTGGATGAGATCCAATTGGATGATTGGATAGAGATCCAATGAGGATAGGATCCATTAAAGGATAAGTTTCATGCACCTCTATAAATAGGAGAAACTTTATGGTTCATAGGCTAGAGCTCTTGGTGGTCGCCCCTCCTATTCTCCTCAACCTCCTCTCCTCTTTGGCTCTAGAAGCCTTATAGTACATGTGGAGAGGGAGATCTTACGACGATAAGAGGAGCATCATCGTTGTGTCTGCTGTGTGGATTACTACTAGAGAGGAGTACACGAGTGCTCCTTCATCCTCTTCATCAGATCTAAAATTTTCAAGGATATACGATCTCCCTAGGTAACGCTTCTTATATAATACGTGTGGTTTTTTGGATTTGCATTTTTTTCAAGCATCAATCGTTGCACAACAACCAAGTATTTAACTATGAAAAATTTGATCTTATTTTAATTTTTCGCTGTGCATAAGATACCGACTCGTGATTACCCAACATTTTTCACTACAGTAAAGACAAGTACTAGAAGAGGAACTATAAGAAGTAACTTGAAGAAAAGATGAAATAGAAGCTTGGAGAAGCTTCAGGATATTTATAATTGATCTCCATTTGTTAAAAAGTTATGATAATGCATGGGTATTAGATATCGATAGTGCATCTCACATATGCAATTTGTTGTAGGTTTTGGCAAAGCCTATGAGATTGATGAGAGACAAGGTGGACCTCAAGATGGGGAATGACATAAAAGTTGATGCTATTGCCGTTGGCAAGGATACCATACAATTGCATAGTGGAGTTATTCTTGCATTACATGTATGTTATTTCATTTTTTCGATCATCAGAAAAATTATTCTCATTTCTTGTTTGATAAATAATGGATACAAGTTAGTTTTTAAGAATAATGGTTGTTCATTGATTATGAATGATGAGATCACCAGTAGAGAAATATTAAATAATATTTTATTTATATTAGATGTTGCTCCACATGTCATAAATGTTGGTGTATCTAAGAGGAAGCAAGATGAGGTGAATGATGGATTGACATGGGAGTGCCTAATTTGCTACAATTTGCTTATGTTGACTTTGCTGATGCTATGGTATATTTTTAGTCCACAATGTTGCCTTAAAATCTTCAACTCAGCCATGGGAGCTCATGAGTATATTCTTTGCATTATGTTAATGCTGTTATACTTTTTCTTCATGACTAAGTAATACATTAATGGAGTTGGTTAACAGTTGTAAAACATTTAATCTCAAAATTTCCTATGCATGAAGGGTTATTTAATGCACAACTATTTATTTTGGTGTTTTAGAGTTAGAGAAGGTTTTAGAAATTGAAGATATTGTAAGAAGCACTCTTAGAGCTCTCTCAAAACTCTGTATCTCTTGGATTCTTTCTTAAGTAGTGAGTCCTTTTGTACTGTTCTATATCCTCGTTTAATTTTCCTAGGGTGGTGAATTTTTCTGTATCCCTATGTGATTTTTAAACCTGATGGTAAACTATTTTACAATTGTGTTAAAGTATTTTTGTGAATTTATTCTTTTTCTATCCAAAAGAACTTTTCCAATAATACAATTATACTCTCGACTTTTTCTTTCAAAATTCATTCCATATCTCCCCCATATCAGTTTGGTATCAGAGCTAAATGTTAGAGATCATGGCATGACAGAATGGAAATGATATTACTGGTGAAGGTAGCGACCATGAAGATGATGTTGAATCATTGAGACTACAACTACAAAGATTGCTAAATAATATACAAGAGAAAAATAAAATCATCGAAGAACTTCGAAGTGGAAATGACTAGCGTGAAAATGATGTTCAACAGTTTACTTCTGATGATGATACACCTCCTTACTCAAGGGAGTCGAGAAGATTTCAGGCAAGGCTTGCAGTCAAAGATGAATAGCAGAATAAATACAAATCAAGATTGGATATTTCAGAGTTTGAAGGTAAAATTAATGTTGATGACTTTATTGACTGGCTTAATATAGTGGAAAGAATTTTTGATTTTCATGAACCACTTAAACAAAAGAAGGTAAAACTTGTGACACTTAAACTCAGATGGAATGTATCTTTTTGGTGGAAAAATCTGAAGAAGCAAAGAGAACGTGAGGGGAAGAGTAAGACCATGACATGGGAGAAAATGAAAAGGGAGCTGAAGAGAAAATACTTACTTGACAATTATAGGCAAGAGATCTTTCTCAGAATCAATAATTTCAAGCAAAAAAATTTTAGTGTAGAAGAGTACACAACAGAGTTCGATAATCTCATGTTAAAAGGAGAGCTTGTGGAGCCAAAAGAGCAAACTATTGTGAGATACTTAGGAGGTCTGAAATATGAGATTACTAAAGTGGTTCAACTGCAGCCATATTGGACTTTAAATGATGTGAGTAAGTTAGCTTTAAAAGTTAAAAAGCAATAAAAGTTTCAAAAAAGTTCTCGGTACTAGTCAAAAGAAGGCTATACAAAAGTTGAAAGTTTCAAGTCTATTGTCCATAGCAAGGTAGTATCAAAGGTACAAGACAAGGGTGAGGGATCTGCTGGCAGTAAACAAACACCTAATTCGTCTATCCCAAGTGGCCGAAAATGCTTCAAATATCATGGTTTTGGGCATATTGCTTCAGATTGTTCAAATAAGAGGATTATTACTTTGGTTGAGGATCATAGTAATGA
The DNA here is from genome assembly GCA_024322285.1 of Musa beccarii. Classification (NCBI taxonomy): domain Eukaryota; kingdom Viridiplantae; phylum Streptophyta; class Magnoliopsida; order Zingiberales; family Musaceae; genus Musa; species Musa beccarii. The sequence goes on along the minus strand of CM044396.1, from coordinate 46,770,852 downwards.
AGAAGAAAATGAAGCTGATGATAAACCAAAATATGATGATGATGACGAAGAGATTACTTATGCTGATCATGGTTTGTCTATTATGCTGCAACATAGTTTACAAGTGTCCTATATGGCTAAGGATGAAAGTTAGATGAGAAAGAATGTATTTTACACTAAATGCACTTCTCATGGCAAGGTGTGCTTGCTGATTATCGATAGTGGCAACTTTGAGAATATAGTATCTTTGGAGATGGTGAAGAAATTAAAGTTAGATACGATCCCCCATCTACATCCTTATCAATTATGCTGACTGCAAAAGGGGAATAATATCAAGGTAACTAAAAGATATTTAGTTTTGTTTTCTATTGGTAAATATTACAAAGATGAAGTATGATGTGATATTGCTCCTATAGATGCTTGTCATTTATTATTGGGTAGACCTTAGCATTATGATAGGAGGGTGTTGTATAATAGCTACAAACATACATATTCTTTTAATGTGAATGAAAAGAAGATTATTTTAGCTCTATTATAATCTCTTGAAATCAGTAAACCAAAGAAGGAGTTTACTATAGTGAATGCAATGATGAATTAGAAAGAGATGGTCATATTCTGGCTTTATTAGTTATAGAGAAAAATGAACAACATAAGGAGACACTGGCAATCATGAAACTAATCTTGGAGGGGTTTCAAGATGTTGTACTAGAAGAGATTCCACATGGCTTTCCACCTCTAAGAGATATTCAACATCATATTATTTTTATTCCAGGAGCTATTTTACCTAATAAGGCAGCCTACAGAATGAGTCCTAAGCAGTATGAAGAACTTCAAAGGCAAGTGAATGAGTTAGTGGAAAAGGGATTGTTTCGGGAGAGTATGAGTCTTTATGCGGTTCCAACCTTGTTGGTGCCGAAGAAGGATAATTCTTGGAGAATGTGTGTAGACAGCTACGCCATCAACAAAATCACAATTGACTATCATTTTTCCATTCCAAGGTTAAATGATTTACTTGATCAATTGTGTGATGCTTCTATTTTCTCTAAAATTGATTTGAGGGGTGGCTATCATCAGATAAGAATGAGACCAGGAGATGAGTAAAAAATAACATTTAAAATTAGAGAAGGGTTATATGAATGGTTGGTTATGCTATTTGGGCTATCTAATGCTCCTAGTACTTTCATGAGATTCATGAATTATATACTTAAGCCATGCATTGGTCTTTTGTTATAGTTTATTTTGATGACATATTAGTATACAACAAGAGTGAAGAGGAGCATATAAATCATCTCAAAGAGATTTTTCTTATTTTGAGAGAACAAAAACTTTATGCTAATTTAAAGAAGTGTGATTTCTTTACAACTATTGTAGTATTTTTGGGGTATATTGTTTCAAAAGATGGAATCATGATGGATCAAAGTAAGGTAGAGGCTATTCTTCATTGGTCAACACCTGCTTCATTGCATAATGTGAGGAGTTTCCACGGCTTAACTTCCTTTTACAGAAGATTTATCAAGTGTTTTAGCTCTATTGTTGCTCCAATCATTGAATACTTGAAAGGTGATAAATTCAAATGGACCAGTGAGGCTAATGATGCCTTTGAACTATTGAAAAGAAAGGGGATCGAAGCTCCTATCTTAGTGCTATCTAATTTTGACAAGGTATTTGAGGTTAAATGTGATGCCTATAATATGGGAATTAGTGCTATTTTGAGTCAAGACGGAAAGCCCATTACCTTTTTTAGCAATAAGCTAAATGAAGTAAGAAGGAGATACTCTACCTATGATAAGGAGTTCTATACCATTTATCGAGCTTTATCTCATTGGAATCAATATCTTCTTACTAAGCCATTTGTCTTATATTATGATCATGAGGCATTAAAGTTCATTAATCACCAGCATAAGCTAAACAAGAGACATGCAGCTTGGGTAGAGTTCTTGCAATCTTATAACTTTACAATAAGCATAAATCTGGTGTTTAAAATGTAGTTGCTGATGCCTCGAGCAGAAAGTATTCTTTATTATCAATAATAAAAGTTAAAGTGGTTGGATTTGAGACATTCAAAGATCTTTATGAGAATGACATGAATTTTAGCTCAATATGGTAGAATTGTAAATCAGGTTCTTTTTAATAATTTTCTATCCTTGATGGTTTTCTTTTTTAAGCTAATGCCTTGTGTGTTCCATTTTGTTCATTGAAATAAGTAATTCTAGCTGAAGCTCATGGTGGTGTTTTGGGAGGACATTTCAGTCGAGACAAGACTCTAGTTCTTATTCAATCAAATTTCTATTGACCCAAGTGTTAGGATCGGAGAGGCACTAAGAGGGTTGGGGGGTTGAATTAGTACAGTGGATTAAAACTCAAAGTTTGAAATCAATTTCGTAAATAGCTAGTTCGTATGGAGATTTCGATTCGATGAAAGATGACTTAGTTGAAGTAGCTTGAGTAAAGGAGATGAAAACCGAATGATTTGCAGCTAAGTAGAGAAACGATTCAGAAATTTAAATGCTCACACATTCAAGAACACCATGATGTATAGTGGTTTGGTCAAGTGACATACATCCACTTTCGAAGCCTTCTCCGATGAGGCTCCCAACTTCTACTAGTAAATCTCGTTGAAGGGGAAGGACCAAATGCTCCTCTTATAACCCTTTTACAAGTGGTTCACACTCTTATAAATTTTTTAAAGAGAAAGAGGGAGGTGAACACTAGCTATCGAAAACAAGGCTTTGCCAAAGCTTTTGCTCAATTCTAACTCTCAAAAGGGTGCTCTTTCTGCTGAGAAAGGAAGGGTATTTATAAACCCAAAAAGGATTCAAATTTGGGCTCCAAATTTGAATTATCTTGGGCTTCCCGGTGCTGGTGGTGCCACCACCTATCGGTGTCAGACTGATAGTGTACTGGGCAATGCCACCGCCCAGCTTGGGTGGTTCCACCGCCCGGCCTGTGCTCTCGGCCACTGGGTGGTGCCACCGTCCGGGCCATTCAGCAAAGCTGAATGGGCCATATTTTCGGTCCAAATCAGCCCAATAAGGGCCCGGTTGGCCCCTACTAGGTTTAAACAGGATTATTTCTTAATCCTTACCCTAATTATGTGCTAACTATGAAATTGAAATATAATTCTATGTGATTTAAACTAATATTCTTCAAGTCTTCTTCCGATGAGCTTTCTAGTGAAATTCCGGTGGACTTCCGACACTCCTTCGGATTTCTTTCGATGGACTCCCAGCAAGCTCCTGGATTCTATGGCGAGTTCAACAAGACTTCGGTAAGCTTTTGAACCTTCTCGGTGATCTCCGCGAACCTCCGACGATCTTTCCGGTGAACTTCCGAAACCTTCAGCAAGTCCCTGATTCTATCTTGGTTGATTCCGGCAGCACTTTCGATGATCCTTCGGACTTCTGGTGACCTCTCGAACTCCCAGCGAACCTGACCTCGGTAAATCACTCTATGTTTTCATCCTATCATAGTTAATCATGCACACTTATCTTGACAATATGGATTAGAACAAATAATTCACCAATTGACTTCATCATCAAAATCCAAGATTCAACAATCTCCTCCTTTTTTATGATGACAATCAATTGATAATGAAGTTAATCTTGACTCCCCCTATCTATATGCCATATTATGAGGAGGTAAAAATACTTGAATTCAATCCTTTGAATTCAAGCTGAAACCGATAAGTTTCATTCATGAAACTTATCGTCATGCTTAACAAGCATGCTTTAGCATAAATACGAAACTTTATATTTTCTTAATGAAAATATTCATCATTACAATAAGAAATATCAATTTTTAATTGAAATATGACAAGGATAACGTGCTCAATAACAAGGCATGATATCAAATGAAATAATAGCTTATCTCAAGAAAATTTACATTTTAAGTATTTGAGATATATTGCAATACATTGCGATGCTTTTAAGCATAGAAATAATTTTTGATTTCAAGGCATGGCAAAAGCAATTTGTAATATGAACCGTATAAGTTATTGCGATGCAATACGATACATTAAATCATTTTTCATTCCATCATATTGCTATATATAAGTCATTGTCATCAATTTCACATTTTTCACCCCCTTTGTCATCAACAAAAAAGGAGGTGAAGAATTCATGCATTGCTCCAAAAAAAATCTTCATTTATCAAGCTATGAGTAGGAGATATCAAGATATGATCAATTTATGAGTAGGAGATATCAAAATTTGATTAATCATCAACTTGGCATTTATGACACCATGAAGTAAAACATGCTTAAAGTAGGTGGAGGGAGCATGAAATTAATCATTTGAGGAAGATATCAAATCATATAAAATATTATAATAATATGAAAGCGTCATCCAAATATTACGATCGAAAGAAAAAATTTAAGAGATGTCATAAGGTTTACAAAACAAGAGTTAAAGACAACAACTATTCCTCAGGAGGAGTTCCAAAATGCCTATACAAGTGATTTATCTTTTGGTTCATCTATCATACTTTCTTCAAAATTTCAGCTTGCTATAAGTTGATTTGATCTTACTGTGATTTAATTTGATTTAATGCTAACATTATTGGATCTTCAGTGGATGGAGCAGGAGCTAGCTCGGATGATGCTGGATCAAAAGGACTAGGCAGAGGAGATTCACTTCCCCTAATGATTGGTGTTTCAGGTCGCTCTACTAGTGTGAGAGCTAGATCATTCCTTCTAGGTTGCCTAATCCATATACCATTTCTAAAGGTGTATCTAAGTTTCTTGAGGAGGTTTCTGTTGATAGTGTTATATCTGTCAACTTATATTATTTCCTCATCGGGTGACACACAAATATCATGTGCAAGTATTAATCTAGTAACCAACCCGCCATATGATAACATTAAGTCTCTAGAGATAATTTCCATCATATGTTGCCGGATCAAGTATCCAAAATAGTTGTTTTGTCTGATCATAATCCAATACATGGTGCTTAACTCTAGCATACTAATCTCATCATGGTGATATTATTTAGGAAGAAGGATGCTTATGATGATGTGATGAAGAATTTTTGAATTAAAGGGTAACAAATGCTCACAGCTTTTAGGAACAATGCCTAGGTTAGGATTTGCGAAAATCATTTCTAAAGCCTTAGAGTGGGTTGCTCCGATTGCATCCATATCCCATTGGCCTCTGAAATAACAACCCCTATCCTTTTCTTCAATTCCAATTAGCTCACATATCATATGATCAAAAATTTAAATTTTGGTTCCTAAAAGATAGGTAGTCAAGTTATCATTTTTCACACTCAAGTTTGCATAGAACAACTTAACCAACCTAGGGTAAATCGATTTATCAATTTGTAAGATAGGCAAGACATCTAAATTGGCAAACCATCTAATGGGTTCTAGGCTTCCTAGTTCACCTAGATCAACATATTTTCCCTTATGTATGGCTTTTGATTCGTAATTGGGGTACTTTAGAGCTACTTCATTAGATCTAAAGAGGATTGGGTCATAGGAATCTCCTTCCAATCTTTTCCCTTTGCCTCTAGATGATCTCTTAGGAGCCATATCTAGTTATGATGATGGATCAAGAAGAAACATTAAGGAATAGACCAAGTAATATGAAGAGAAGAGAAAATTTTAGATTTTGCCTTGTTTGAGTTTCCTTGGGAGATGAAGACCTTGATTCAAGAAGAATCTCTTTCTTAGGCTTTTAGAGGAAGAAAATGGGGTGTGGAGAGGATTAGAGGGCTTTGGGGGAGGAGGAGGAGAAATTATTTTGGGTTGGGGGCGGTTCCACCGCCGACCCTAACCCACCCCTTAAATATAGGGGTGTTCGGGCGGTCCCACACCCAACCGAGCGGTACCACTACTTGGGGGCTGAGCACCCAAGCGGTGCTACCACCGGTTCTGGCGGTGCCACTGCTGGCACCAAAAAATATATTTTTTCTGAAGTTTTAATGTGTTGATTTAAGATAGGATGATGTCTTAGATCACTCTTTAAAATACAAAATAAAAAAGAGGAAGGCAAATCCATGAAAGCCGAAATTTCAAAAAAGACATACAGTGAAGCTCATTCACAAGGACAATTCAACATACCTAATTCCCTTCTAATAAAGTCAAATTGTTCTTCATTTAAAGGTTTTATGAAAATATCTGCTAATTGATGTTTTGTATCAATAAATTCCAGAGTGACATCATTACTATTGATATGATCTCGTATAAAGTGATGCCTAATATCAATATGCTTAGTTCTAGAGTGTTGAATAGGATTTTTGGTTACACAAATAGCACATATATTATCACATTTTATGGGAATATTCTTTAAATGAATTCCATAATCTTCTAATGTATTTTTCATCCAAATAACCTGTGCACAACATGCACTTGCAGCTATATATTCAGCTTCGACCGTAGATAGTGTAACCGAGTTTTGTTTCTTGGAAGACCAAGAAACGAATGCATGTCCTAATAATTGACATGTTCCGAATGTGCTTTTTCTATCTATTCTATGTCTGCCAAAATCGGCATCCGCATAAGTTATTAAATCAAGGTTATCGGATTTTGGATACCATAATCCTAGATTAGGAGTACCTTTAAGATATCTAAAAATTCTTTTAACAGCTTTAAGATGAGACAGCTTAGGATTAGCTTGAAATCTCGCATAAAGTCCTACGCTAAACATGATATCCGGTCTAGTCCTTATAAGATAGAGTAAGTTACCTATCACTCCTTTATATGTCTTTTGATTAAAATTTTCTCCACTTTCATCCAAATCTAACTTAGTGGAAGTACTCATAGGAGTATTTATAGCTTTTGAACCATCCATGTTAAATTTAATTTGTAATCCTAGAAAGAAGGTTAATTCTCCCATTAGGCTCATTTCAAATTCATGACTCATACACTTGGCAAATGATTCACATAGTGATTCATCCGAAGAACCAAAAATAATATCATCAACATAAATTTGAACAATAAGAAAATTATTTTCAAAATATTTGATAAACAATGTAGTATCAACCTTGCCTTTTGTAAAATTATTTGAAATAAGAAAGGAACTAAGCCTTTCATACCAAGCTCTAGGAGCTTATTTTAGTTCATAGAGAGCCTTAGTTAATTTAAACACATGATTAGGAAGAAGAGAATTTTTAAATCCGGGGGGTTGTTCAACATACACTTCTTCGAAAATAAAGCCATTTAAGAAGGCACTTTTGACATCCATTTGAAATAATTTAAAATCATTACTACTAGCATAGGCAAGGAGCATCCTAATGGCTTCTAATCTTGCCATAGGAGCGAAGGTCTCTTCGTAATCGATACCTTCTTCTTGGTTGAAACCTTTGGCCACTAGTCTAGCCTTGTTTCTAACTACGATACCGCATTCATCTTGCTTGTTTCTAAAGACCCATTTAGTACCAATAACTAAATGGTCACTAGGTCTAGGAACAAGCTTCCATACCTCATTCCTTTCAAATTGATTCAATTCTTCTTGCATTGTGATAACTCAATAATCATTTTTCAAGGCATCATCAATACACTTGGGTTCAATTTGAGAAAGAAAAGCGGCATGGGCATAAAAATTTTTAAAAGAAGAATGAGTTTGAACCTATTTTGATGTATCTCATATAATTAACTCTTTGGGATGGGCATCTACATACTTCCATTTCTTGGATAAGAAAATTTGGGAAGAAGGTTCATTCAAGTTACCATTTTGAGGAGAGGGTCAATTCAAATTCAAATCATCAAAACCAAGATCATAATCAAAACGTTTTTCTTAAATTTAGAAAATTCATTAAAAACTACATGAATAGACTCTTTTATAACTAGGGTTCTTTTGTTAAAAATCTAAAAAGCTTTAGAAATGGAAGAGTAACCAAGAAAGATGCCTTCATCGGATTTAGCATCGAATTTTCCTATGGCATCCTTTTCATTCAAGATAAAGCATTTGCAACCGAAAACTTTAAAGTAAGAAATATTAAGTTTTTTATTATTCCATAATTCATACGGAGTCTTAGATAGAAATGATCTTACTAGAACTCTATTCATGACATAGCAAGCCGTGTTCACGGCTTCAACCCAAAAATATTTGAGTAAATTATATTCATTTAACATGGTTCTTACCAATTCTTGTAAATTTCTATTTTTTCTTTCCACTACTTCATTTTGTTGAGGATTCCTTGGAGTAGAGAAGTTATGGTTATATCCATTTGTTTCACAAAAATTTTGGAAGTCACGGTTTTGAAATTCACCACCATGATCACTATGAATTGATGAAATCATGAAACCTTTTTCGTTTTGAGTAAGTTTACAAAATTTAGAAAAATATTTAAAATAATCACTTTTGTGAGCCAAGAAATAGGTCCAAGTGTATCTACTATAGTCATCTATAATTACGAATGCATATTTGCTATCTCCTAGGCTTATTATGTCAATTGATCTAAATAAGTCCAAATGGATTAATTGTAATAGTCTAGTGGTGCTAATTTGATTTTTTGGTTTGAAACTAGTTTTTATTTATTTTCCTAGTTGCCACGCATTGTACACTTTGTCATTGACAAACTTCATATTGGGAATCCCTCGTACTAACTCTCTAGATGAAATCTTAGATATTAGTTTTATGCTTGCATGACCTAATCTCCTATGCTAAAGCTGAGCATCATCATTCAAAACTGAAAAACACATTTCATTACTTAGTTCATAAATATGAATGGTGTAGACATTGTTTTGTTTTAAAGCAATCATGGATATGTTATTGTTTAGTTTTTCAATGATGCAAACATTAGATTCAAATCTAACAACATAACCTTTATCGCATAATTGACTAATGCTTAAAAGATTATGTTTTAGTCCATCAACTAGCAACACATCATCAATTGAAAAACTTGATTTGTTACCTATGGTTCCCTTGCCAATGATTTTACCCTTATTGTTGTCTCCGAAGGTGACATACCCTTCTTCTTTGCTAGTGAGCATAGAGAAATGAGATGGATCTCCGGTTATGTGCCTTGAGCATCCACTATCAAGATACCATCTCTTGCTCCTAGTTTGTGAGTTTGTCTATAAAAGAGGATGGTTTTTAAGTACCCATTTGATTTTGGGTGCCCCACAAATTGATCTACTAATTTTGTAATTTAACATTGAATTATTTATGGTTCCTTCAGGAACCCATATCAATTTATATGGACTAATTTTCTTAAACGGACATTTATAAATAACATGTCCAGTTTTATTGCAAAAATTACATTTCAAATGGGGTGATACATGCAATGTGGGTCCTTTAATGAAGGTGGTGGGATTTCAGTAAGATCCACTCATAAATCCAATTCCAATTCTATTTTTGACATGACCCTTGTTTGCAAGGATCATGTCCAAGCCCTTGCTACCGACCTTAAACTTGTTTAGGGTCTCCTTAAGTAGCAAGTTCTCATTTTTTATTGCTTCTAAGTGTTCACACTTAGAGCATGGGTGTAAAGAAGGAGTTTGGAGATGATCGAACTTATTTTGTAATAAAGCATGCTCTTTCTTTAATAAATTGAACTTCTTACTAATAGTTCTATATTCATCAAATAATTCATGAAAAGTGATAGAAAGTTCATCGAAGGATACCTCTTCATTAAATAACTCACTAACATCTTCTCCTAAGGCCATTAGCACGAAGTTGGCCTCCTCTTTGTTGCTTGCTTCTTCATCCTCGGAGTCACTTGAATCATCCCATGTAGCCTTCAATGCTTTCTTCTTCTTTGGTTGCATCTCCTTGGCTTGGGGGCATTCATTTTTGAAGTGCCCCAGCTTTTTGTACTCATAGCAAATGACTTGGTCCTTTTTATATTCAAGTTTATTTTTAGTGTCATTTTTAAATTTGTTTTTTCTTATAAATTTTTAAAATTTTTGAGTTAAAAGTGCAATGTCATTGTCACTGTCCACATCACTTGATGTTCCTTTCAACTGGTCTTCTTATGTTCTTAGTACCATATCCTTCATGTTCTTTAGAAGGGGATTCTCAAGCTCTTCATGAGCATGACACATCATTTTGTAGATCATTAGAGACCTAATAAGTTCTTCGAGAGGAAAAGTTTTAAGATCCTTGGCCTCTTGAATGATTGTAACTTTTAGATCCCAACTCTTTGGAAGGGATTTTAAAATTTTAGTTACAAGTTCAAAATTAGAAAAACTTTTACCAAGTGCTTTGAGTCCATTGATGACATCCGTGAAACGGGTGTACATGTCTCCGATAGACTCACTTGGCTTCATTCAGAAAAGTTCGTAGAAATGCACAAGAATGTTGATTTTGGACTCTTTCACTCGGTTAGTGCCTTTATGAGTGATCTCAAGAGTACGTCAAATATCAAAAGCTGATTCACAAATCGAAATGCGATTAAATTCATTTTTGTTGAGAGCGTAAAACAAGGCATTCATAGCCTTTGTATTTAAAGCAAAAGTCTTCTTCTTCGATTCATTCCATTCGCTCGTCGGAAGAGAAGATTTTTGAAAATCATTTTTGACGATGCTCCAAAGCTCAAAATCCATGGAAATAAGAAAAATTCTCATATGAGTCTTCTAATACGTGTAATCCGACCTATTAAACATAGGCGGATGTGTAATGGAGTGACCCTCTTGCATGCCGGAATAAGCCATCTCTCTTGTGTTTTAAACTAAATATGAGAGTGAACCTTACTCTGATGCCAATTATTAAGATCGGAGAGGCACTGAGAGGGGGGGGGGTGAATTAGTGCAGCGGATTAAAACTCGTAGGTTTGAAACTGATTTCGTAAATAGCTAGTTCATATGGAGATTTCGATTCGACGAAAGATGACTTAGTTGAAGTAGCTTGAGTAAAGGAGATGAATACTAAACGATTTGCAGCTAAGTAGAGAAATGATTCAGAAATTTAAACGCTCATACATTCAAGAACACCACGATGTATAGTGGTTCGGTTAAGTGACCTATATCCACTTTCAAAGCCTTCTCCGATGAGGCTCTAAACTTCCACTAGCAAATCTCGTTGAAGGGGAAGGACCAAATACCCCTCTTACAACCCTTTTACAAGTGGTTCACACTCTTACAGATTTTTCAAAGAGAAAGAGGGAGGTGAACACTAGCTATCGAAAATAAGGCTTTGCCAAAGCTTTTGCTCAATTCTAACTCTCAAAAGGGTGCTCTTTCTGCTGAGAAAGGAGGGGTATTTATAGACCCAAAGAGGATTCAAATTTGGGCTCCAAATTTGAATTATCTCAGGCTTTCCAGAGTTGGCGGTGCCACCACCTGTTAGTGGTAGTGCCACGTCACAATGTCGATCGACAGCAGTATCTTTGGCAAAGCCACCGCCTGCCATTCAACAAGGTCATACTTTCGGCCCAAATCAGCCCAATAAGGGCCCGATTAGCCCCTACTAAGTTTAAACAAGATTATTTCTTAATCCTTACCCTAATTACATGCTAACTATGAAATTGAAATATAATTCTAAGTGATTTAAACTGACATTTTTTAAGTCTTCTTCCAACGAGCTTTCCGACGAAATTCCAGTGGACTTCCAATACTCCTTCGGATTTCTTCCAGCGGACTCCCACCAAGCTCCCAGATTTTGTGGCGAGTTCAACGAGTCTTCAACAAGCTTTCGAACTTTCTCGATGATCTCCGTGAACCTTCGACGATCTTTCTGGCGAACTTCCGAAACCTTCAGCAAGTCCCTGATTCTATCTCGGTTGGTTCCGACAGCACTTTCAATGATCCTTCGGACTTCTGATGACCTTTCGAACTCCCAGCAAACTTGACGTTGGTAAATCGCTTTATGTTTTCATCATATCATAGTTAATCCTGCACACTTATCTCGACAATATGGATTAGAATAAATAATTCACCAATTGATTTCATCATCAAAATTCGAGATTCAGCACCAAGATGTTCAGAGATGTAGAGAGACTTATAAAGCAATGCTGAGTGTGCCATTTGGCAAAAATGAGAAGTCAAAATTCTAGTTTGTACATGCCACTTCCAGTGTCGAATGCTCCATGGGAGGAAGTGAGTCTTGATTTCGTCTTGGGACTACCAAGAACTCAAAGAAATAAGGATTCTATCATAGTTATTGTCGACAGATTTTCAAAAATATCTCACTTTGTCTCTTGCAATAAATCAAACGATGCATCTCATATCGCTAATTTATATTTTAAGGAGATTGTGAGATTGCATGGAGTTCCAAGAACTATGGTATCTGATTGAGATTCAAAGTTTCTTAGTCATTTCTATAGAACTCTATGGAGGAAGCTGGATACTTCTTTGAATTTCAGCAGCTCACATCACCCACAAATCAATGGGCAAATTGAGATAATGAACAAAAGCTTCGGAAACTTGCTTAAAAGTTATGTTGGCAAGAACATCAAGTAATGGGATCTCATTCTTCCACAAATTGAATTTGCCTACAATCGTTCCTTGCATCATAGCATTGGTAAGAGTCATTTTGAGGTTGTTTATGGTGCTAATCTAATTGGTCCTTTGGATTTGGTTCCTCATCCAGCAACTAAGCAATTTAGTGGAGATGCTGATGAGAGAGCTAAGCAAATAAAGAAGCTACATGAGGATGTTAAAGCAACCATAGAGAAGCAAATGAGGTATAGGCAAGTTGCCAACAAACACAGAAAACTTGTAGAGTTTAATGCAAGTGATTTAGTTTGGATTTATTTAAGAAAGGAGAGGTTTCCATCAGGCAAATTTGAAAAATTAAAACCAAAAGTTGATGGTCCATTCAAGGTACTTAAGAGAATTGGTCAGAATACTTATGGGATCGAGCTACCTGAAGATTATGGAGTGTCTCCAACATTTAATGTGGCTGATTTGAGTCCTTATCATGAATATATTGTCGAAACAAACAAGGACTTGAGGACAAGTTTTTTTAAACCAGGGGAGAATGACACAGGAGTGCCTAATTTGCTACAATATGCTCATGTTGACCTTGCTAATGCTATGGTATATTTTTAGCCCACTATGTTGTCTCAAAGTTTTCAACTCAACCCATGAAGCTCATGAACATATTCTCTACACTATGTTAAAGTTGTTTCAATACACTTTTCTTCATGACTAAGAAACACATTAATGGAGTTGATTAACAGCTGTAAAACATTTAATCTCAAAATTTCTTATGCATGAAGGGTTGTTTTATGCACAACTATTTATTTTGGTGTTTTAGGGTCAGAGAAGGTTTTAGAAACTGAAGATATTGTAAGAAGCACTATTGGAGCTCTCTCAAAACTCTGTATCTCTTGGATTCTTCCTTGAGTGGTGAGTTCTTTTGTATTGTTTTGTATCCTCATTTAATTTCCTAGGGTGGTGAATTTTTCTGTATCCCTATGTGATTTTTAAACCTGGTAGTGAACTATTTTACGATTGTGTTAAAGTATTTTTATGGGTTTATTATTTTTCTATCTAAAAGAACTTTTCCAGTGATACAATTATACTCTCGAATTTTTCTTTCAAAATCCATTTCGTATCTCCCTCGTATCATGGATACCTATAGCACTATAAGCTATTATATCCACAAGGGTAAAATTCAAAAGTTGCTAAAGGATAGATACTTGGATCCATTTGATTATGAATTAGACGCAATCTGTGAATCTTGCATTTAAGGAAATTTGATCAATTTTTTATTTAATGGAATTGGAGAGAGGACCACTGAGTTATTGGAACTCATACATATTGATGTATGTGGTCCTATGTCAACTTAGGTCATAGGCGATTATTTATACTTTATTGCATTCACTGATTATTTCTTTAGATATGGACATATGTACTTAATGAAGTACAAGTTTAAAGCCTTTAAAAAATTTAGGGAATATAAGAATGAGTTAGAAAACTAGACTAGAAAGAGTATCAAAACTCTTTGATCCGGTCGAGGAGAGTACTTGAGTACAGAGTTTACCTAGTTCCTAAAGGACTATGGAATCTTATCCTAATAGATTTCTCGTTATATACCTTAGCTCAATAGTGTATCGGAAAAAGAGGAACCACATACTGTTGGACATGGTGCAGTCCATGATGACTGTTACCGACCTACTCATCTCTTTTTGGAGTTATGCAATAGAGTCCGTAGCTTACCTTTTAAATAAAGTTTCATCTAAAGTAGTAGTGTCTATAACATATAAGATATAAAAAGGGAAGAAGCATGATTTTAAGGTTATTAAGATTTGGGGCTGCCCTACCTGCTAGTTATAGGTGCCCTATAAGCCAATCATGTGAGTAATGACACCTGTAACATGCTGCATTAATCTTTTTGCTTATGATTATCAATATTTTCTCATATTATCTAGATGTATATTGTGATTCCTTGGATCTATGTAATAGGAATCGGATCATGATGAGATCACGATAATGAGACTAATTCACCTTTAAACATAGACTCTAAATTATCCCAGTCATAGGTTACTCGAGAAAGGACATCGAGATAATCAGATAGATCGGTGTGCTGTATACTTGTCCATATGATAAAAGTGACTGGTTTCATAGTCGCTCGTGTGGGGATACTAGAGGTAAAGTGTAGGTGCTCATTGGAGAATAAGTTTACTGATTAATCCGCTTACAAAATGTTGGATCATTAATGATACCTGATATCAGATAATGATTCCGTAGTCTTAGTTGTGTCTGGTCCTTAGACTTGAGATACCAAAGATGTCTTGTATGTGTACTCTATTCTTTGATGTAGGACTTACAGGTCTGGAAAGTTCTAGATTCGGTACAACCAGTTCTCAGAAATGGTAGCCACCTTATAAAGGTAATTGAGTGTCAATAAAAGATCATCCACTCTCGATATCTGAGAGGAATATCCCGTGTATACTCGCTCATACAAAATTCTTAGCTAGAGTCGTTCAGATTGAGAGGGAAGGAGTTCTCTGAGAGAATCGGATTAGAGCGAGACTCGGATAGGATTCCATATAGGTCTGACATTACCATGCCTAATATATAGTCTTTAGGATATTAGATGGATGAGGGACTATAGATGCTAGTTATAAGTGTCCTACAAGCCAATTATGTGAGTGATGACACCTGTAACATGTTACGTTAATCTCTTTGTTTATGATTATTGGTATTTTCTCATATTATTTGGATATATATTATGTCCTTGGATCTGTGTATGGAAATCAGATCGTGATGAGATCACGATAATGAGACCGATTCATCTTTAAACATATACCCTAAATAATCCCGATCATAGGCTCGAGAGGGACATCGAGATAACCGGATAGACTAGTGTGCCATATACTCGTCCATATGATGGAGGTGGCTAGTCTTATAGCTACTCATGTGGGGACACTAAGGATACAATACAAGTGCTCATTGAATCCCATAGATAAGATCCAATAAGAGCTAATAAGAGATTATTGAGTAGAGACCCATTAATTTAAGAGGCATGAGTAATTGGATGGAGATCTAGTACTCAATAGAGTAGGATCCATTAGTATTAATAGGGGGCTTCTATAAATAGGAGGGAACCAAAGACTCATAAGCTAGGGCTTCCTAGTAGCCACCTCCTATTCTCCTCTCTCTAGAGAGGAGCATCTTCACAACTCTTGCCGTGTGGATTATCGCTAGAGAGGAGGACGCTTGACCTCCTTTATCCTCCCCCATGGATCTATAGGAATATCAAGGATATACGATCTCCTTAGGTACTATCTATCTTACTTACACAGTTTTCGATTTCATAGATTTTTATGCATCGATCTTTATATGATGACAAAATCTATTCATGAAGATCTAGGATGTTTTTATTTTCTATTCTTCCGCTGTGCATGTGATGTCGCCCCTAGATTTTCCAATAGTGGTATTAGAGCTAGATTGTTCATTGAAGATCGGATTTATTTTTGTGCACCAATCTTCACATGATGACGAAACCTTTTCGTGAAAATTTAGGATGTTTTGTTTTTGTTCTTCTACTGTGCATAAGATATCACCCCTAGATTTCCCAACAGTGGTATCTAAGTGGATCCAAACTACTAGATAAGTAATAATAGTTAATTAAACCATTTAATTTACTAATATTTTTTTGAAATCAGGAACATGCAGGGAATTTTCTGAATTATGAAGGGTATTTTGATCATTTGGCCAAGAGGACAAAATTAGGTAGGTGCGGTGTGCCTGACTGTAGTGGCCGCCGCCGATAGGGTGGTGGTGGCCACAACGTAGTAGGCATAAGTAGAAGGGGATTAGGTTTTTCGACCGAAAGATTATTTTACCTCTCGAAATTTTAAAAATTGGAATTTTGTCCAGCACTACTGAATGGGTCTTGAATCCAGCCCAATTTATCCAATTAAGGCCCAATTGGCCCCTACTAGGGTTAATTAAGATTATCACATAATCCTAACCCTAATTACATGCTAACTACAAAATTAAAATATATTTCTAAGCAAATTCTAATCCGACAATGTCAAGTCTTCTTCCAACGAGCTTCCGGTGAACTTTTAGCGGACTTCTGACACATCCTCAGATATCTTTCGGTGGACTCCCAACAGCCTCCCCGACTTTATGGTGAGTTCGACGAATCTTTTGGTGACGTTTCTCAGTGAGCTCCACGAACCTCTGACGATTTTTCTGGAAAACTTTCGAAACCTTTGGCAAGTCCTTGATTCATTCTCGGCTAGTTTTGGTAGTACTTCCGATGATACTTCAGACTTCCGGCAGACTCTCAAGTTCCCAACGTACTTGACTCCAATAATTTTTTTTATTTCTTCATTGCTATCGTAGTTAATCCTGCACACTTATCTCATTAATATGGATTAGATCAAATAATTTATCAATTGACTTCATCGTTAAAATCCTAGATTCAACAATCTCCCCCTTTTTGATGATGACAATCAATTGATGATGGAGTTAACCTTAACTTCCCTTATCTATATGCCATATTTTGAGAACGGAAACACTTGAATTCAATCTTCTTGAATTCAAGCTGAAACTGCTAAGTTACATCCGTTGAACTTATCATCATGCTTAACAAGCATGAACTTTCATCCACAAATACGAAACTTTGTATTTTTCTCAATTGAAAATGATGTCAAGGCATGACACCCATTTTCAAGTTCAATGTCAAATGATGATAGACATTTATTACTTCAACAAATGATACCAATTATAATTTTAAAATATAACAAGGATCAAATGATATCAATATAAAATGCACAAATGTAAGGCATGATATTATTTTTACGATACATCATGATAACTTATCATATCAATGAATAATATCAAATTTAAATATGATATGATAATGATTTTTCAAAAATTTACATTGTTAGCATGTATGAACCATTGGCGATGCATGTGATACATTGCGATACGCTACATATTATCGCGATATATTATGATGCTTTGTAGGATAGTAATCAATTTTTAAAATAAAGCATGGCAAATGTGATTACATTGTAATATGATACATATAAGACATTTATCTTTCCATCAAGTCATTGCGATTCATTACGATACGATACATATAAGACATTTATCAAGTCATCAATTCATTTTGCCACATTCATCTCAATATGATATATACAAGGCATTTATCAAGTCATCAATTTATTTTAACACATTCTTCTCCCCCTTTGTCATCAACAAAAAGAAGTGGGCCTTGATGCCAAATAATATGATTAGAGTTTTTGAAAAATGACAAAAAAAGAAGAATAAATCCATCAAGAAGAATAACGAAAAGTGATTCATTCATTTATATCTATAAAATCATAAGATAGATTATCAAGGCCAAAATTCATAAGAATTTCTAAAAGCTCATAAAAGTTTCATACAAAATAAATTCTGCATAATAATTCTTGAAGCATAATAGTGAATCATTCAAGTCGTTAAAAGGCTTCCAAGAATCGTTTTCACCAAATGAGATTAGTGAGGTAGAAAAGAGATCATAATACAAAATTCATAAAACTCATGATAAGGATTGTGAGTGTTCATTCAAGATGGATTGAGATGAAAAGTTCAAGAGGCAATTTGATTGAAAATTCAAGCATAAAATTATAAAGTGAAAAGATAGATTATTGAAGTCAAGACATTCATCAAATATTTCATCAAGAGCTCATGACATTTATTCAAAAAATTCGTGAGAAAGAGAGATCATTTTAGTTCAAAATTCATGAAAGGAGTGATGATGATAAAAACTCATCCAAAAATTTTATAAGGAGCTAACTTGGTATTCTCATAAGAAAGAATTCATGAAGTGGAAAATAGTTATTCAAGTTATAAAATCTCAAGATGTAGAAATTTAGCACATGAGTTAAAAGTTCATCAAATTCATATGAATGAAGTCCGAAGCGAGTATTCAAGTAATAAACACTTGAGAGCTTCTTCTTTATGCAAAGTTTATGATATTAACATATGTATGGTTCTGTGTCATGAAGACAAAATCAACAAACATAAAATCCTTTTATTCATGCCAATAGAAGTAGAGGGATTATAAAACCAATTTTACCAAGTCATTAAAAGGGCATGTTATTAATTAAAAATCATCAATGAAGATTCATATATATGATGCTAAAAATCATTAATCAAGGAAGGAGTATCAATGCAAGATCGAAGGAAGATAAAAATGAAAGCTCTATTCAAAAATATGATATCATAAAGATGTCATTTGAAATCCGAAAAGATAATATCAAGATGAGTTCATGAAAATCAAAGTTGAAAAATTTCGGAAAAGAAATACACCGACAACTTCATGCATTAAGATCAACACATATGGAACTTTAAAGTATGCTAAAATAACATAGAGATTTACAAAATAAGAGTCAAAAACTCCATTACAACTTATGAAGTCAATTATAGAGTTTTTACAACTATTCCTCGGGTGGAATACCAAAGTGCCTATACAAGTGATCTAACTTTCGATTCATCTGACGTACTTCATTTAGGATTTCAGTTTGTTGTGATTTGATTTGATTTGATTTATCTCTATCATAATTTGATCTTTAGAAGATGGAGCAGGAGCTGATTCTGACGGTATTGCACTAAAGGGACTAGGAAGAGAAAATTCATTACCCCTAAATACTAGTGTTTTAGGTTCTTCTGTTGGAGGGGGAGCTAGATCGATCCTTCTAGGCTGCCTAGTCCATATTCTGTTTCTAAATGTGCACCTTAATCTCCTAAGTAGGTTTCTGTTTATAGCATTATATCTATCTACTTTTATTACTTCTTCATCAGGTGGTATTCTAATATTATAAGCATATAGTAATCTAGTTATTAACCCCCCATATGGTAACATTAAGTCTTTATAAGCTATGTCCATCATATTTTACCAGATTAGGTATCTAAAATAATTATTTTATCCGATCATTATCCAGTACATAGTACCTAACTCCATTTGACTAATTTCATCGCGATGATATTGCTTAGGGATTATGATACTAATGATAATGTGGAGGACCTTAGAACTAAATGGTAACAAATGCTCACAGCTTTTAGGGACTATGGCTAGGTTAGGATTTTCAAAAATGATCCCTAAAGCTTCAAAGTAGGTTACTCCGATTGAATCTAAATCCCATTGTCCTCTAAAGTAATAACCCCTTCTCTTCTCAAAGATTTTAATTAATTCATAAATTATGATGTCCGTAATTTGAATTTGGTTCCCTAGAAGGTAGGTTGACATGTTGTCATCTTCATCTATGTTTAGATTAGTGTAAAACAATCGAACTAGTCTAGGGTAAATTGGTTTGCTGATTTGTAAAATAGGCAAGACATCTAAGTTGGCAAACCACCTAATGGGCTTTAGGTCTCCTTATTCACTTAAATTAATATGTTTACCCTTATGTACGTTTCTTGTTTCAAAACTAGGGTACCTAAGAGCATTTTCACTAGAGCTAAAAAGGGATAGGTCATATGAATCTCCTTCCCTCCTCTTTCCTTTGTCCCTAAACGATCTCCTAGAAGCCATTTATCTAAAAATGATGATAGAACAAGGGAATTACAAAGAGGTAGCTATGGATCAAGAAATCAAAGAGGGAGTGTTTAAGATTATCTTAGTAGAGGTTCCTTGAGAAGTAGAGATCTTGATCAAAGATTTGAGAGGATAGAAGCCTCTCTTAGTCTACTTGAGAGGAAAGGTAAAGATTTGAGAGGAAGGGAAGTGTATTTGGGGGCAACTGTAAGAGTTGGGGGTGGTTCTACCATCGACCCTAAAGCCCCTTTATATAAGTGGGCTTTCGGGTGGTGCCACCGCCAACTGAGCGGTGCCATCGCCGGGGAACATAATGCCTAGTCGGTGTTGTTAAATCTCAGATTTTGATGATAAAATCAATTAGTGAAATATTTGTTCTAATCTATATTGTCAAAGATAAGTGTGCAGGATTAACTACGATGGGTTAGAAACATAAAGTGATTTGCTGAGGTCAAGTCCGTCGGGTGTTCAAGAGTTCATCGAAAGTCCGAAGGATCGTCGGAAGTGTTGCCGGAACCAACCAAGATCGAATCAGGGACTTATCAAAGTTTTCGGAAGTTCATCGCAAAGATCGTCGAAGGTTCGCGAAACTTTGCCGAGAAGGTTCGGAAGCTTGTCGAAGACTCGTTGAGTGTGCCATACAAGCCGGGAGCATGCTGGGAATCCTTCGGAAGAAATCCGAGGGAAGTATCGGAGGAACGCCGAAGTCTTATCGTAAAGCTCACCGGAATAAGACTTGAAGAATGTCAGTTTAAATCACCATTAATTATGTTTTAATTTTATAGTTGGCACGTACTTAGGGCAAGGATTTTGAATTAATCCTGCTCTAAATTGGTAGGAGTCAATCGGGCCCTTACTGGGCCTTTTGGGCCTTGAACAAGGCCCATTCAGCTTTGCTGAATGGGCTAGGCGGTAGAACCGCCTGTGCTAAGCGGTAGCATCGCCTGGCAGCCATGTGCTGGGCGGTGCTACCACCACCTAGGCGGTAGTACCGCCTGCTCACGGTATGTCTGATGGGATAGTACCGCTTTGCTCCAAGCGGTAGCACCGCTGTAATCACTTGTCGCTTTGATGATCGACAAAGCAGTAGCACCACCTCTCGACAAAGCAGTAGCACCGCCAAAGATCTGAAACTCAATTTGATTTTAAATTTGGAGCCCAAATTTGAAACCATTTTGGATCTATAAATACCCCCCTTTCTCAACTGAAAGGGCACCCTTTTGAGAGTTAGAATCTTGAGTTTAAGTCTTTGAATAGTCTTGAAAAGCCTTGTCTCTTGCTAAGTGTTCACCTCCTTCTTCTTCTTGAGAAATCTTGTAAGAGTGTGAACCTCTTGTAAAGGGTTGTAAAAAGGGGTATTTGGTCCTTCCCCTTCAAAGGATTTGCTAGTGGAAGTGCGGAGTCTCATCGTGAAGGCTTCAAGAGTGGATGGAGGACATTTGACTGAACCACTATACATCATTGTGTTCATGAATATGTGAGTGTTTACATTTCTGAATCATTTTATTACTTAGTTGCAAATTGCTTAGTTCCTTGCTATTTCCTTTACTCAAGTAACTTATTACAAGTTCTCTTTCATCGAATCAAAATCTTCCTACGAACTTGTCTTTTTGTAAAATCAGTCTCAAAACTACGTTTTTAATCCACTGCACTAATTCACCTCCCCTCCCCTCTTAGTGCATTTTCGATCCTAACAATTGGTATCAGAGCAAGGTTTACTCTCATATTGGTTTAAAACCCAAGAGAGATGGCCTACTTCGGTATGCAAGAGGGTCACTCCATTACTCGTCCGTCTATGTTTAATGGGTCGGATTATACGTATTGGAAGACTCGTATGAGGATTTTTCTCATTTCTATGGATTTCAAACTTTGGAACATTGTTAAAAATGGCTTTGTAAAATCTTCTCTTCCGATGAGTGAGTGGAATGAGTCGGAAAGGAAGATTTTTGCTCTCAATACAAATGCTATGAATGTCTTATTTTGTATGTTTGATAAGAATGAGTTTAATCGAGTTTCTATTTGCGAATCGACATTTGATATTTGGCGCACTCTTGAAATCACTCATGAAGGCATTAGCCGAGTGAAAGAGTCCAAAATCAACATTCTTGTGCATTCTTATGAACTTTTTCGGATAAAACCAAATGAGTCCATTGGAGACATGTACACTCGCTTTACGGATGTCATTAATAGACTTAAAGCTCTTGGTAAAGGTTTTTCTAATTTTAAGTTGGTAACTAAAATTTTGAGATCCCTTCCAAAGAGTTGGGATCCAAAGGTTATGACCATTCAAGAGGCCAAGGATCTTAAAATATTTTCGCTTGAAGAACTTATTGGGTCTCTAATGACCTACGAGATGACGTGCCATACTCATGAAGAGCTTGAGAACCCCCTTCCAAAGAACAGGAAGGATATGACACTTAGAACACAAGAAGATCACTTGAAAGGAATATCAAGTGATGAGGACAGTGACAATGACATTGCACTCTTAACTCGAAAGTTTAAGAAATTTATAAGAAAGAACAAATTAAAAAATGACAAAAAAAATAAATTTGAACACAAAAAGGACCAAATTATTTGCTATGAATGCAAGAAGCCGGGACACTTCAAGAATGAATGCCCTCAAGCCAAGAAGAAGCAATTCAAGAAGAAGAAAGCTTTGAAGGCCATGTGGGATGATTCAAGTGACTCCGAGGTTGAAGAAGCTAGCAACAAAGAGGAGGCCAACTTCGCGCTAATGGCATTAGGAGAAGAGGTTAGTGAGTTATTTAATGAAGAGTTATCCTTCGATGAACTTTCTATCGCTTTTCATGAGTTATTTGATGAATGTAGGACTCTTAGTAAGAAGTTCAATTTGCTTAAGAAAGAGCATGCTTTATTACAAAATAAATTCAATAGTCTCCAAACCCCTTCTCTACCCCCATGCTCTAAGTGTGAACACTTAGAAGCAACAAAAAGGGAGAACTTGCTACTCAAAGAGACCCTAAACAAGTTTAAGGTCAGTAGCAAGGGCTTGGACATGATCCTTGCTAACAAGGGTCACGTTGGAAATAGGAGTGGAATCGGATTTGTGAGTGGATCTCACCAAAATCCCACCACCTTCATTAAAGGACCCACATTGCATGTATCACCTCATTTAAAATATAATTTTTGTGGTAAAACGGGACATGTTGCTTACAAATGTCCATTCAAGAAATTTAGTCCATAAAAATTGATATGGGTTCCTAAAGGAACCATAAACAATTCAATGTTGAATTACAAATTAAGTAGATCAATTTGTAAGGCACCCAATATCAAATGGGTACCTAAAAACCATCCTCTTTTGTAGACAAACTCACAAGCTAGGAGCAAGAAATGGTATCTTGATAGTGGATGCTCAAGGCACATGACCGGAGATCCATCTCATTTCTCTATGCTCACTAGTAAACCATCTCATTTCTCTATGTCACCTTCGGAGACAACAACAAGGGTAAAATCATTGGCAAGAGAACCATAGGTAACAAATCAAGTTTTTCAATTGATGATGTATTGCTAGTTGATGGTTTAAAACATAATATTTTAAGCATTAGTCAATTGTGTGATAAAGGCTATGTTGTTAGATTTGAATCTAATGTTTGCATCATTGAAAAACCAAA
This sequence comes from Musa beccarii, assembly GCA_024322285.1. Lineage (NCBI taxonomy): Eukaryota > Viridiplantae > Streptophyta > Magnoliopsida > Zingiberales > Musaceae > Musa > Musa beccarii. The sequence continues at coordinate 46,747,377 of CM044396.1, read as the reverse complement.
CAATGACATATCCATGATTGCCTTAAAACAAAACAATGTCTACACCATAAATATTGATGAATTAAGTAATGAAATGTGTTTTTCGGTTTTGAATGATGATGCTTGGCTTTGGCATAGGAGATTAGGCCATGCAAGCATGAAACTAATCTCTAAGATTTCATCTAGAGAGTTAGTAAGAGGAATCCCAAACATGAAATTTGTTAAGGACAAGTTATGTGATGCATGTCAACTAGGAAAACAAATAAAAACTAGTTTCAAATCAAAAAATCAAATTAGCACCACTAGACCATTGCAATTGATCTATTTGGACTTATTTGGACTTATTTGGACCAATTGACATAACAAGCCTAAGAGGTAGCAAATATGCCTTTGTAATTGTGGATGACTATAGTAGATATACTTGGACCTATTTCTTGGCTCACAAAAGTGATTGTTTCAAATGTTTCTCTAAATTTTGTAAACTCACTCAAAATGAAAAAGATTTTATGATTTCATCAATTCGAAGTGATCATGGAGGTGAATTTTAAAATCATGACTTCCAAAATTTTTGTGAAATAAATGAATATAACCATAACTTCTCTACTCCAAGAAATCCACAACAAAATGGAGTAGTGAAAAGGAAAAATAGAAGTTTGTAAGAAATGGCTAGAACCATGTTAAATGAATATAATTTACCAAAGTATTTTTGGGCCGAAGTCGTGAATACGGCTTGCTATGTTATGAATAGAGTTCTAGTGAGACCATCCCTATCTAAAACTCCATATGAATTATGGAATGATAAAAAACCCAATGTTTCTTATTTTAAAGTTTTTGGTTGTAAATGCTTTATTTTAAATGAAAAGGATGCCTTAGGAAAATTCGACACAAAATCCAATGAAGGCATATTTCTTGGTTATTCTTCTATTTCTAAGGCTTTTCATGTTTTCAACAAAAGAACCTTAGTTATAGAAGAATCTATTCATGTGGTTTTTAATGAAATTTCCGAATTTAAGAAGAAAAATTTTGATGATGATTTTGGTTTTGATAATTTAAATTTGAATGAACCCTCTCCTCAAAATGACAACTTGGATGCATCTTCTTCCCAAACTTCCTTACCCAAGGAATGAAAGTATGTAGATGCTCATCCCAAGGAGTTAATTATAGGAGATGCAACGAAAGGGATTCAAACTCGCTCTTCTTTTAAAGATATTTGTGCCTATGCCACTTTTCTTTCTCAAGTTGAACCAAAATGCATTGATGATGCCTTGAAAGATGATTCTTGGGTTATTGCAATGCAAGAAGAATTGAATCAATTTGAGAGGAATGAGGTATGGAAGCTTGTTCCTAGACCTAATGACCACTTAATTATTGGTACTAAGTGGGTCTTTAGAAACAAGCAAGATGAATGTAGTATCGTAGTTAGAAACAAGGCTAGACTAGTGGCCAAAGGTTTCAACCAAGAAGAAGGTATCGATTACGTAGGGACATTCACTCCGGTGGCAAGATTAGAAGCCATTAGGATGCTCCTTGCCTATGCTAGTAGTAATGATTTCAAATTATTTCAAATGGATGTCAAAAGTGCATTCTTAAATGGTTTTATTTCCGAAGAAGTGTATGTCGAACAACCACCCAGATTTAACAATTCTCTTCTCCCTAACCATGTGTTTAAGCTAACTAAGGCTTTATATGGTCTAAAATAAGCCCCTAGGGCTTGGTATGAGAGGCTTAGTTCTTTTTTAATTTCAAATGATTTCACTAAAGGCAAGGTTGATACTACATTGTTTATTAAACATTTTGAAAATAATTTTCTTATTGTTCAAATTTATGTTGATGATATTATTTTTGGTTCTTCTAATAAATCACTATGTGAATCATTTGCTAAGAATATGAGTGATGAATTTGAGATGAGCCTAATGGGGAAACTAAATTTCTTTTTAGGATTACAAATTAAACAACTAAATGATGGTATATTTCTAAATCAATCAAAGTATACATTAGAATTGTTAAAACGATTTAACATGGATGGATCAAAAGACATTAGCACTCCTATGGGCACCTCCACTAAGTTAGATATGGATGAAAATGGAGAAAGTTTTGATAAAAAACATATAGGGGCATGATAGGTAGCTTGCTTTATCTCACTGGAACCAGACCTGACATCATGTTTAGTGTGGGGCTATGTGCAAGATTCCAAGCTAATCCTAAGCTATCTCACTTCAAAGCCATTAAGAGAATCCTTAGATATCTTAAAGGGACTCCGAATCTTGGATTATGGTATCCAAAATCTGATAACTTTGATTTGAAAGCTTATGCAGATGCAGATTTTGATGGATGTAAAATAGATAGAAAAAGTACATCCGAAATATACCAATTTCTAGGACATGCACTTGTTTCTTGGACTTCCAAGAAATAAAATTCAATTGCACTATCTATGGCAGAAGCAGAATACATAGTTGCAAGTGCATGTTATGCACAGGTTATTTGGATGAAAAATACACTAGAAGACTGTGGAATTTATTTAAAGAACATTCCTATAAAATGTGATAACACGAGTGCTATCTGTCTAACTAAAAATCCAATTCAACACTCTCGAACTAAGCACATTGACATTAGGTATCATTTTATACGTGATCATGTCAGTAGTAAAGATATCACCCTTGAATTTATTGATACAAATTATCAATTAGCGGACATTTTTACAAAACTCTTAAATGAGAAATAATTTGATTTTATTAGAAGGGAATTAGGCATGTTAAATTGTCCTAATAAATGAGCTTTATTGTATGAGATTTTTCCTTGAAATTTCGGTTTTCGTCGATCTGACTTCCTCTCGGATTTCTTTTTGAAATTTCGGATTTCTTTTTGAAATTTTGGATTTCTTTTTGACATCATCCCATCCTTAAAATCTTTGAAAACAAATTCAAAACAAATTAAAAAAAAATTGAAACACTTGTCCTGTTATGCTTATGACTACTATGGATGATGTTGTGTGTTGTAACTTTCATTTCATCTACTCAGCTTTTGCGTGAACTCTTTTTTTTTTATTTGATCGTAATTTTGACTTAATACCTTCTTCCTTGTGACTACTATGGATGACACTTTATATCATTTTATGACTTGATACCTTCTTCAAATGGTTTCTTGCTCTCTCCATGACAATGAATGGTTTCTTCACCTTCATTATTTTTGTTGATGACAAAGGGGGAGAAAAATGTAAATTGCTATGATGGAGTAATTATTGCTATGTTGGAGTAATTATTGCTATGTTGGAATAAAATGCTTAAAGTGAAATATGAATCAATTGTATCGTATTGCAAATGCTTAAGAACTCTTATTCCTGAGATAAGTTACTTTTTCATTTGATATCATGTCTTGATATTAAAACACTCTTTTGGATATCACTTGATCTTTATCATGTTTGAATTAATATTTCTAGTTATTATAGGTGTAAATACTTTGACATTGTTTAAAATACATTATTTTTAGTATTTATGCCTAAGCTTGTTTATTAAGCTTTATGTTGAATGAAATCTATTCGATTTGGCTTAAATTCAAAAGATTGAATTCAAGTGCTTTTTACCTTCTAATGATATGGCATATAGATAGGGGGATTTGAGTTTAACTCTATCATCAATTAATTGTCATCATCAAAAGGGGGAAGATTATTGAATCTGGGATTTTGATGATAAAATCAATTGGTGAAATATTTGTTCTAATCTATATTGTCAAAGATAAGTGTGCAGGATTAACTACGATGGGTCAGAAACATAAAGTGATTTGCCAAGGTCAAGTCCGTCGGGTGTTCAAGAGTTCATCGGAAGTCCGAAGGATCGTCGGAAGTATTGCCGGAACCAACCAAGATCGAATCAGGGACTTGCCGAAGTTTTCAAAAGTTCATCGCAAAGATCGTCAAAGGTTCACGGAACTTTGCCGAGAAGGTTCGAAAGCTTGTCGAAGACTCGTTGAACGTGCCATACAAGCTGGGAGCATGCTGGGAATCCGCTGGAAGAAATCCGAGGGAAGTATCGGAGGAACGCCGAAGTCTCATCGTAAAGCTCGTCGGAATAAGACTTGAAGAATTTCGATTTAAATCACTGTTAATTATGTTTTAATTTCATAGTTGGCACGTACTTAGGATAAGGATTTTGAATTAATCCTGCTCTAAATTGGTAGGGGTCAACCGGGCCCTTACTGGGCTTTTTAGGCCTTTAAAAGCTGAATGGGCCAGGCGGTAGAACCGCCTGTGCCAAGCGGTAGCATCGCCTGGCAGCCGTGTGCTGGGTGGTGCTACCACCCAGCCTGGGGTGGTAGTACCGCCCGGTTACAGTGTACAATGGCGATAGTACCGCTTGCTCCATGCGGTAGCACCGCTTTGTACGTAATCGTCCGGGCCTGACGATCGACAAAGCAGAGCACCGCCTCGATAAGCGTAGCACCGCCAAAGACTAGAACTCCAATTTGATTTCAAATTTAGAGCCCAAATTTGAAACCATTTTGGATCTATAAATACCTCCCATTTCTCAGCTGAAAGGGCACCCTTTTGAGAGTTAGAATCTTGAGTTTAAGTCTTTGAATAGTCTTGAAAAGCCTTGTCTTTTGCTAAGTGTTCACCTCCTTCTTCTTTTTGAGAAATCGTGCAAGAGTGTGAACATCTTGTAAAGGGTTATAAAAAGGTATATTTGGTCCTTCCCCTTCAAAGGATTTGCTAGTGGAAGTGCGGAGCCTCATCGTGAAGGCTTCAAGAGTGGATGTAGGTCATTTGACCGAACTACTATACATCATTGTGTTCATGAATGTATGAGCGTTTACATTTCTAAATCATTTTATTACTTAGCTGCAAATTGCTTAGTTCCTTGCTATTTCCTTTACTCAAGCAACTTCTTACAAGTTCTCTTTCATCGAATCGAAATCTTCCTACGAACTTGTCTTTTTGTAAAATCGGTCTCAAAACTACGTTTTTAATCTGTTGTACTAATTCACCCCCCCCCTAGTGCCTTTTCGATCCTAACAGGTGCTATCACCAGTTCTGGCGTTGCCACCGCTGACACCTAGACTTGGACAATTTTAGGAGGGCTGCAACACCTTGTTCATTTGATCAAATTGTCCCCCCTTTGTATATTAATTAACCTCTATCTCAAACATCTAATTTGATCATCATGTATTAGATTGAGATGAAATGATGTCTTTAAATTACTTCTGATCTCACACTAATCATGAGGTAAAAATTATTTATTAAGCACATTGACTTAACAAACAATTAATCACATTAAAACATTGTAATCAAGAGATATTGAAAACTTTCTCATCAAGAGGATCGAGAGAGAGTGATAACGTAAAGACAAGAAATCTCAAATGATAAATGAAAGGTGATTTCTAAAGGTTACGAAAACTTGCATATCAAAATCGACAACGATCAATTTATTAAGTCATGAAGAAAGTAAAATTCAACCAAAAGATGTCTTCATCATATTATCTCAAGTTAAACGTTTGAGATATAAAGATCAAGGGAAGGAATTTTTAAGTCATAAATTATCGATTCATTGCATTACTCATCATATATGATTTCAAGATAAGTAAAAGATCGTTAAACACAATTCAAAGCATACATCACTAAAAATTATATCTGAAAGATATTTCAAGGAGAATATATTACAATCGTAACTATCGATAAGTGATTCATTTGAATGAATCATGAGAATGTGATTTATGCATTAGGAGATTTGAGTCATCAAGTTCAAAAGAAAATTCGAGTATCAATTGCTTTCAAGCCATCAAAGCATAATAAGTCATGAGTAGAAGTTATGAATCATTTGAAGAACTCATTCTAGCTTACTTCATTAACTCCGAATTCATCAACAAAATCACATACGAGATTTACAAAATAAATGAATTTGTGGATCTTGAGTTGATAGAGAATGTAATTAAAGTGAATTTAACTTTTCATAGGAATGTTCAAGGAAGATATATACTTCTTATATAAAAGCCTAATATCATTATATAGTTCCGGAACAAGGTTTTGTCAAATCCATTAAGACCACATCATTTCAAAATACTGGATTTCAAATTATAAAGTAACACAAATGTTCTCATCAAAATCATTTTTCAAGAGACTTAATGGAAGTATTATGGTACATAACCAAACAATGTATAAACACTCAAGGATCTTTTATTACTTGAGCTAGTGAGCTTAATAATGACTAAGAATTGTATCGTTACCCGCTCCTAGTTTGCGATGTTTATGATGCCTATAAAGGAGGAATTTTGGGTACCCATTTGACTTTGGGTGCCTTAAAAATTGATCTCCTAATTTTGTCATTTTGTATTGAATTATTTATGGTTCCTTTAGGAACCCATATCAATTTATGTAGACTAACTTTCTTAAATGGACATGGTTGGATTTCGGTGAGATCCACTCACAAATCCAATTCCACTTCTTTTTTTTACATAACCCTTGTTTACAAGAATCAAGTCTAAGCCCTTGCTACCAACCTTAAAATTATTTAAGTTCTCTTTAAGTAGTAAGTTCTTCTTAATTGCTTCTAAGTATTCACACTTAGAGTATGGAGGTAAAGAGGGAGTATCAAGTTTAAGACTATAAGTTTATCGATTAAGAGAGCATGCTTATTTTTTTAATAAATTAAACTTTTTACTAATAGTTCTACACTCATCAAATAATTCATGAAAGACAATTGAAAATTCATTGAAAGTTAAATTTTCATTAAATAACTCACCTACCTCTTCTCCAAAAGCCATCAATGTGAAGTTGGCCATCTCCTTGTTGCTTGCTTCTTCATCTTCGGAGCACTTGAGTCATCCCATATTACCTTTAGAGCCTTCTTCTTCTTTGGTAGCTTCTTATTGGCTTGGGGGCATTCACTTTTATGCTTCTTGCATTCATAGCATATTACTTGCTCCTTTTTGGGTTCAAGTTGGTTTTTAGAATTATTTTTAAATTTATTCCTTCTTATAAATTTTTTGAATTTCCAAGTCAAGAGTGCAAGTTCATCATTAAGTTTCTAATTACTTAAAGATTTTTTCAAGTGGTCTTCCTATGTTCTCAATGCCATATCCTTCCTATTCTTTGGAAGGGAGTTCTCGAGCTCATCATGAGTATGGCATGTCATTTCGTAGGTCATCAATGACCCAATGAGTTCTTTGAAAGAAACTTTTTTAGGTCTTTGGCCTCTTGAATGGCTATAACTTTTGGATTCTAACTCTTTGGAAGGGATCTTAAAATTTTAGTTACAAGTTTGAAATTAGAAAAAAAATTTCCAAGTGCTTTGAGTCTATTGACGACATCTGTAAAATAGGTGTATATTTCTCTGATGGACTCACTTAGTTTCATCCAAAATAATTCGTAAGAATGCATCAAAATGTTGATTTTGGACTCTTTCACTCGGCTAGTGCCTTCATGAGCGATTTCAAGAATATGCCAAATATCAAAAGTTGATTCACAAATCGAAACACGATTAAACTCATTTTTATCAAGTGCATAAAATAAGGCATTCATAGCCTTTGCATTAAGAGCAAAAACCTTATTCTCCGATTCATTCCATTCGTTCATTGGAAGAGAAGATTTTTGAAAGCCATTTTCAATAATATTCTAAAGTTTAAAATCCATGAAAATAAGAAAAATCTTCATACGAGTCTTCCCATAAGTGTAATCCGACCCATTAAACATAGGCAAATGTATAATTGAATGACCCTCTTGCATGTCAGAATACATCATCTCTCTTGAGTTTTAAACCAATTAAGAGTGACCTTACTCTAAGAGAGGAGGGGGGGGGGGTGAATTAGTGCAACGGATAAAAAACTATAAATTCAAAATGATTACGGAAAGAGTTGTGCATTGAGAAGTTTCGATTTGACAAAGTGATTCGGGTGAACACGACAGAAAGTAGAGAGGAGGAGACCGAGAGATTGCAGCTAAGTAAAGATTGAAATGTAGCAATTTAAAACTCACACATCAAGAGAAGTATATAGCAATATATAGTGGTTCAGTCAAATGGCCTACATCCACTTCTGAAACCTCCTTCGATGAGGTTCCAAACTTCTATTATCAATTCTTCTTGAAGGGGAAGGACTAAGCACCTATCTTATAAACTTTTACAAGTGGTTCACACTCTCTTAAAGAACTTTTTATAAATAAGACTTGGGAGGTGAACACTCAAGCTATCGAATGTAATTTTGCTAGAGCTTTGATTCAGTTTTTATCACTTCTCAATGTACTTAGCCAGCTGAGAAGTAAGAGGTATTTATAGGCTCAATTAGCTTTAGAATTGGAGCCAAAAAGAGTCACATCCCAGATTTTTAGGTACTAGTGATACCACCGCTTGGCATTAGCAGTACTACTGCTAGTTAACCCTACTCTGTCAGTGTACTAGGCAGTTCCACCACCTAATCTGATGGTACTACTACTTAACAAGGTCCTAAGACTCTATGGAGGGGCGGTACTACCATCATTGACAGTTATTAATTATCAATTGTACCACCACCTAGGCCATCAAGGAACTAGTTCCCGGGGCGATGCCACTGCCCCAGTCTGGTGGTGCCACTGTCAGACTTGGTCCAACACTACTGAATGAGCCCTGAATCCGACCCAATTCAATCCAATTAAGGCCTAGTTAGCCCCAACTAGAGTTAATTAGGATTATCACCTAATCCTAACCCTAATTATGTGCTAACTATGAAATTAAAACATATTTCTAAGCAAATTCTAATCTAACAACATCAAGTCGTCTTCCGGTGAGCTTTCGGCAAACTTCCGGCGAACTTTCGACACATCCTCGGATATCTTTCGGTGGACTCTCAGCAGCCTCCCGGACTTTATGACAAGTTCGATGAATCTTTTGGCGACCTTTCTCGGTGAGCTCCATGAACCTCCGATGATTTTTTTGGCAAACTTCCAAAAACTTCAGCAAGTCCCCGATTCATTCTTGGCCAATTCCGGCAGCACTTCCGATGATACTTCAGACTTCCGACAGACTCTCGAATTCCCAATATACTTGACTCTAGCAATTTGATTTATTTCTTCATTATTATCGTAGTTAATCCTGCACACTTATCTCAATAATATAGATTAGATCAAATAACCTATCAATTGATTTCATCATCAAAATCTGAGATTCAACAATTAGGAGACCGAATAAAAAATCTTCTTTATTAATAATTTTAAGTCAATAAACGTGAGACAATTAGATTGACCCATGTTGCCTTCCATCGTTATGGGTAGGAACCGATTTCCGATGTAGGTTGAGTTGGTTGAGTTCCTCGAGACTCACCTATATCGCGATTCGCTATCTTATCTATGATATAGAGATGTCACCAGTGACCTGAGGACATGATATGCTTGGTCGAGTCCCTCGAGGGTATATCATCGAATCAGGCTCATCTTGTAACGATGATGATGACTTAACTGAACATCATGGTTGGTCGAGTCCCTCGAGGCCATGGTCGTTCGGAGATCGAACAGGACGAGAATCATAAGAAGTTGTGATCGACAAGAGTTGCCCACCTTTTAGGGTTAGTGTGATTGGTCGAGTCCATCGAGGTTATACTAAGATGCCGATTAGATCTCAATCCCCATTAGAAGTCTACCAAAGACTTCCGTTTCACGTGCTGAGGGTGTCGGGTGACTCGTTAGAAAAATAGTGGGAGCACGTCAAGATAGAAGTCAATATCTTGATTATTTATATTTCTATTAAATCTACATGTTATTTAATTCTGCTACATCTTTAATTTTATAAAATATCATCATTAGACCATCTATGTGGTATACTTGATGCCAACTGCTTCATTGGTCAAAACTATGCTGATTGGCTCCGTAACTTGAGAATAGTTCTCACAATGGAGAAAGTCGCATATGTCCTTAATACAGTGATGCTTACACCCAAGGAAGGGGCAAGCGAGGATGAGATTACTTGCTACATGAAGTACATAGATGACTCCACTCTTGCTTAGTGTTATATGTTGGGCTCCATGATTCCCGATTTATAGAGATAACGTAAGAAGATGGATGCTAGAACCATACTCCTACATCTCCACAAATTGTTTGAGGAATAGGGAAGAACCCAGTGATATAAGATATCGAAGAGTCTCTTCCGTACTAGAATGACTGAGGGGATACCGGTTCAGAACCATATCCTTAAGATGATTGAGTGGATAGAGAAACTCACATGTCTAGGAATGGTCCTAGAGGATAACCTATGTGTAGATCTTGTGATTCAGTCCCTACCAAATTCCTTTTCACAATTCTCTATACTAGTAAAACCAAAAAGAAAAGGAAGATAGACAAGTCCCTTAAGAAGGGCAAGGGCAAGGGCAGATCGGGTAAAGCAAAGGTTGCTATGAAGGACCTAGTAAAGGACAAAGGTCAATGCTTCTACTACGCAAAGATGTGTATTGGAAGAGGAACTACAAGGAGTATCTTGTAGAAAAGGCAAAACAGAAGCTTAGAGAAGCTTCAAGTACATTCATGATCAGTCTCCATTTGTCAAACTCATATGATAACACATGGGTATTACCATGAGTGCTTATCATATCTGTAATTCATTGTAGGTTATGGCAAAGCCTAGGAGATTGGCGAGAGTCAAGATGAATCTCAAGATGGGTAATGAAGCAAAAGTTGCTACTGTTGCTAATGGCGAGGTCACCCTATATCTTCCTAATAGAACTATTATTACATTGGATACATGTTATTTTGTTCCATCTATTATCAAAAATGTGATTTCCATTTCATGTTTTGACATTGAATGGTTATAAAATAGTTTTTGAGAACAATAGTTGTTTAATTATTAAGGATGATAAGATCATCATGAGAGAAACATTGCATAATGGTTTGATTATGCTAGACACTACTCTACATATGATAAATGTAAGTGAGTCTAAGGGGAAATAAGATGAGGTGAACAGTGCATACCTATGACATTGTAGGCTAGGTCATATCTATAAGGGAAGGATTCAAAAGTTGTTGACAGATGGATACCTAGATCCATTTGACTATGAGTCATATGCGACTTGTGAATCTTACCTTCATGGAAAGATGACTAACTCTTCATTTAGTGGAATTAGAGAAAGAGCCACTGAGTTATTGGAACTCATACAAAGTGATGTATGTGATCACATGTCAACTCAGGCCATAGGTGGTTACTCTTTCTTTATTGCTTTCACTAACGATTTCTCTATGTATGAACATATATACTTGATGAAGTACAAGTCCAAAGCCTTCGAGAAATTTAGGGAATATAAGAATGAAATAGAGAACCAAACTAGAAAGAGTATTAAAGCTCTTCGATCAGATCGAAGAGGTGAGTACTTGAGTATAGAGTTCACTCAATTCCTCAAGGACCATAAGATTCTATCCCAATGGATACCTCCTTATACATCTTAGCTCAATGGTGTATCCGAAAGGAGGAATCATACACTGTTAGATATAGTGCAGTCTATGATGAGTTTTGCAAACCTACTTGTCTCATTCTAGGGATATGCTCTAGAGTCCACAGCTTACCTTTTGAATAGAGTTCCAACTAAGTCAAAGCTAAGGTGTTGACTATGACAAAACCGTCTCACCCATAGCCATGCTAAAATCTATCCGAATTCTATTAGCTATTGTAGTACACCTTAATTATGAGATTTGGTAGATGGACATGAAAATTATATTTCTCAATGACAACCTTGAGGAGGATGTGTATATGATATAACTTGAGGAATTCATATCTAAGGACAGTCTAGATAAGGTGTGTAGGTTTCTTAGGTCTATCTATGGACTGAAGCAAGCTTCTAAAAGTTGAAACATAAGATTTGATAAGACGATCAAATCTTATAACTTTATTAAGAATGAAGATGAGCCTTGTGTATATAGGAAGGTAAGTGGGAGCACTATTACCTTCTTGGTATTATATGTAGATGACATCCTAATCATTATGAATGATGTAGGAATGCTCTTCATAGTAAAGGCTTGGATATCTAAACACTTTCTCCATGAAGAACTTAGGGGAAGCATCCTTCATATTGGGGATTCAGATCTATAGAGATAGATCCAAGAGGATGCTTGGCTTATCCCAATCTAGGTACATGGGCACCATTATCAAAAGGTTTGGCATGAAAAATTTCAAGAGAGGTCTCATACCAATAAGACGTAGGCTATCACTTTCTAGGAGTATATTCTTAAAGACTCCTAAAGAAAAGACACACATAGATAGGATACCCTATCCCTCAATAATAGGGTCTATCATGTATGCTATGCTACATACCAGGCCTGATATAGCATATGCTCTGAGTGTCATGAGCAGGTATCAGGTAGATCCAAACTTGGAGTACTAGAAAGCAGTAAAGTGTATCTTTAAGTACTTGAGAAGGACTAAGGATCTTTTACTGGTATGTGGAGAAAGTAGCCTCAGGATTGAGGACTACATAGACTCGAGCTTCCAATCCAATGTTGATAATGGCAAGTTTAATTCAGGGTATGTGTTCACCCTAAATAGAGGAGTAATATGCTAGAAGAGTTTTAAGCAAAATACTATTGCTGACTCGACCATAGAGGCGAAATACATTATTGTGGTAGAGGCAATAATGGAGGGAGTATAAATGAAGAAGTTCATCACAGATCTAGGAATCGTGTTGGGCAGTAAGGAGCCGATTCCCTTATATTGTGACAACTATGGGGCAATTACTCAAATAAGGGAACCTGGGTCTCATCAAAAGTGTTCTGAGGAGGTTCCAACTTATTAGAGAGATCGTGGCCCGAAGAGATGTAGCAGTGGAGGAGTTTTATCTGAAGATAATATTGTAAATCCACTAATAAAACCATTGACTTAGATTGTCTTTGAGCATCACAGAGGTCTGATGGGGATCAGACACGTAAGTGATTGGCTTTAGGTCAAGTGGGAGATTGCCAGTTATAGGTGCCCTACAAGCCAATCAAATGAGTGATGACACCTATAATATGATGCGTCAATCTCTTTGCTTATGATTATTAGCATTTTCTTACATTATTTGGATATATATTATGATATCCTTGGATCTATGCAATGAGAATCAGATCGTGATGAAATTATGATAATGAGATCGATTCACCTTTAAATATAAACCCTAAATAATCATGGTCATAAGTTACTCGAGAGGAACATCGAGATAATTAGATAGACTGATGTGCTATATACCCATCCATATGATAGAGGTGGCTGATCTCATAGCTACTCATGTGGGGACACCAAGGATATAGTGTAGGTGCTAATTAGAGAATGAGTTCATTGATTGATCCGCTTATGGAATACTGAATGGTTATTGATACCTGACGTTAGACAGCGATTCCATAGTTCCAGTAGTGTATCGGGTCCTTAAACTTAAGACACTAAAGATGTCTTGTATGAGTACTCAATTCTTTGATGCCGGACTTACATGTTTGGAAGTTTCAAATCTGGTACAATCGGTTCTCGAGAATAGTAGCCAACCTTATGATGGTAATTAAGCATCAATAGAGGATCATTTGCTTTCGGTATTATGAGAGGAATATATCATGTATTCTTACTTAGGCAAATCCTTGGCCAGGGTCATTCGGATTGAGAGAGAAAGAGTTTTCTGGGAGAATTTGATTAGAGCGAGATTCGATTAGAAATCGTATGGGCCAGACAGCACCATGCTCAATATATAGTCTCTAGGATATTAGATGGATGAGGGACTATAGGTACATGATGACTGAGGATAAAAAGTTCTAAAGGATTGGATTCCCTTGTATCGTATGGGGGCTATGGCACAGTGGCCTACTACGTCCGCAGTCGATGAGTTAAGTGAATTATTATTGAGATAATAATTCACTGAGTTAGAAGAGTTCTGACAGGCATGACCAGCTCGATATTAGGCCTGGAGGGTCACACATATATGGTAGGTGTTACGATGAGTAGAGATTCAGATATGAGATATCCACCGGAGCCCCTATCTTATTGGATGTCCAATAAGCCCTTGAATTATTAAATCCCATGGATGAGATCAAATAAGAGCTAATAATAGATTATTGGGTAGAGATCCATTAATCTAAGAGGCTAGGATAATTGGATGGAGATCTAATACCCAATAGAGCAAGATCCATTAGGGTTAATATGAGGCCTCTATAAATAAGAGGGAACCAAACGCTCATTGGCTAGGGCTATTGGTTGTAGGTGCTCTCTATAAGCTAATCACGTGAGTGATGGTACATGTGATATGTTACGATGATCTCTTCATATATTATTATTAGTATTTTCTCATATTATCTAGATGAATATTATGATGTCCATGGATCTGTGTAATGGGAATCATATCATGATGAGATCACGATAATGAGACCGATATACCTTTAAACAAAGATCCTAAATCATCCTAGTCATAGGTTACTCGATGAGGACATCGAGATAACCAGATAGATTGGTACGCTATATACTCGTCTATATGATGGAGGTGACTGATCTTATAGTCGCTTGTGTGGGGACACTAGAGGTACAGTGCAGGTGCTCATTGGAGAATGAGTTCACTGATTGATCTGCTTATAGAATGCTATATGGTTAATGATACCTAATGTCAGATAGCAATTTCGTAGTCCCAGTAGTGTGTCTGGTCCTTAGAATTGAGGCACCAAAGATGTCTTGTTTAAGTACTCCATTCTTTGATACCGGACTTACAGGTTTGGAGAGCTCCAGATCTGGTATAGCCGGTTCTCAGGAATAGTAGCCAACCTTACGAAGGCAATTGTATGTCAATAGAGGATCATCCACTCTCAGTATCGTGAGAGATATATCCCGCGTGTGTTTGCTCAAGCAAAATCCTTAGCCACGGTCATTTGGATTGAGAGAGAAGGAGTTCTTCGGGAGAATCCGATTAGAGCGAGAGTCGGACAGGATTCCATATGGGCCTAACTTTACCATGCTAATATACAGTCTATGGGATATTAGATGGATAAGGGACTATAGATACATGGTAACTTAGGACAAACAGGTCCAATGGATTATATCCCCCTGTATTGTCTAGGGACTATGGCATAGTGGCCTAATACATCCATAGTCGATGAGTCGAGTGAATTATTATGGAGATAATAATTCACTATATCAGAAGGTGTTCTGAGTCAGAAAGAGTTCTGACGGGAGCGACTCATGGCCAGCTCGGTATTGGGCCTAGAGGGTCACACACATAAGGTGGATGTTGCGATGAGTAGAAGTACAAATATGAGATATCTACGAAGTCCCTAGTTTGGATCTTGTGGATGAGATCCAATTGGATAATTGGATGAGATCCAATTAAATGATTGGATGAGATCCAATTAAATGAGATCAAATTGGATCCTATGGATAATATCCAATGAGATTCAACAAGATAAAGATCTAGTGTGAACGGGATCTGTTAAGAATAAGCTTCCTCCACTTCTATAAATAGGAGGAACCTCCTGGTTCATAGGATGAGAGCTCTTAGTAGTCATCCTTCTATTCTCCTCAGTCTCCTCTCCTCCTCCTTGGCTCCGGCAGCCTTGTGGTGCACGTGGAGAGAGATCCCATAGTGATTTGAGGAGCATCGTTGTTGTGTCCGCTATATGGATTATCGCTAAAGTGGAGTACACTAGTGCTCCTTTATCCTCTACATCAGATCTGAAATTTTTGGGGATATACGATCTCCCCAGGTAACACCTCTGACATGATACATGTAAATTTTTCAGATTTATGATTTTTGCTCACCAATTGTCGCACGATGGCCAAGTATATAAATATGGGAAATCCGATCTTGTTTTTGTTTTCCGCTATGCATGAGATGCCGAATCTCCCGATTTCCAAGCAAGAGCTTCCTGGTAGCCACCTCCTATTCTTCTCTCTCTAAAGAGGTGTATCTTCATAGCT
The DNA here is from genome assembly GCA_024322285.1 of Musa beccarii. Classification (NCBI taxonomy): domain Eukaryota; kingdom Viridiplantae; phylum Streptophyta; class Magnoliopsida; order Zingiberales; family Musaceae; genus Musa; species Musa beccarii. Next base: position 46,731,541 of record CM044396.1, on the reverse strand, counting down.
CCTGCCATGTGGATCACCGTTAGAGAGGAGGATGCTTGACCTCCTTCATCCTCCCCCATAGATCTGCATGAATCTTAGGGATATATGATCTCCCTAAGTACTATCTATCTTACATACATAGTCTTCGACTTCATAGATTTTTACACATCGATCTTCATCAATGATGAAACCTTTAAGTGAAAATCTAAGATGTTTTTATTTTCTATTCTTCCACTGTACATGTAATGTCACCCCTAGATTTTCTAACAATAGATACATTATAACTGAGGATAGATAGGGCCGATGAATTAGATCCTCTTGTATCATCTAGGGATCATAGTATAGTGACCAAGTACATCTATAGTTGATGAGTTGAGTGAATTATTATAAAGATAATAATTTACTATATCAGAAGGAGTTCTGAGTTAGAAGGAGTTCTAACAGGACCGACTCACGACCAGGTCAGTATCGGACCTAGAGGGTCACACACATATGGTGGATATTACGACGAGTAGAGGTGTAGAGATAAGATATCCGTGGAGCCCCTAATTTGGATCCTATGGATAAGATCCAATTGGATAGTTGGAAAAGATCCAACTAGACAATTGGATAGAGATCCAATTAGATAGAGATCCAATTAGATAATTGGATAGAGATCCAATGAGGATAGGATCCGTTATAGATAAGCTTCATGCACCTTTATAAATATGAGGAACTTCATGGTTTATAGGCTAGAACTATTGGCGGTCAGTCCTCCTATTCTCCTCAGCCTCCTCTCCTCCTCAGCTCCGGTAACCTTATAGTGCATGTGGAGAGGGAGATCCCATGGCGATTTGAGGAGCGTCATCACCATATCCGCTATGTGGATTACCGCTAAAGAGTAGTACGTGCGTGCTCCTTTATCCTTTTCATCAGATCTAGAAATTTCAAGGATATACGATCTCCCTAGATAATATTTTTAACATGATATGTGCAGTTTTTTGAATTTATAAACTTTTTTTCGTGCACCAATAATCACATAACGACTAAGTATTTAACTATAAAAAATCTGGTCTTGTTTTTATTTTTCACTGTGTATGAGATGTCGACTCACGATTTCCCAACACTACCTACGTTAAGAGACAATCCCGATAAGTCAGAATTAAGGATGAAATGGTGCAAATTCATGGGATACCTCAAGGAAACTTGTGAGTATTATTTATATTACACTGAGGACCAAAATATCTTTGTTGCTAAGAGATATCTAAGAAAGAACATATTCTTTATGTAAACAGTAGAAGTGTGATAGAGTTGAGCGAGGTTGGAGAACCTAGTGCTAGTCATACGTGTCCTACAAGCCAATCATATGAGTAATGACACATGTGACATGATATGTACTCCTTTTACTTATTATTTATTTCATATTTTTATCATATTATGTCACTTGTTATATGTATTGTGATGTCTATGGATCTATGTAGTGAGAATCAGATCATGATGAGATCACGACAATGAGACTAATTCACCTTTAAATGCAAATCCTAAATAATCTCGATCATAGGTTACTCGAGAGGGATATCGAGATAACCCGACAAACTAGTATGCTATGTATCCATATATATGATGGAGATAGCTAGTCTTATAGTTGCTCGTGTGAGGACACTAGGGATACAGTACAAGTTTTCATTAGAGAATGAGTTCACTGATTGATCCAATCACGGAATAATGGATGGTTGATCATACCTCATTATTAGACAGTAATTCCATTATCCCAATTATGTATCTGGTTCTAAGACTTGAGACACCAATGATGTTCTGTATGAGTACTCCACTCTTTGATACTTGACTTATAAGTTTGGAAGTTCCAGATTTAGCACGGTCGATCATTAGGAGTGGCAGCCAACTTACGAGGACAATTGAGTATCAATAGAGGATTATCCACTCTTAATGTCATGAGAGAAATATCGTATATGTTCTTACTCAAACAAATCTCTGGCTAAGGTCATTTGGATTGAGAGAGAAAGAGTTCTTCAAAAGAATTCGATTAGAACGAGACTTGGGTAGATTCTATATGGGCCTAATAATATCATGCTTGGTATATGGTTTCTGAGATATTAGATAGATGAAGGACTATAGATACATAGTAACCGAGAGTAGATATGTCCAATAGATTGGATTCCCCTATATCATTTTAGGGTTGTAGTGTAATGGCTTAGTAAGTCTGAAGTCGATGAGTCGAGTGAATTATTATAAAAGATGATAATTTACTAAGTCAGAAGGAGTTCTAATAGGTATGACTTGTAGCTAGCTCGATATTGGGCCTAGAGGGTCATATACATATGGTAGGTGTTACGACAATTAGAGATTCAGATATGAGATATCCACTAGAGCCCCTATCTTATTAAATATCTAGTAAAATAATGAATTATTAGATCCTATAGATGAGATCCAATAAGAGCCAATGAGAGATTATTAGATAGAGATTCACTAATCCAAGAGACTTAAGTAGTTGGATGGAGATCTAGTACCCAATAGGGCAGAATCTATTAGGGTTAAATTAATAAGGGACTTTTATAAATAGGAGAGAACCAAAGGGTCATAGGCTAGATCCTTTTTAGTTGTCATCTCATATACTCCTCTATCCCTCTCCTCCTTAGCCAACAACTCTTGTTTGGGGCATATGGATAGTAAGAAGGACCGACCCCTTCTTGATTGCATGATGCATGTGGAAAAGAGAATTGTGTAGTGATTTGAGGAGCGTCTTCATAGCCCCTGCCATGTGGATCACCACTAAAGAGGAGGACAGTTGACCTCCTTTATTCTCTCCCACAAATCTATAAGTTTTCAGGGATATACAATCTCCGTGGGTAACACATCTTTCTTATATGTGTAGTTTTTCTATTTTACAGTTTTTGTGCACCAATCTTTACACAACGATGAAACATATTTTTTTGTAGGAAATTTAAGGATTTTGTTTTTATTCTTTCACTGCACATGTGATGTCACCCTAGGTTTCCTAATAACAAGAGCTAATGAGAGATTATTGGGTAAAGATCCACTAATCTAAGAGGTTTGGATAGTTAGATGGAGATTTAGTACCCAATAAGACAAGATCTATTAGGGTTAAGTTGATAGGGAATCTCTATAAATAGGAGGGAACCAAATGGCCATAAGCTATACCCCTTTTGGCTATCACCTCCTATTTTTCTCTCTCCCTCTCCTTCTCAGCCAACAACTCCTGTTTAGGGTGTATGAACAGCAAGAAGGGCTGGCCCCTTCTTGATCCCGTGGTACACGTGGAAAGGAGGATTATGAAGTGATTTAAGGAGTGTCTTTGCAACCCCTAGTATGTAGATCACTGCTAGATAGGAGAACAATTAACCTCCTTCATCCTCTCCCATAGATCTATAGGTTTTTAGGGATATACAATCTCCCTTAATAACACATCTTTCTTATATATGTAGTTTTTTGATTTTGTAATTTTTGTGCACTAATCTTCACACGATGATGAAAACTTATTTTTTTATGAAAAATTCAAGAATTTTATTTTTGTTTTTCCACTATGCATGTGACGTCACCCCAAGTTTCCCAACAATAAGAGCCAATAAGAGATTATCGAGTAGTGATCCACTAATCTAAGAGGCTTTGATAATTAAATGGAGATCCAATACCCAATAGGGTAGCATCCATTAGGATTAAGTTGATAGGAGACCTCTATAAATACGAGAAAACTAAATGGCTATCGATTGGACCACATTTAGTTGCCACCTCCTGTTTGGGGCATGTGGATAGTAAGAAGGGCCGACCTCTTCTTGATCTCGTGGTACATATGGAAAGGAGGATTATGCAACAATTTGAGGAGCCTCTTTGCAGCCCTTGTCATGTGGGTCACCATTAGAGAGGAGGACAGTTAACTTCCTTCATCATCTCATATAGATATGTAGGTTTTTAGAGATATATGATCTCTCTAGGTAACATATCTTTCTTATACGCATAATTTTTTGGCTTTATGGGTTTTTGCGCATAAATCTTTACATGATAATAAAACCTTCTTTTTTATGAAAAATTCTAGAGTTTTGTTTTCTATTATTCTGCTGTGTATGTGATGCTGTAACATCTCTCATTTTTAAAAATTTTGTAAATGTTTGTTTGTAATGTAAGGACCTATTTGTAAATATGAGGATTGTTTAATAATTCTTTTGTACTAAATAATTTTATATTGAAAGTTTATTACTAAGGACCAAACTGTGAATCTTAACAATTGGATATGATTTGTGAAAAATTTACATTAAATTTAAAAAAAAATGGAGGACATGCGTTACTAGCTAACCTAAGGATGGTGCTACTTATGTTTATTCTATGGATGACACATAATCTTTCATCATGCATGCTTGCCACCTTACTATCTTTGTATTAACCAAACCAAAGCAATTAGAGGAGAAACTAAAGGTAAACTTATCAAATGGAGGAAAACTTGCTACAATCAATGTAGACTTGAGAAGAGACGGGAAGAGGAATTGAAGTAGGAGAAGAAGTTTTACTTTAGCTTGAAGTTTTGCATCAATTCCCCACATTTGGAAATCAAATTTTTCTAAGACAAGTATTCTAACTCCATTCTACAGCAATCTTAAATTCTGATTTCATCTTAATTTTTAAAAAAAAATTAAAAGATTTTGGCTTTCATATGATATCTCTCCCATTTAGGAATAAACTATAAATCTAAAATTTTTTAAGATTTTAACCTTTCTGTATTGTTCTTGCCATAACTTTTTGTACCGAACTCTGATTTTAACAAAACTAAATTTATCTAAAATAGACTCAAATATCTTTCTTTTGATACTAAGATTGATAAATTTGGAGTCTAAATGCCTATCCAAAATACTATTTCAATTGACCCTATGAAATCTGTAAAATAGAGACTATTAGTTTTGATCTTTTAGTACTTTTTTTATTTGTAACTCTTTGTTTAAGAATCTAATTATTATAAATCTTATTCCATGAGAAATCAGACTCATAGATCTTTCTTTTGATACTAATATTGAAAGATTTGAGATACAAAGACTTATTAAAAAATTTGTTCTAGTCATCTCTATAAATTCTGCCAAACAGAGATGATATTCTCTGACATTTGGTTACTAAACTATTTATAACTCCTTGTTGGAAATTTAATTCCTATAAAACTTGATTTATCTGAAATTAGATTGATATATCTTTCAAATTACATATATTTTGAGTAAATTAGAGAATAATTGATTGTTCAAATAATTTATGCAATATATCTCTCAAATTCAACCAGAATTGAGTTTTTATCAATTTTGCCTATTCATGTTTTATCCATTTATAAATTGATTTTAGCTGAAATCCTTCCTTCCATTGAGCTACACATTATTGTTTTGAATTCTTATATACTCTTGTCCTTCAATTATTATAAACCTGAATCGATTATGTAAAGTTTATGTTTATATCAAATTATTTCGTATAGGTACATGTAAATTTTATTATTTCACATGTGATTCGATATGTGTAAATTTTATTGGTCACCTATCCTTTTGTACTCTAGTAGCTATGAGATTATCTAGACCTTTGCCAGAAATGATAAAGGGTATGTGCTTAGAGCCCATGATGCTTTGTCGGCTCCCTCTGGCTTCATCCAGACGTGGATGGATGATGCTCCTAATCGTGAGAGATTTTCTTTGAGATCCCATAGTACCCTCTATGTTTTTGATATAATATCCAAAGCATTATGTATGTGTTTGTATATGCACTTTGGATGAGAATAAAATGAATGTAACATCAGATATGGCATTTGAGCTTCTATTTCTTTTTTTTTATTCTGATATTTTTTAAGATATCTCATAGGCCATTGTTATGCTTTGAAATATATTTTGAATCATTTCATATATCATTGATACACTCTGAAATGTCCTGTATGCCATTGATATGTTCCAAAATATTTTATTTACCTTTGATATGCTCCGAAAGATTTCATACGTCTTTGATATCTTCCAAAATGCTTCTTATGCCCTTGATATGCTCTGAAACATTTTATACATCATTGATATGCTTCGAAAAGTTTTGTATGTCATGGATATGCACCTAAACAATCTTACATCTTTGATATGTATCTAAATGCTTCATATACCATTTGATATATGCCTAAATACTTCTTATACTAATGATATGTTCTAATTTTCTCTCCTCAATTGTTATGAATAAAGTATGATTCAAATGAAATGGCCATTGTGATTTTGCGTCTAATGAGATGCTATCTATGAACTCTTGTATTCCTGTCTCACATTTTGATATCAAGTTTATTTGAAAACTATCCTATTTTGCTATGGATATATTAGTCACTTGCTGAGCTCTTTATACTCACTTTGTTGCTATATAAAATATTCAGATTAGCTTGTCGCTCACTGAAAAGCTAAAATTAGGTTGAGGTAATGAAAAGCTAGAAGATTTTGTGTAGATCTTTATTGGATGATAGGTTTTTATTGTATAAGTACATTTTGTATTTAATGAAATGTTAAGGATAAATCTAAAATTATATGTTGTAAAAGTTTAAACGACCTCTTATATTTAGGATTTTGAAATAATAAGTTTAACTAGTATAATGATATGAACTTATAGTAAATGTTGGTTTTGTGATTATATGTATTCCCACAATTATGGATTTATGATGTGGCTGATGCTTAGTTAAGTTGACTTTGGATTTTATGAATCATTGAGTGAAGTGGTGTATGATTATAAACTGTACAGGTTTTTATGGGTGTGAATTTTATGACTTGAATGATTCTCAGTATCCTCAAATGTTAGTTTAGATCCTAGATTTTGATTGTGATGAATCATAATATTATCGATTTAAGATAGGATCACACCTTCTAAATGCGATAAATTTAGGGGGCATGATAGATGTGAAATTAAAGCATGATTTAAGGATACATGATTTGAGGATCATTGAGAGATTTGATAAGTTTGATGTGCAAAATATATTGAGGTTTAGTAATTATATAACGATCAGTAGAAATTTTCTTTGATGCCTTCTAGGAATTTTATATGGTAATCAGTAGTAATTATATAGTGATCGGTAGAAATTTTCTTAGAGGTATAGAAATTATATGGTGATCGAGAATATTTGGTCTTACCTCATTTTCTTTTGATTAATTTAGTGGGATGAAAGGGTTGATCGGGGATATCAAATCAAAATGGATCGAGTATTGAACAATTTAAGAAGCTTAGTCCTCCTAGTTTTGGTGGTGAGCCTGATCCAATGGTAGCAGAATAATGGATGATGTGGATAGAGAAAATATTTGATATTTTAAATAACCTTGATGATAAGAAGGTTTCTCTTGCTACCTTCATGTTAGAAGAAGAGGCTGAGCACTAGTGGAGAACAATGAAGACGATTTCTAAAGTTAGACATGATTCAATCACTTGGAAAGGCATTTATAAAAAAGTTCAACGATAAATATTTCCTAGATTGCATTAGAGAGCAAAAAGAATTAGAATGCTTAAATCTCATCCAAGAAAACTTAATGATAGTAAAGTATGAATCTAATTTTACTAAGCTCTCTAAATTTGTCCCATATATGACTGATGATGAATCTAGAAAAGCAAAAAGATTTAAAAGGGGTCTAAAGCCAGTAATAAGAAGCCGGATATCAACCTTAAAACTCCAATCATATACTGATGTGGTAAAAAGAGTCTTAATAATTGAAAAAAAAAATTGGAAGAGATCCAAGAAATTAGGGGTAAGAACGATAAGGATAAGTTTATTAACAAAAGTAAGAGAAAAAGTGAACCAAAAAGAAGCAACAAGAGGGTTATTTTTATTATATTATATGTGTAAAGGAACATTCAGATCAAGAAACTTGCTATAATAAAATTTTGGTGGTCAAAGAGTTCCCTAATATATTTCTAGATAACTTGCCTAGATTACCTCCTGAATTTGCTATTGATTTAGTTCCTAGGACAACCATAATATTTAAGCCTCCCTATAGAATGACACCACTCAAGATAGTGGAATGGAAGAAGCAACTACAAGGATTATTAGATAAGGGTTTCATTCGATCTAGTGTCTCACCATAGGGTACTTCGGTATTATTAGTTAAAGGTAAGATAGACAAGAGCCTCTAGTCTCACTATTCCAAGTGGTAATAAGTGATATATAGTTTATAAGAATGCTTTAAGAAAAGGCCTTGGTAGTATTTTTGATACAAGGAGAGAGTGATTGTTTAAGCTTCTAGATAATTAAAGATTTATGAATAGAATTATCCAATTCATGATTTGGAATTAGTAACAATTGTTTTTGCTCTAAAGATTTGGTGACATTATTCATATGGGCGGATATTTGAAATCTTTACCGATCATGAGAGTTTAAAGTATATTTTTACTTAGAAAGTGTTAAGTATGAGGCAACAAAGATAGATAAAACTTTTAAAGGATTATGATTGCACCTTCTATTGCCACCCTAAGTAAAGCCAATGTTGTAGTTAATGCATTTTGGTATAAAAAAATTATGACTTGAATGCTATGAGGAACATGCGACATTCAATGATATTGATAGCCTCTATCAAGGTTCAATCTGATCTTATTCAACAAATTAAAGAAGGATACTAATGAGATCCACATTTAGTTTACTTGAGGAATGAAGTAGAAAAAAGGATTGAAGCTGAATTTTTCAATTTCAAAGGATGGCCTATTGAGATTTGGGGATAGAACATGCATCCCTAATGATCGAGATATTGAGAAATAAATCTTAGAAAAAAGTTATATTTTCAAGTACACCATGCATTCAGGTAGCACTAAGACATACATAGATCCTAAAAGTCATTATTGGTAGGAAGGCATGAAAATTAAAATTATAATAAATGTTTCAAAGTATTTGACTTATTAGTAAATCAAAGTAAAACACCAAAGACTTGGAGGTTTATTGCAACCTTTAGATATTCATGAGTGAAAATGGGAATGTGAAACCATGGATTTTGTTTTGAATCTACCCAGAACCTCTAGAAGGCATAATACTATTTGGGGCATCATTGATAGGTTAACCAAATCTACATATTTCTTACCTATCAATACGACTTACTCTTTTGATAGACTTGCGGATTTATATATCTATAATATTTCAATGCTCAGAACGTATGTACCCAATCCCTCTCAATTTATTAAGTATGAGTCGATTATGATTGATAATGACTTGTCTTATGTAGAGGAGCTCACTCAGATCATTGATAAAAAAAAAGAATTGATCATAAGAAATAAGGATCATTCCTCTAGTTAAAATGATTTGGAGGGTATCATTCTATTGATGAACCTACTTGAAAGCTACAGATGAAAATGAAGAAAAGCTTATACTCATCTTTTCATTGATGGAGGTATGATAAATTTAGGGGACTAAATTTAATTTTAAGGGGGGGAGAGTGTAACATCCCTCATTTTTAAAAATTTTGTAAGGGCTTGTTTGTAATGTAAGGACCTATTTATAAATATGAGAATTATTTAATATTTTTTTACACTAAATAATTTTATATTGAAAGATATTGCTATGAACCAAAGTGTGAATCTTAGCAATTTGATATAATTTATGAAAGATTCAAATTAAGTTTAAAAAAAATGGAGGATATGTGTCACTAGCTAACCTAAGGATGGTGCCATTTATGTTTGTTCTATGTATGACACATAAGCTTCCATCATGCATACTTGCCACCTTACTATCTTTGTATTAACCAAACCTAAGCAATTATAAAAAAAACTAAAGAAAAACTTATCAAATGAAGGGAAACTTACTGCAGCCAACATAGACTTGAGAAGAGAAGGGAAGAGGAATTGAAGTAGGAGAAGAAGTTTTGCTTTGGCTTGAGGTTTTATATCAATTCACCATATTTAGAAATTAAAATTTTCTAAGACAAGTGTTCTAACCCCATCCTACAGTAATCTTGACCTCTGATTTCATCTCAATTCTGAAAAAAATTCAAAAGATTTTGGCTTTGATATGATATCTCTCTCGTTTAGGAATAAACTATGAATCTAGAATTTTTTGAGATTTTGACCTTTATGTATTTTTCTAGTCATAACTTTTTGTACCGAAATCTGAATTCAGCAAAAATAAATTCATCCAGGAATAGACTCAAATATCTTTCTTTTGATACTAATATTGATAAATTTAGAGTCTAAATGCCTACCTAAACTACTATTTCAACTGATCCTATAAAATCAATAAAATAGAGACTATTGGTTTTGACCTTTCAATACTTTTTTATTTGTCACTCTCTGTCTAAGAATCTAATTATTATAAATCTTATTTCATGAGAAACTAGACTCATAGATATTTCTTTTGATACTAATATTGAAAGATTTAAGATATAAATACCTATTAAAACATCTGTTCTAGTCATCTCTATAAATTCTATCAAATTGATATAATGTTCTCTAACCTTTGGTTAGTAAACTATTTATAACTCCTTGTTGGAAACTTAATTCCTATAAAAATTAATTTATCTAAAACTACATTGATATATCTTTCAAATAACATATATTTTGAGCAAATTGGAGTATAATTGATTATTCAAATACTTTATGAAATATGTCTCTCAAATTCTGCCAAAATTGAGTTTTTATCGATTTTGCCTATTCATATTTCATCCATTTGGAAATTGATTTTAGTTGAAATCCTTCCTTCCATTGAGCTGCACATTATTGTTTTAAATTCTTATATACTCTTGTCCTTCAATTATTGTAAATCTGAATCGATTATGTAAAGTTTATATTTGTATCAAATTATTTCGTATAGGCACATGTATGTTTTGTTGTTCCGCATGTGCTTCCAATATGTGCCAATTTTATTGGTCACTTATACTTTTGTACTCTGGTATCTATGATATTGTCTAGACCTTTGCCAAAAATGGTAAAGAGTATGTGCTTAAAGCCCGTGATGCTATGTTGGCCCCCTCTGGCTTCATCCAGACGTGGATGGATGACGCTCCCAAACGTGAGAAATTTTGTTTGAGATCCCACTGCACCTTTTATGTTTTTGATATGATATCCAAAGCATTACTTATATATTTGTATATGCGCTTTGGATGAGAATGAAATGAATGTAACATCAGATATGACATTTGAGCTTTTGTTTCTTATTTGTTATTTTGATATGCATTGAGATATCTCATATTCCATTGTTATGCTTTGAAATATATTCTAAATCATTTCATATGCCATTGATACACTCTGAAATATCCTATGTGCCATTGATATGTTCTGAAATATTTCATTTACCCTTGATATGCTCTGAAACATTTCATGCATCCTTGATATATTCTGAAATGCTTCTTATGCCCTTGATATGCTCTGAAATATTTTATACATTATTGATATGCTTCGAAAAGTTTCGTATGTCATGGATATTCTCCTAAACATTCTTACGTCTTTGATATATGCATAAATGCTTCATATGCCATTTGATACATGCCTAAATGCTTCTTATGCTAATAATATGCTCCAATTTTCTCTCCTCAATTGTTATGAATAAAGTATAATTCAAATGAAATGGCCCTTGTGATTTTGCGTCTAACGAGATGCTATCTATGAACTCTTGTATTCCTATCTCGTATTTTGATATCAAGTTTATTTGAAAACTATCATCTTTTGCCATGGATATGTTAGTCACTTGCTAAGCTCTTTATGCTCACTCCATTACTACATAAATTTTTTAGGTTAGCTTGTCACTCACTAAAAAGCTAGAATTGGACTGAGGCAGTAAAAAGCTAGAAGATTTTATGTAGATATTTATTGGTTGATAGATTTTTGTTACATAAGTACACTGTGCATTTGATGAAATGTTAATGATAAATCTAAAATTATGTGTTGTAAAAGTTTAAAGGACCTCTCATGTTTAGAATTTTGAAATGATAAGTTTAACTAGTATAATGATATGTACTTATGGTAAATATTGGTTTTGTGATTGTTTGTATTCCCACAATTATGGATTTATGATGTGGTTGATGCTTAGTTGAGTTGGCTTTAGATTTTATGAATCATTGAGTGAAGTGGTGTATGATTATAAACTGCACAAGTTTTTATGGGTGTGAATTTTATGACTTGAATGATTCTCAGTGTCCTTAAATATTAGTTTGGACCTTGGATTTTGATTGTGATGAATCATAATATTATTGACTTAAGATAGGGTCACACCTTTCGAATACGATAAATTCGGGAGGCATGACAGATGCTACTCCTAATTTCCCAATAGTGGTATCAAAGCTAGGTTGTTCATGTGAAATATTAGTTTTAAAACTATGTGTTGTGTTGAATTATGTAGAATTATTTTTACGCTATTGTTGTGATTTTTTGTCATAGTTTTCAAATTTGGACTATTCCTATTTCCTCTATTAAAAGGTGTTTTAGAGGGGCCTATTAATGCCATATAGGTTGGCCAAAGGCTGCTTACAACCTTGGCCGAGAGCTCTCTGTTAAAAGGTGTTTTAGAGGGGCCTATTACTGCCCTATAGGTTGGCCAAAGGTTGCTTATAGCTTTGCCCGAGAGCTCTCAAGGGAGCTCTCGGCTTGGCCACTTGCACGAGACTAAGAGTAATTATGCTACTCTTGGCTTAAGCAGGGCAAAGCTCCTACAGCTAGGTTTCCTAGCTACATGGGGCACCCTTGGGTGCTAGGGTTTCTTGGCCAAAGGGGTTGCCCTAATGGCTAAGACTCCTGGCCACATGTGGCAACTTGGCAGCCAAGGTTTCTCTTAGCCACCCAAATGCACCATGTAGCTAGGGATTCCTAGTTGATTGTAGAGGACACCTTGGGGGCTAGGGATCCTTGGCCACCTAAGGTAGTCCTGTGGTCAGGGATTCCTAGTCGTAGGGGCATGGACCACACTAGGGTAGGGTACCCCAAAAGGCTACTAAATAATTAATTATTGTTATTATCTAGTAGTCCTACATAATGATGTATACATATAATGTGTGATGTGTTGAATCTCGGATTTTGATGATAAAACTAATTGATTGTGTTTTAGTTATCTAACTATGTTTTGAGTCATGCAGGTCTACTCTCGATCAAGTTTAGATAATTGATGTAGGAAGAATCAGCATTACGTCGGAGGAGAATATGTCAGGAGATTAGACGTCGAGCTGGAGGTCTGGTCGATAATCGACAGAAGGCTTCGGATAAAGAAATCGGGCATCAGGCCAAGAAGCATGGAGTTACACTAAGGAGATCAGAATTGCGGAGGTCAACTATCGATTGGATAATAGGCCGCAAGAGAGGACGATGTGCCGAAGAAACGGATGAAGTGTCGATGGGCCAATGACATGCCGGGCGACATTTTAATTCATATTGTAATAATAATTATCTACATGGAAGTAGGATTAGCTCTAATTGGGTTATAATTAGACCAACACAGTTAGGGGCCAATTGGGCCCGTACTCAGATAGGTTTGGGCCAAACTTAAGACCCAAACAAGGTTGTTAAACCCTGTCTAGTGGTGGCACCGCTAGATTAGGCGGTGGCATTGCCAGACTGGGGCGGTGGTAGGGCTCGGTCTCCTAGGTTGTTTGGGCGATGGTATCACCCAGTGTTAGTGTACCTGGGTGATGGTACTATTGGCTGGGTGGTGGTACCAGCTAGTATATTGACAAGGGTAGAAAGCCTAGGTGGTACCGGGCGGTGGTACTGTTAGTACTAGGTGGTACTGTTAGTACCCCTGAAATCCGAGGTGATTCAAATTTGGGCTCCAAATTTAAATCACCTTGGGGCCTATAAATACCCCTCTCATCCATGGTTGAGACATACACAAAAACTGAGAAAGAAAAAGAGAAAACTCTATCGTAATAGTGTCGAAATCCTCCCTTTAAATATTAAGTATGATCTAGTATAAGAGAGGGGTGAGAGGCCTTATAAGGGTTATCTCCTGAGCCTATCAAAAGGAGAAAGCACTGTAAGGGAGTTAATCTTCGCCCATTGGAAGGAAGACAACTAGTGGAAGCCGGTGGCCTCAAGTAAAGAGGAATCGAGAGTGGACATAGGTCGGATGACCGAACCACTATAAAAATTGGTTTGTGTTTCTGTTCTTGCTATTTACATTTCTACAAACCTTTCCATCTTACTTGATCATTGCCCTTCTTCTTCTCTAAATACTTTCAAGTTAAATACGCTTCAATCAAAATCGGATTTTATCGAAAGAAATATTTTATCATATAGGGTTTTCCAAAATTGCTCGAACTTGTCATATTTTATTGCTGCACTAATTCACCCCCCCACCCCCCCCTCTTAATGCCAAACTAATCCTAACATGATGTGGATGGATGGTTATGGATCATGTGATGCGATGTATGTGTGTTTGTGATTATTATTATTGGGACTTGTGAGCTTCTATTTTTCTCATTTATTATCAAGTCTGCATGTTTATGATTTTGTTGTAATTACATGAGGATATGCAGTAGGAGCGTGGACATGATAGTGGGACTCATAAGGTTAAGACAGATGATCATGGCACATAGAGATGTGCTGAGATGTTGATGGAACCGATGAAGACGAGATGGATGATCACATAGTATGAAGATGTGTCGTTGCACACATAAATCATGATGTGAGTGATTGGGCCCACTGGCTCGGGCCTGATCATATTAAGATGTAGTTCATGATCATCTGGTATGATTGCTCATGTGATGTGTGATTGACTATATACCTACTAGATATGTATATATATATGTGCATACAACATAGATATATATTAAATATGTATGTGTGTGACATGTATTAAGTGTACCATTAAATTAGTAAACATGAGGTTGTTGAATCTCGAATTTTGATGATGAAATCAGTTGGTGAAATATTTGTTCTAATCTATATTGTCAAAGATAAGTGTGCAGGATTAACTACGATGGGTTAGAAATATAAAGCGATTTACCGAGGTCAAGTCCGTTAAGTGTTCAAGAGTTCATCGAAAGTCCGAAGGATCATCGGAAGTGTTGCCGGAACCAACCGAGATCGAATCAAGGACTTATCGAAGTTTTCGAAAGTTCATTGCAAAGATCATTGAAGGTTCGTAGAGTTTGCCAAGAAGGTTCGGAAGCTTACCGAAGACTCATTGAGTGCGCCATACAATCCGGGAGCATGCTGGGAATCCGTCAGAAGAAATCCGAGGGAAGTATCGGAAGACCACCGAAGTCTCATCGTAAAGCTCACCAGAATAAGATTTGAAGAATGTCGGTTTAAATCACTGTTAATTATGTTTTAATTTCATAGTTGGCACGTAATTAGGGCAAGAATTTTGAATTAATCATACTCAAATCTGGTAGGGGCCAATCGGGCTCTTACTGGGCCTTAAACAAGGCCCATTTAGCATTGCTGAATGGGCCATGCGGTGGAACCGCCTAGTAGCCGAATGCTGGGCAGTAGTACCACCCAGCACCAGTGTGCACGACGGTAGTACCGCCTGCCTTGGGCGGTGGTACCGCTTGTGCACTGTCAGTCTGACGACTGACAGGTGGTAGCACCGCCCCTAACAAGCGGTAGCACCGCCAGCACCAAGAAATCCAAATTGATTTCAAATTTGGAGCCCAAATTTGAATCCATTTTGGATCTATAAATACCCCCCCTTTCTCAGCTGAAAGGATACCTTTTTTTAGAGTTAGAGATTGAGCTAAAGTCTTATTTTCAATAGCTTGTGTTCACCTCCTTCTTTCTCTTTAGAAAATCTGTAAGAGTATGAACTTCTTGTAAAAGGGTTGTAAGATGGGTGTTTGGTCCTTCCTCTTTAAAAGGATTTGCTAGTGGAAGTTGGGAGCCATATCGGAGAAGGCTTCGAAAGTGGATGTAGGTCACTTGGACCGAACCACTATACATCCTCGCGTTCTTGAATGTGTGAGTGTTTAAATTTCTATTTCATCCTTTTACTTGACTACAAACCATTTAGTTTTTCATTACCTCTGCTTAAGCTACTTCAACCAAGTCATTTTTTGTCGAATCAAAGTTTTCATACGAACTAACTATTTTACTGAATTCAGTTTCAAACTTACGGTTTTAATCTGCTGCACTAATTCACCCCCCCCCCCCTCTTAGTACCTATCCGATCCTAACAATTGGTATCAGAGCGGGTTCACTCTCATATTTGGTCTAAAACCCAAGAGAGATGACCTATTCCGGTATGCAAGAGGGTCATTCCATTATATGTCCGCCTATGTTTAATGGGTCGGATTATACGTATTGGAAGACTCATATGAGGATCTTTCTTATTTCTATGGATTTTGAGCTTTGGAATATCATTGAGAATGGTTTTTAAAAATCTTCTCTTCCGATGAGCGATTAAAATGAATCGGAGAAGAAGGTTTTTGCTTTAAACGCAAAGGCTATGAATGCCTTATTTTGTGCACTAGACAAAAACGAATTTAATCGCGTATCAATTTGTGAATCGGCCTTTGATATTTGGCATACTCTTGAGATTACTCATGAAGGCACTAGCCGAGTGAAAGAGTCCAAAATCAATATTCTTATGCATTCTTACAAAATTTTTCGAATGAAACCAAGTTAGTCCATTGGAGACATGTACACCCACTTTACGGATGTCATCAATGGACTTAAGGCACTTGGTAAAAGTTTTTCTAACTTTGAACTTGTAACTAAGATTTTAAGATCCCTTCCAAAGAGTTGGGATCCAAAAGTTACGGCCATTCAAGAGGCCAAGGACCTTAAGACTTTTCCTCTTGAAGAACTTATTGGGTCTCTAATGACCTAGGAAATGACATGCCATGCTCATAAAGAGCTCGAGAACCCCCTTCCAAAGAACAGGAAGGATATGACACTAAGAACACAAGAAGACCACTTGAAAGGAACATCAAGTGAGGAGGACAGTGACAATGACATTGCACTTTTAACTTGAAAATTCAAAAAGTTCATAAGAAAGAATAAATTTAAAAATGACACAAAAAATAAACTAGAACATAAAAAGGACCAAGTTATTTGCTACGAATGTAAGAAGCCGGGGCACTTCAAATATGAATGCCCCTAAGCCAAGAAGAAGCAACCCAAGAAGAAGGCATCGAAGGCTACATGGGATGATTCAAGTGACTCCGAGGTTGAAGAAGCCAGCAACAAAGAGGAGGCTAACTTCACGCTAATGGCCTTAGGAGAAGAGGTTAGTGAGTTATTTAATGAAGAATTATCTTTCGATGAGCTTTCTATCACTTTTCATGAGTTATTTGATGAATGTAGAATTATTAGTAAGAAGTTTAATTTACTAAAGAAAGAGCATGCTTTATTGCAAAATAAGTTCAATAGTCTCCAAACTTCTTCTCTATCCTATGCTCTAAGTGTGAATACTTAGAAGCAATAAAAAATGAGAATTTACTACTCAAAGAAACCCTAAACAAATTTAAGGTCGATAGCAAGGGCTTGGACATGATCCTTGCTAACAAGGGTCACGTCGAAAATAGAAGTGGAATGGATTTATGAGTGGATCTCACCGAAATCCCATCATCTTCATTAAAAGACCCACATTGCATGTATCACCCCATTTGAAATATAATTTTTATGGTAAAACTGGACATGTTGTTTATAAATGTCCATTCAAGAAAATTAGTCCACATAAATTGATATGGATTCTTAAAGGAACCATAAACAATTCAATGTTGAATTACAAAATAAATAGATCAATTTGTGAGGCACCCAAAATCAAATGGTACCTAAAAACCATCCTCTTTTGTAGACAAACTCACAAGCTATGAGCAAGAGATGGTATCTTGATAGTGGATGCTCAAGGCACATGACCGGAGATCCATCTCATTTCTCTATGCTCACTAGCAAAGAAGAAGAGTATGTCACCTTCGGAGACAACAAGGGTAAAATCATTAGCAAGGGAACCATAGGTAACAAATTGAGTTTTTCAATTGATGATGTGTTGCTAGTTGATGGTTTAAACATAATCTTTTAAGCATTAGTCAATTATGCGATAAAGGTTATGTTGTTAGATTTGAATATAATATTTGCATCATTGAAAAACCAAACAATGATATATTGATTAATAATGATATCCATGATTGCTTTAAAACAAAATAATGTTTACACCATCAATATTTATGAACTAAATAATGAAATGTGTTTTTCGATTTTGAATGATGATGCTTGGCTTTGGCATAGGAGATTAGGCCATGCAAGCATAAAACTAATATCTAAAATTTTATCTAGAGAATTAGTACGAGGAATTCCCAATATGAAGTATGTCAAAGACAAAGTATGTGATGCGTGTCAATTAGGAAAACGAATAAAAACTAGTTTCAAACCAAAAAATCAAATTAGCACCACTAGACCATTGCAATTGATCCATTTGGACTTATTTGGACCAATTGACATAACAAGCCTAGGAGGTAGCAAATATGCCTTCGTAATTGTGGATGACTATAGTAGATACACTTGGACCTATTTCTTGACTCACAAAAGCGATTGTTTTAAATGTTTCTCAAAATTTTACAAACTTACTCAAAATGAAAAAGGTTTCATGATTTCATCAATTTGGAGTGATCACGGTGGTGAATTTCAAAACCATGACTTCCAAAATTTTTGTAAAATAAACGGATATAACCATAACTTCTCTACTCCAAGGAATCCTCAATAAAATGGAGTAGTGGAAAGAAAAAATAGAAATTTACAATAAATGGCCAGAACCATGTTAAATGAATATAATTTACCCAAATATTTTTGGGCCGAAGCCATGAACACGGCTTGCTATGTGATGAATAGAGTTCTAGTAAGACCATCTCTATCTAAGACTCCATATAAATTATGGAATAATAAAAAACCTAATATCTCTTACTTTAAAGTTTTTGGTTGTAAATATTTTATCTTGAATGAAAAGGATGCCTTAGGAAAATTTGATGCTAAAAATGATGAAGGCATCTTTCTTGGTTACTCTTATATTTATAAGGCTTTTTGGGTTTTCAACAAAAGAACTTTAGTTATAGAAGAATCTATTTATGTTGTTTTTAATGAATTTCTCGAATTTAAGAAAAAAGATTTTAATGATAATCTTGGTTTAGATTATTTGAATTTGAATATACCCTCTCCTCAAAATGACAACTTGGATGCATCTTCTTCCTAAATTTCCTTACCCAAGGAATGGAAGTATGTAGATGTCCATCCCAAGGAGTTAATTATAGGAGATACATCTAAAAGGGTTCAAACTCGTTCTTCATTTAAAAATTTTTGTGCCCATGCCGCTTTTCTTTCTCAAATTGAACTAAAGTGCATTGATGATGCCTGGAAAGATGATTTTTGGGTTATCGCAATACAAAAAGAGTTGAATCAATTTGAAAGGAATGAGATATGGAAGCTTGTTCCTAGACCTAGTGACCATTTAGTTATTGGTACTAAATGGATCTTTAGAAACAAGCAAGATGAATGCGGTATCGTGGTTAGAAACAAGGCTAAACTAGTGGCCAAAGATTTCAACCAAGAAGAAGGTATCGATTACGAAGAGACCTTCGCTCCTGTGGCAAGATTAGAAGCCATTAGGATGCTCCTTGCCTATGCTAGTAGTAATATTTTTAAGCTTTTTCAAATGGATGTTAAAAGTGCTTTCTTAAATGGTTTTATTTCCGAAGAAGTGTATGTTGAACAATCACCTGGATTTAAAAATTTTCTTCTTCCTAATCATGTGTTTAAACTAACTAAGTCTCTCTATGGATTAAAGCAAGCCCCTAGGGCTTCGTATAAGAGGCTTAGTTCTTTCTTAATTTCAAATAATTTTAATAAAGGCAAGGTTGATACTACATTATTTATTAAACATTTTGAAAATAATTTTTTTATTGTTTAAATTTATGTTGATGATATTATTTTCGATTCTTCGAATAAATCACTATGTGAATCTTTTGCCAAGTGTATAAGTCATGAATTTGAAATGAGCCTAATGGGAGAATTAACTTTCTTCTTAGGATTACAAGTTAAACAACTTAGTGATGGTATATTTCTTAATCAGACAAAGTATACATTAGATTTGTTAAAATGATTTAACATGGGTAATTCAAAAGCCATCAATACTCCAATGAGTACTTGGATGAAAGTGGAGAAAAGTTTAATCAAAAAATATATAGGGGAATGATAGATAGCTTACTTTACCTTACAGCAACTAGACCAGACATCATGTTTAGTATAAGTCTATGTGCAAGATTCCAAGCTAATCCTAAGTTATCTCATCTTAAAGTTATTAAAAGAATCCTTAGGTATCTTAAAGGAACTCCTAATCTAGGATTATGGTATCCAAAATTTGACAACTTTGATTTAAAAGCCTATGCAGATGCGAATTTTGGTGGATGTAGAATAGATAGAAAGAGCACGTCAGGAACATGCTAAATTTTAGGACATGCACTTGTTTCTTGGACTTCCAAGAAATAAAATTCGATTGCACTATCTACGGCAAAAGCCGTATACATAGCTGCAAGTGCATATTGTGCACAAGTTGTTTGGATAAAAAATACCTTAGAAGACTATAGAATTTATTTAAAGAACATTCCCATAAAATGCGATAATATAAGCGTTATTTGTCTAACCAAAAATCCAATTCAACACTCAAGAACTAAGCATATTGACATTAGGCATCACTTTATATGAGATCATGTCAATAATAATAATACCATTCTAGAATTTATTGATACAAAACACCAATTAGCGGATATCTTCACAAAACCCCTAAATGAAGAACAATTTGACTTCATTAGAAGAGAATTAGGCATGCTAAATTGTTCTAGTACATGATATTGTATGTTTCTTTTCTGAAATTTTTCAACTTCGGTTTTGATTGTATCATCTTAATATCACATCTTCATTTTTGAATGACATCCTTACAATATCATCTTGGCATTTTGATCTTCCTATTGATGAATTTTTTTAGGTATGACTTTTGATGAGATGATTAAATTTTCAGCTTTATAGTTTCACATTAATATTATATTTTTACATTTTGATAACATCTTTATATCATGGAGCTCTCATTCTTATCTTTTGATCTTAATCTTGATTAAAGCTATCATGATGTTGTTTTCCTCCTTCTTTAAATAGTGATATTCTTAAATGTTCATCTTCAATTTTTATCCCTGTGCTACGGTATGATTCAAGGTTTTATGACTTCCTTCTCATGAATCACTGCAAGAATATTTCATTCGTTGAAGTTTTTCCTTCAAATTTTTGATTCGTTGAAGTTTTATGAGTTTTGACATCTCATTATCATGAAGTCTACCTTGAAATATGGAATTCTTGATGAATGACCTCAATGATCTATTCTTTCACTTGATGAAGTTCAAGTCTGAGGCTTTTGAGAAATTCAAGAAATATACGAATGAAGTAGAGAACCATATTGGAAAAAGTATCAAAACCCTTCGATCAAATCGAGGATGTGAGTACTTGAATACAGAGTTCACCCAATTCCTCAAAGACCATAGGATTTTATCCTAGTGGACACCTCCTTATACACCATAGTTTAATGGTGTATCAGAACAGAGGAATCATATACTATTAGACATGCTCAATACATCCCCCATTGCACCCCTCTAGGTCTAGCAATATGTTGAATCTATTGCACACTTCAACCTCTTACGAACATATCCTTCTCATGCCAAAGAGAAAGTTTCAATGCTCCATGGCACCGACCTTCAGCTGCCTTGGGATGGCCACGGACAATCCATCGTATCACATCCCAGATTTATAAAATATAATAAATCATCATTTTATTATTCATAATTTATAGAATACACTCCTTTCTTTTTTTTCTTTTTATCCATGAATTTAAATCCTTGCCTTTACAATAGTAAAGATTTTATTAACAAAAAAAAAAGATCACATCTTCTTAGTAGAGTCACAAGTCTCTTCCACCCAAACTTCAAATCTATTGAAAAGTTATAGATTATACTGAAAATAAATATAAGATAAAAATATATCAACAATCACACATGTTGATAGGAATCTCGAAAAAAATCATAAAAATAATCTTTAACATTCATGAAATAAATATCAATAATTTAATAAGAAATAATAATAATATATTGATTCATCATAAAACTTGTATATCAAAAACATGATAATAATTTCTTAAGCAAAATCATGCATCAATCATATGTAACATATACATAATAATTAGGTAACAAAGACGTACATCATATCTGATGGTGCACTCTCCCAACAGTAGATGCAGAGGCATACTCTACGAGATGGATCCCTCCCAACAACGGATGGAGATAATCCACATTGCACTCCCAAAAGTGGACAAAGTGGTATCCCTCACCCGCCCAAGTGGGGATACGTTCCTCCCAACAATGAATGGAGGAACCATCTAACCATCACATTTGACGAATCGCTAATCCCCGAAGGGAATTGCCATACCTGCCCTCGGTAGGGATATATAAATATCTATGATCATTCATTTATATTCATTCATTCATTCACACATGCATCCAAGAAATAGTATAATCAAATATTATAAGAGACCATATTGTGTGTACGATCTACTAGACTATGTCCATTAGTGGCTCCACACTGTGATGGACCCATAGCTCCTTTCATAAGTTACACTTCCAATGCGGACCATTAGCCTAGTTACATCTCTACTACATGGTAACAATCATGTCAATATCATAAACTTAAGAAAAGTAAAAAATCAATAATCATTTTCAAATGACATCTTCAAATAAAACTTTTAAATTCATCAAATCATAAAGGCTTAAAACATCAATCTCTTAATAATCCTCAATCAACCAAAACCCTAATTGGAATAGCTCAATTGACTTAAATTAAATTCAATCCAATTATGGCCTAATAGAATCAACCTCAAATCCTTATAGAACCGGTCTAGAATCACCCTAGACTGGTCTAATTTAGATTTGATTGATTTTGATTAGGTCAAGTAGATTTGAGCTAGTTAAGTTAGTCTGGAATTACCCTAAATTGACTTTAACCGATAAAGGAAGAGGAAATTGGACTATGTCGTATAGTGTTAGCCTAAACTAAACCAACCCACCTAAGTCTTGGATGGATCATATACGCTGCATATGCATATCCCAAGTAATTGGTTAAGTTGAGGTACAACGGGCTAGATAGAGAAGTAATGATGTGTCTAACGCCAATCACATCGTTGGGTAGGCTTAACTTTATAGACTAGACTAAGTCTTACTCATAAGTTTGGCTGAGCCTTACCACTGAATTAGGTCATGCTTGGCTCGCGGGTTGGGTCATGCCTAAACATGATTTAGGATCGTGTCTGACCTTATGGACTAGGTCATATCTAGCCACATGAGTTGGTCTATGCTTGGCCACATGATTGGGACATATATGGCCACATAGACTAAGTCATATATGGCCATATGGATTGGATCGTACCTGATTATATGGCTAGGCCATATGGGTGGGTTAGGTCATACTTTACCACATGGGCTAGCTCCTACTTGGCCACATAGACTGGGTCATCATGCTCAATCATATGGGCTGATTGTACCTAACCATATGGGCTGATTGTACCTAGCCATATGGCTACGTCGTATATAACCACATAGGCTAAGTCGATCTAGTCTGACAGATTAACTTAACTCAAGTCAGACCCCAATTAGACTCCTCTTATCAAATTAGATTTAAAAAATCTAAATTATCATAAATAACTTAAATCCATGAATTAAAGAATTTAAATTCATAATCTTAAATTTAAAACTAATTAAATCATACAAATTCACACATAATTCTTAAAATACAAACATATCTAATTAAATAAATTAGAACCATTAATCTAAAGGTAAAAATTTTAATAGTTAAATCAATATTAAAGCTCACTTAAATTTAAAAGACCAATATCAATCAAATAATCATTCTAATATCACAAATCAATTATCATTATTTATAAATCATAAAATTTCGAAATTAAAACACTATTATGCATCATAAAATTATAACAATCCCAATATCAAGATTTCAAAACATAAATCAAAGCTAATTAAAAAAAAAAAGAAATGATTCTACCTCTCATCAACTATTCTTTCCATGAGATCATCTCCTTATGAAGTTCTCTCCTCAATCCTCTCATTGCCAGGCTTGGTGAGGAACAAAGGAAGAGTAACCCCGTTATATTGGAGAAGATAATATCTCCCCAAAAGGTAAGTAAATATTTAATTTTATATTAAATTTATTTTTATTTTTCTTTTACACATAAAGATAGAAACATAATATTCATTTTAATGATTCACACTTAAAAATGAAATATATATTATTTACTTTTTAAAAATCATATCACTTATTAGGAAATAAATCAATTAATAATCTAATTGATTAGTAAAATTTCTAACTTATCCACATGATTAAGGAAATCAAATTTAATTATTTCCTTAACTATAATGTGCAAACATGGAAGTTAATAATAAAATAACATATTATTTATAATAATTAATTTATGTTAAGAGAGAAATTATCGGTGATTACATGTCGTTCAAATACAAGCCCTTGCATGAGTATTGAATTCTTTGAGTTTGCAACTCCTCTCACCTCTGTGAGCTTTGCACAATTCTTTCGATCGTTGAACAACTCATTCCACCTTGCATGGTCTCATCCTTTACCAAGCACCCCGCTTGTCTCGAGCACCATTAAGTTTGGTTGCCAACGTCGAGCCACTACTCTAACTTAGTCATCCCAACCTTTGTATGCTACGTAATTCTTCTTAGCTTGTTTGTCCTCGTTGTGCCCCTTGCGCGAAGGGTTGGCCATTCATTTGAATATCATTCTCGGATGTCCGCTCCTCTGAGCAACTCCTTCCCCTACAACTCTATGTCTGTTTTCCCCAAACAATCATGCATGTAATATCCAAAGCATGTTGTAAACTATAAAAAATTATTTATGAACTTTGTCAAGCTCCAAGAGCTTGGTACACCGAACTTGGCTCGCTTTTTACATCAACTCCAAGTCTGATACCTTGCTATTTCTCTATCACCAAAGTGGCAATACAATATATCTTTTGGTATATGCAGATGATATTATTATCATGGGCAATAATTATTTGGAAATCAAGGTATTCCTCAAGCATTTGGTAAATTATTTTTTCCTCAAAGATCTAGGAACCTTGAGCTACTTTTTAGGAGTGGAAGCAACATACAAATCTTCAAGACTTTTCCTATCACAAAGAAAATATATTCAAGATCTATTATCAAAGACGAACATGCAAGATGCTAAAATGGTTACAACTCTTCTGTCTACTAGTGAATCACTCAAACTATATGATGGAAGTCCTACTACGGACCCTACTCAATACCATAAAGTACTTGGCTCCTTGTAGTACTTATCTCTCACTTATCCAAATATCTCATTTATAGTCAATAAATTATCACAATTCATGCATCGGCCATCTACTATGCATTGGTCTGCAGTTAAATGAATCTTGTGACATCTTCATGGGACCCTTAATCATGGCCTCTTTTTTTCACAAACACTCCCTCATTCGTCTCTATGCTTTTATTGATGTTGATTGGGCAAGAAATTTTGATGACAGAACATCCACGTCGGGGTATATTATCTTCTTTGGAGCTAATCCAATCAATTGGTATTCTAAGAAGTAAAAGATAATTACACGATCTACAACTGAAACTAAATACCGTGTCATTGCAACTGCTGCTGTAGAGCTCAATTAGGTCACGAATCTACTCAAGGAACTTGATATCAACTCCACCTCTACTCTTATGATATATTGTGATAATGTTTGAGCCACTTACCTATGCGCCAATCCAGTATTTCACTCACGCATGAAATGCATCGCTATCGACTTTTACTTCGTGTGAGAACAAGTTATCAGACATCAACTACATATTTCTCACATACATACGACTGATCAACTAGTAGAGTCACTCATGAAGCCTCTCACCTATAAATCATTTTCATCATATCAATCCAAGATCGATATTCTTGACATGAGCATCATCTTACGAGGTATGATAGTAGTTAAGATTTTTCTTGATAAATAATTAAGATTTCTTTAATTATATAAAAAAAAATATCATAATTTTATTGAGAAAAATACTCCATTCTAATAAATAGGAAGCACTATCGTATAAAACATAAATGTATATCTTTTTCATACTTCATTCGCCCGTGAGGGAGTACCTGCAGCATGAGCCGAAGCGCCACGAGACCACCCCAACAAGCACCGCCACCAGGTCCTCACGACCCACCCTCCTCGTCCCTCACGGTTCCTCCTCCTCCGCCCCTCTTCTTGATCCCGTCGCCCACCGTTTCCTGACGGCTCTCTTTACAGAAAGCGGAGGTCGCGGAGGCAGGCTTGGGTTTCGATTCCGCCCGTGCTGCTTCGTCTCGATGATGATGAGGAAGACCCAAGTCCCCAGACGTGGTCTATCTAGTATATCTATCCCTGTTCGCTCTGTTTGCAGCACAGCGTGCTCTTTCCGCCGTATGTAATGGGGTTCTGTGCGCAGATCACGGTGATGAGAAAACTGAAAGGAGACAAAGACGACGGCGGTCGACGGAGGTGAGAAGACGTTCAACAAAGAAGGAACTTTGGCCGAGGCGGCATCGAGCAAGGGGTTCCCGTGTATGGATCGGCTGAGGGAAGAATTAGCTGTGGACTGAAGGATGTCTACTACTTTCCTGATACTGATCTGCAAAAAATCCTGCAATTTGTGATGAACGATACCATTTGTGTTCTGCTGCTTCGTTCTGGATTAACACTGATTCATCACCTTGATCATGAGGCCATGTTCTTATTCGAAGCTTCTGCATCAAATGCTTGAAATGTGCTGCCAATAAATGTGGAAATCGCTGCCCAAATTGCAGGGAACCGATCAGCTAACCCTTGCTGCTGCTGACTGCTGCTTCGACTTCAACAACATATGTCTGGCGTTACATTTTTTATCTGAGAGGAAGTTGTTGTTGCTGCAGCAATGGGATCTTGCACTGTGAACACTGTGCTCTGGAACACAATTTAACTTCTATTTCCCGAGGAAGTAGATGCAAGGAAGAGCACAGTTGCTGCAGTTTTAGCTGGTAGCAGCAGTTGTGAACAAGACAATAGTAGCAGTGGTAAGTAACACTAGAAACAGCATCAGGAGAGTTGCAACTCGAACTTCTCAAGTGACAGAGAGAGAAAGGAGCTTCAGAAGAAGAGTTGGCCCCAGCTAGTCAGAGGATGCAGCCATGGCCTTTAGGCTGCAGAGGGAAGAATTCATGATGGCATTTCGAGGCACCCGTGCCTTGCAGTGACGTGCGCTATATTCTGCCGTAGCTAATCTTACAGTTATGGGCTCCAGAGCTGTTCATAGCCGCACAAGGAGCCAAGCAACGTAGCTTCTCTGTTGTTTGTGTTGTTGGTCACTGTAATGCAGCTTGTTAAAGGGCTGTAGCAGCCAATTGTTGTTGCCTTGCAGATGACAATCCTCTACTGCGTGGATTGTGCGGTCTGTTTCCTTTGTATGGCCATAATTCTGTAGCCATTCTTGCGTTTGAATATATTTGTCAGGTAATTGCATCATTCCCTATTGACAAGGAAAAAAAAGTCAAAGAATTAATAGCTGCTGAAAACTACTACTTAAATGTTGTTTCAGTCGATCTTAAAGGTGCAGATTGGATCAAGCATGAGCTGGCCTTCATGTTGATGCAAGCTTGACTGTTGATGATGGTAATTTGGTGTTCAGTGAGCACCGGTGGAGTTCCTGTTGGTTTGGCAAGTCCCATAGTCCCACATCTTAAATTTCTATTATGTTATGGTACTATAAAAAGGGATCTAAGTTTTGAAGATAAATACACCATAGGCACCACAAGAAAAGCCGCTTTGGATTTAATTTCTATTAAGTCAAATATTTTGGGCTTTTCTTGTTTAGAAGTTTTAAGTGTTTTATGGCCTAGGAACAATTTCCTAAGGTATTTGTAATTGTCCCTTTTATAGTAAGAGTTCTCCTTCTTCGTTCGTGGACGTAGGTCAATTGATCGAACCACGTAAATTTAGTATCTTTGTCTCTCTTTTATCTTTCTACTTTATTGTCTTTATTGGTTATCAAATTACCTTTTGGTAAAATTCCTGAGGCTAGCTCTAACAAACTGGTATCAGAGCCTGGTTTTGGGTTCTTTTGGCAACAATGACAATAACAAAAATCGTTGTCAAGAAATTCGACAGAAATGTCAACTTCAGTATGTGGCAACTCAAGATGGAGGCCATTCTGATTCAAGACGGAGTTGATTTGGCATTACAGGGAGCTGAGAAAATTCCAGATGATATGTCAGAGGAAGATTTTGCAGGTATGGATAAGAAAGCCCGATCTAGCATTATTCTAAATCTCTCTGACGAGGTTTTACGAGAGGTAGCTATGGAGACTACGGCTAAGAGCATGTGAGACAAGCTTAAAGCCTTGTATATGAAGAGGACAGTGGAGAATCGTCTTTACTTAAAGCAGAGTTTATATATGCTTCGGATGATTGAAGGTACATATATACTCTCACATCTTAATAAATTTGATTCCTTAGTTATGGATTTGGAGAATATAGATGCAAAAATTGATGATGAGGATAAGGCCCTATAACTTTTGTGTTCTCTCCCCCAATCTTTCAAGTATTTTCGTGATACTATGATTTATAAAAAAGAAATAATTTCATATCAGGAAATTAAATCTGCATTAAAATCTAAGGAGCATATTGATAGGGATATCACTAAGGAGAATAGAAGAAATCAGGCCGAGAGTCTGGTTGTCAGGGGTAGAACTGATAAAAGGGAATTTGACAATAGTAGATCTAAATCTAGATCTAAATCCAGACATAGAAATTTGGAGTGCAGATATTGTCATAAAATGGGACACATTAAGGCTGATTGCTTTAAATTTAAAAATAAATTAAAGCAAAAGGAAAAAATTATTGAGAAAACTACTGAGTCTGCTGAAGCTAGTGTTGCAGCTGATGAGAATTTTGGAAATATTTTCTTTGCTACTGATGACAGGACAAGGTCTAAAAATGAATGGATTTTAGATTCGGGTTGTTCTTATCACATGTGTCCCAATAGAGATTTGTTTTCCACATATGAATCTTGTAATGGTGGAATTGTTTTGATGGGCAATAATGCTGCATGTGATGTTATTGGTAAAGGCACAATCCGAATTAAAATGCATGATGGTATTGTGAGGACGCTCACTAATGTTAGACATGTTCCTGATTTGAAAAAGAATCTCATCTCTTTAGACACCCAAGAGGCTCTTGGGTGTAAATACGCAGCTGAAGGTGGAGTTATGAAAATTTCTAGAAATGTTCTTATTATTATGAAAGCTTGTAGGTCTGGTAGCTTGTATATTTTGCAGGGAACTATTGTCACAAGCTCAGTTGCAGTCTCGTCATCATCATTGTCTGATTCTGACATCACCAAATTATAGCATATGCATTTGGGTCATATGAGCGAAAAAAAGTTTGAGCATATTGAGGAAAAGAGGTTTTCTTTGCGGACAGAGTACTGAGCCACTAGATTTTTGTGAACACTGCATTTTTGGAAAGCAGAAAAGAGTTAGCTTCAATTCTCCGGTAGTTCACAAAACAAAAGGTACTCTTGACTATATTCATTCAGACCTTTGGGGTCCAGCTCGTGTTCAGTCTAAGGGTGGTGCCAGGTATATGCTGACTTTCATTGACGATTATTCCAGGAAAGTTTAAGTTTATTTTCTGAAGCATAAAAATGATGTTTTTCTAACCTTTAAACAATGAAAGGCTTTGATTGAGAAGCAAATAGGTAAACATATTAAGCGGCTTCGAACATATAATGGCATGGAATTTTGTGAAGGTGACTTTGATGAATTCTAAAAAATGAAGAAATTGTTCGGCATCGCACTGTTAAGATGATGCCTCAACAAAATGGTGTGGCCGAACGTATGAACAGAACACTCTTAGAAAGAGCAAGATGTATGATCTCAAATGCAAGGTTGACAAAGGACTTTTAGGCAAAGGTGATTAATATGGCCTGTTACGTTGTCAATCAGCTCCTTCAAAGACTTAATTTTAAAACTCCGGAAGAAGTTTGGTCAGGTACTCCTGCTGATTACTCTGTTTTTAAAATCTTTGGGTGTCCAGCATACATGCATGTAAATGAAGAAAAATTAGAGCCTCCAGCAAAAAAGTACATTTTTCTTAAGTATGCTTCTGGGGTGAAAGGATACAGATTATGGTGTCCTGATCCCAAATCCCCAAAATTTATAATCAGTAGAGATGTTACTTTTGATGAATTATCTATATTATCTTCCAAAGAAGAATCTACTAGTTGTATAAATGATAGTACGCAGAAGCAAGTGGAGCTTGAGATTGGTAGTTCTGATTCTCTTTAGTCAAACTCTTTTACTCAACGAATGCCAGTAGATGGTCCTGAGTCTACTAACAAAGATGATCCAGAAAAAGGGCAATATTCCATATCCAAGGATAGACCATGGAGAAATATTCGACTACCACAAAGATATACAAATTTGGTTGCATATGCTTTGTCTATTGCAGAAGAAATATGTGGAGTTATTGAGCCTACTACCTACTCAGATACAATTTCTTATGATGATTCCGTTAAGTGATTGATTACGATGCTTACGAAGCCTCTTCTAGTTTACAAGTTCAAGCAGTGCTTGGACTTGGGTGGTATTCATTGTTGGTGATTGCCCGTTGGGGCTTTTGTGAAAAAGGTGGAGCAAGTTCTGCTAAATTATTAATTTTGGGACATGCCAAGGTGGAGATTTATTAGTTTGACAAATCCCATACTCCCACATCTTAAATTTCTATTCTGTTATCTCCTATTGGTGTTATAAAAAGGGGTCTAGGCTTTGAAGACAGATGCACCACAGGCACCATAAGAAAAGCCGCTTTAGATTTAATTTCCATTAAGTCAAATATTTTGGGTTTTTCTTGTTTAGTAGTTTCAGGTGTTTTATGGCCTAGGAACAATTTCCTAAGGTATTTGTAATTGTCCCTTTTATAGTAAGAGTTCTCCTTTTTCGTTCGTGGACGTAGGTCAATTGATCGAACCACGTAAATCTGATATCTTTATTTTTTTTTATCTTTCTGCTTTATTATCTTTATTATTTATCAAAATTACCTTTTGATAAAATTTTTAGGGCTAGCTTTAACACCGGTAAGCACCAGCAGCTGCAGCGGAATCTGCTGGTGGTGGAAGCTGCCAAAGGGAAGCGAGGGATGATGGCAGGCCGGCCGTTCCAGCGCCCTCCCACTTGTCCTCCCCCTCTCCCCAAGCAAGATCAAGGACGATGGCAACCCCTGCTTCGTCGTGTTCATCCGAACCGCCAACGCAGAGTATTATCAAACGCCCCACTTCTCTCTCTCTCTCTCTCTCTCTCTCTCTCTCTCTCTCTCTCTCTCTCTCTCTCTCTTGTTGGACATGGGGAGGCGACCGTGCTGTGACAAGTCCGGGCTGAAGAGGGGTCCATGGACAGCAGAGGAAGACCAGAAGCTCATCAACTTCATCCTCATCAACGGCATACACTGTTGGCGTTTCGTGCCGAAGCTTGCTGGTGCTTCTTCCTCATCATCGAGTTTTCTGGAGCAGATTTCCTCCGACATTCAAGACAGGGAAATCAAGCTCCTTTAGGCTTTGCTTGATCAGTAGCGTTCGCTTTTGGTGTAGGTCTTGTGAGATGTGGGAAGAGCTGCAGGCTGAGATGGACTAACTACCTTCGTCCCGACCTCAAGAGAGGCGCCATGTCCGAGGAAGAAGAGAACCAGATCATCCAACTCCACTCCCGCCTCGGGAACAGGTACGTCCTCGCCCGGCGCTCTCCATTAAATCCTCACCTCATACAACATGCATGTTCTTGAATCCGCGAGCGCTCGCAGATGGTCCAAGATCGCATCACACTTCCCTGGCCGAACTGACAACGAGATCAAGAACCACTGGAACACCCGAATCAAGAAGAAGCTCGAGCTCCTTGGCGTGGATCCAGCGACCCACCAGCTCATCATCAATCAGCAGCCTGAGAGATATGATCATGGACATGCCGATGCTCGTCCACAAGCAGAAGGGAAGAGCACAGATGTATCCGCAGACGAATTGGGTCTCATGCATATCAACATTTGGATGCCAAGTGATCGGAGCGTGAAGGAAGAGACGATGCCACAGGTCAAGTCCTCAGGCAGCTGCAGCTCTACCTTCTGTGCTTCCTCTATGGCAAGTGCACTTGATACTGAAGACTCCAAGCAGTGCTGTGACTCTTTTCCTCCATGGGAAGCCATGTATCCTTTTGAGGATCTCGTCCTTCATGGGAGATTGCTATAAGTCATCTTAAACAACACGGAGGCAGAAGAAGTTTCTTTTTGCTACAAACTGTTTCATGATGTATTAGGAACTCAGAATGCGATAGGGCTCACTTTCTTTGTCACATGATCATGTCTGGTAATGTGTGTGACGATTCTTTGTAGTCTCAACATTCTTCAAACAAATGCATCGCTTAGATTTCTCTTCATGTAATGACTCATGAGTCGATCGAGGAAAAATAAGTTGAGACAATCCTTGGGATGCTCGCTCTCTCTCTCTCTCTCTCTCTCTCTCTCTCTCTCTCTCTCTCTCTCTCTCTCTCTCTCTCTCTCTCTCAGTGTGTGGAAGCCAAGGAGCATGATTGGGACCATCTTTTTATCATGTTCTTTGAACTCTGCTTATTTTGTATGCTTAGACGCAGTTTTTTAGACAACCCATTCGATCATCGTCGAATCAATTCAACAATATTGTATACAAAACAACACATGCACATGGATTAGATCACTACATAGATGTCATCTTGAGATATCAGAAAAAAATTCAAATGTTGATTTCAGGATTAGTTTAATTTTCGTGGAAGGATTGAAAATATTGTCGGTGTTTGAATGTATGGACTCATCATTGACATGTATTCGACCATAAAGAAATGTTCATTCCATTGTCACTACACAGAAGAGATAGTGTCCTTAATTTATCTGATACCTGCTATGAACCCTGAAGGTTATCACCAGCAAATAAACATTGATGGCCAAAGAGTGCATGTATGAGTTTTCCTTCTTATGACTGCATAATAAGCTCAGTGACGTATACTCGGTAGTAAAATTAACTACCATGTTCTACTCTGCCGGATGTCAGTATTTCTTGAGGATTTAAGCAACTGGATGAGGAAGATTTAAGCTAGTTTTGTGTTGTTCAAACGTTGGTTTGATATAGTGCCGCAACACCTTAGATTGAGTTTGAAATGCAAACCTCTTTCCTAGAAATCGAACATCCAAAACATTTAGTATGTGGACTCATCCACATACTCGGAACATCTTGTCAAAGACAATATTCTTTGATCAAAAGAACCCCACAACATTCTTCTCAAAATAAAATAGGATGTAGACTTTGCAGAAATATTTCCCACTAAATAAAAATTTAAAGAAAAAGTGCCAAACAGGTATTGATGTGCATCAGAGACAGACAATTGCTGTGACAGTTGAATTTAGAGGGACTTTTGACTACCGAATTCAGAGACACAATACTGCTAACTCTTCTTACATAAGCAAGAGGAAAGTGCAATAACACAAATTAGTAACAAAAAGGAGGGCAATTTCCAAGCATGTTGAATCTGATTGCAATCAGTAATACCTAACTTAATATATTGACCCCCGCTGGATACTTCACATTTCATCGAACATATCATCACAGGAGAATATTACTTTAGTTGTCAAGTTTCAATGTGTATCAAAGCACCATTTATGAATTACAGCCTCATACAACTGGATGATGCTCATGTAAAACAGATCGATCACCTCCAAACTTATGCCTTCCCTTTTTGCTCCCAGTTTAACATTGCGTCGTTGAATGCAGTACAATCGTTAATATGCAATCTGAATGATCTTAAGGCAAGCAAAGTTATGATAATCCCCTACACATTTGCTAACTGTGGTTTCTCTTCAGAATTGATAAGTGGAGTAATATTTTCTTCCATAATGGTTGGGTTTACTTCATTCTTCACAGGATAGAGCACATAGTGCTGGAAAATGAAGACAATATCAAAGAGCACTACCTCCTGCGAGAGAAAGGGGGAAAAAAAAAGTTTAACTTTTTGGATCAAATGAGAAGAGATGTGCAAGATATGCAATGACTCGAGAGATAGTTATCTTCTAGCCACATTTAGAAATCGCCTGCATGCTCAGTTAACATAAAATTGGGATCAATCATTGATTAAGGACACCATAGAAGAAACAGAATGCAAAACTGACTGCTTAACTGCATTCTGGGATAATTATATCATCCTATTTCTCATAAAACAAATTTAGCAAGTTCAGAAATAATAAAAAAACTATTTGTGAAATCATCCTATACATCTAATAGTTCTAATCAATATGCAGTCTGGTGTCTTGTCTGCATCAATACTAGAAAAATCAAAGCACGCATGTATGTCCTTAGAAGATGAGTTACACAGTGAGCAACAATCTTTCTCCTTTTCCTCACTCTAACACTGAATTGTAAAAGAACTAGCACACTGACCGAAAAAATTCAAACATGATAATGCCACTAGGCAGTTGATTGGGTTGATTCTTAAAGCAAACTGATAAGTTAACTTGCAATATCGGCTCCATCACCAAATCTACCTCATTAAGAGTCATCTATTATCTATTCCTGGAGTAATGTGGTGCATGTTGGATCCAGAAATCTAGAGGGTAAACCCGACACAGTCTCAACCTATGGCCTCTTGACTTGTGCTGAGTTAGGCCAGCCTAATTTTAATTTCTTTTTTATTTATTACTTAATGTCTTCGATAGAAGAAAATGGGAAAAATAAAAATAAAACAATTACAGATTGCTGTTACTCCTGGGTCCTGCCATTGCCTTCACATCAAGGCTTCAATCTCTGCGTTCTGTCTGCGTTCCTGAACAGCATGCCCTTGTTGGTGGCAACAGCCCCATCAGCAGGCGAGGAGGTGTGAAGGGATAGGAGGCCGAGGATGACTGACAAGGGAGAGATCCAAAAGAGGAGGAAGAGGAGAACAAGGAATAGAAGGATTACATAAGAGAGGATATATCAAGGAGGTGAAGAATGAGCGGTTAAGGAGATGAAGGAGATACAAGGGAGGAGTGTAATAAAGAGTGAAAGGAAATCATGAAGACAGAGTTCACATTGGGCTGCCCGACATGCCAACACATCCAAACTCAGGACCTGAGTTGCGGATCCCCAGAATACCAAAGGTATAGGTCCAGTCAAGAGTTTGGGCATTTGTGTTCAACTTAGCGATGAGTAAAATAGTATATCAATCATAAATTGAACAAAATGCTATTAGAAGAGTTAAAACAAAGAAACTAAATGAACTCTGTAAAATTACCCGTAATGAACACAGCAACTAACTATTAACTAAGTGTAGCAAAACTACTAAAAGTGTACAAAACATCAAGCTGCTCCAAACTATATTTAATAAATTACCGATAAATGTTTGGTCTAGAAATTTTCTGAAATAAATTGTCTAGGTTGTAATATGTTTAGACCGACAATAACAAGTGAGACATTCCAACAACTTAGGGTCATAACAGCCCCACCATTAAGCTTTAATGAAGATATTATCACTTACCATATTTAGGGTCATATGATCCTTCCTTTTTGTTTCTAATAGTCTTCTTAGATCTACTTCCACACTTTTTTAGCACCAGTAATGTAATTTGAAAGAACATTTAAATAGTTGCAGGAAAAACACATGCACTCAAAGATGTTAATTCAAATACTGTTGCACATTTGCCCCGGAAAATTATACCACAAACAGCTAAACAGGACTGGCCATTATTTGAGACAAAAAAAATGATATGAAAGCTGTAAGAAAAAATATCTCGTGCATCTCAGATGTAGATTACAAAATGAAAGAACAAAAAGCATTTGCATACCAGTGAAAGCAGTGTCTTGCCGAAATTTCCATAGAAGTTAATTAGTGTCTCTGCATAAAAACATGTGATAGGAAAATCAGAATAATGACACATAATGGATGAGAACATCTCCTGTAAAACACGTGACACACCCTGATCTATAGACTGCACACCCATCTGACCAAAGTTCAGCACGCCACCCAATAAGTCAAGTAAGATATTGCCGATACTCCAACCCACTGTACTCTTGCGCTGGAAGTTCATGAATGCCTAACAAATGCATGAGTGTAAGAAGCTATATCTATCATCTAGAAGACAAAAAGGACAATGGGTACAAGTAAAACCTTAAAAGTATCTCATTTCACATTCTCTTTTTTATTGTAAATTGAAGAGTCCAGGAAATTTGTAAAGAATACTCTACTATATTATGTACCCATGTTGAGGATGCCATGTGTAGTCCAAATTACTTATAGAGTTCCTTCACTTATTTGTAAGTTTAGCTTAGCTGCAGTCATTTAGTTTGATAGATTATTAACTATATGACAACTATGTATGCTTATATGTTGATCTACAAAACCTGAAAGCTAAAGCCAGAAACTTCTGCGATTTGCAAATTTTTCTACACTCTACTTCCTGAAAAGAATTATATAATCCTTTTACAATTATCTACAGAAGATCTCTAATACTTTATCCCTTGAGATAACTGACTAATGAACTTGACTCTGATAGACAGATTCATGTATTCAAAACAACTTGCTATGACGCATATTATGCAGAAGTCAGATTGAATCTCCCCCATCGGTGATGTGGGATTCTAGAGATGTCATGGTCCACCATGCTGCTGCATGTCATGACCAAAGTCAGAACCACACTGATCAAATTCCAAAAAGGGGTAGCCAGACAGTGCCATTTAAGGATGGACAGTGACTCATCTCAAGCAATAACCCCAGTGTGGAACTATTGTGGGTAATGCAGGATTCCTAGAGATCACTCAGCTGGCTTATAGAAACTAAAAATGTTGGTTTGTTAGCTGGAAAACCAGCCTTGCCAGCTAAATTTTATCAACTTGTATGAACCAGGGAGAAGCAACCAAGTTTCCTGATGGATAAAACACAAGGTTTGGTACAAAGAACCGGAAACGTTTTAATGGACAAGGTTCAAAATGCAAAAGGGGACATACTCTGGGTGGAAGTCTAGCATGGTATCATTTTACTGCCATAGAAAACACAATTGCTTATGTTGGGTAGAGGACGTCCTAAAGTTACATTGGTTAATATCAAAATGGTTTCAAGCATCACTCATTTATGCATCAAGCCAACCACAATATACATGATAACTTATTTAAACCTCAAAATAATTGCTCCATATCACCAAAAGATAAGTATTACATGAGATGGTTTTACTATCAAATGGAACTCCTATTAGGCCTCAATTATATTTGAAAAAAAATGTCTGGCTGCTTAATTGGACATATCCCAGACACCACTATAACACTATCTTGAGAGCAAATATTCAGAAATCTTGATATAAATGATTTATTATCAAAACATGAATAAATATATACAATCCTTTAAAATGAGATAATAAATTTTATTTATCACTTTTTACACTTTATATAAATTATGCAAATAAAATATAAAACAAATGAAAAAGCATCTATACCTGTGGGATGTACTTGATTGCTGTCATGATAACCTGTATTGTGCTGAATTCATGCCATTAAAGAAAAATTAATGAGAATATGAAGCAACTACAAGAAGTCATTTTTTAAAAAAAGCAAAACTTATAGATGTTAAAGGTGCCTTCTTTAATATTCTTTCTTGGGGTTCCAGAAGATAGAATGCATAAATGTTTCTTTAGTTAAATTATATTTTCAAAACATTAGTTTTCTTATAAGAACAAAGTATTACTTGAAAACAGAGATGAGCCAAAGCCAAGAATGATTGGGCCAGGCTAAGAACACACAGACCACAGCATAAAGCAAGACAATAACAGTGATACCAATGCAAGTCTTTGAGACCTTCTGACTTCCACGCTGTGGCGATTAAGAATAAAAAGGAGGCAAAAAGAAAGTTAGCAGAGGAAAGAAGGGAAGGGACTATATATCATACAGCAAGAAAATGATCTCCTACAAAAAAGGATTACTTACTTCATAGATCAAAACTTGAAACAATGTAAGAGCCGTCAACGCAACAGCGTGTACTGAAAAAGCCACATCATTTGCAGCTACAGGAATCATCTGAAATTAAGAGAATTAATTCATACATACATCCTAGAGAATAAACATTCCAAACAAACATGATGTTAGATCAGCAAATCAATAATTTACATATGTAGAATCTATGGCAAAACCTTCAGCAAGGAGGCTGAACAAACCCATACTTAATATTTTAAGGTGGATAACGGAAGTTTGGAAGAAATTCAATATTATGACAGAAATGGTTCACATCACATTGATGTTATAACAAAAACAAATCAACTGATACAGGTGGTCTGCATCCGATAAAAAAGATATATGATTGTCCATCACTACATTATGTAACTCAAGAGAATTGGCCTCCCAGAAATGAAGAGAGAAGACTGAATGAAAATTTACTACTAAATTGACATAAATCTATTGTAATTAATACTAAGATATCCTATAGTGATTATAAAGGGAATTCAATTTTGTCCAGATCAACCCCTGCCCAACGGATATCCACCAGTCTGAGCATGAACCCAGACGTGGACGTCCCTATTTGAAATAGTATGGTCCCCTTTAATTACTTAAGCAGCTCTCCTTTTTCTTTTAAACACAGCTGCACGATGCACCAGGGTTCATGACACACAAGTGTCTCCTCTCCACTATCCACTGTCGCACCACTAATTCGTCTCCTCCTTCCTTCTGCTTCTTCGTTCTTCCTCATTCCCTTTTGGAGTAAGCCTATAGTTGAAACTCATTCCCATTCCAAAGAAGCAAAAATGTTTGTGGAATGAGAAAAAAACCGATTTCGGAAAAAACCAGAAGTCAGTTTCCTGCTGTAAAGGAACAAGGAACGGAATCTGGGTGTCACCACTGAACGGCTTAATGTAACTGCACCGGAGTGCAGCATGAGGTACGTAACAACAAGGATGAAGACGACTGACGAAGAATAACATGGATGGCTCAACGACAACCTCTAAACTATGGGCGGGCAAGTTGAAATCGAGCAAGGACAGAGGTGGAAAAACCAATATACCCTGAAGTCATATAGGGAAAGCACAAAGGGTAACGTTGTTTGCCCATCCATCGATTCAATCAAAATGTCATTTTTAGTGGGAATTCGGTCGAAATTACCCTGTCCAGAAGCACAAAACAATAATTACACATCCAAAAGAAATCAACAAGAAGGAGAAACAGAAAAGATACCAACCTCTCCGAAACCATACTTCTCATGATACTGCCTCCTGATCACAGGGCTAAAGAACATGGCCGCGTTATATACGAGATACGACGAGTGCTTCGTCATGTTGAGTACCAGGAAATCGAAATTCAAGCCCACCACGCTTCGATCACCAAAGAAACAAGACCAGAATCAATATATTACCACCCTAAAATCCCATGAATTCAGCAAGAAACGAAACAGAATCCGATCTTGCCTCAGAGAATGACAGGAAAGAAGAGAAAATGAGGATTGAAATCAACGACGGAATCAAAAAGGATCCGAACCTTTTCCTCTTGTAATTGAGAATAACTTGAGGGTAGAAGCTGAAGGACCAGGAGAAGAAGGCGATCCATCCGAAGGCCTCGTACGTGATCTCCAAGCCGAGCGAGTTCCACGACGCCATGCCGTCCGTTCCCCTTCATTCGAACCTACTCGGTTCTCCTGCGGGGATAATAACCAATAGCCAAGAGAAGATG
Organism: Musa beccarii; assembly: GCA_024322285.1. Taxonomy (NCBI): domain Eukaryota; kingdom Viridiplantae; phylum Streptophyta; class Magnoliopsida; order Zingiberales; family Musaceae; genus Musa; species Musa beccarii. Next base: position 46,691,865 of record CM044396.1, on the reverse strand, counting down.
ACGTCGGTACTCCGTTCTAAAATGACCAAAACACCCTCAGTTTTTTCTAAGAATAACTGGTCGACTGTACCACCGACAATGACGATAAGAATAAGAACGATGGCAATTGGGGGCGTCGATGACGTATAGAGTGGGGATTCACCGCGGCGTGCTATGAAGCCTAGGAATCTGGTTGGAATCTTGGGAAGGTACAGACATGGAGAAGGGAGAATACCGCCTGAGACTTGCTCATGTCAATTATTCACTTATGAGATCACATGATTGGTGGACTGTTTACATTGCTTAAATAAAAAGACAAGGGCAGATTACTTTAAAAAAAACACAAATTTTTATTTTTTATTTCCTTGCAGAACTTTCCTTTTCGGTTTATTTATACAAAATACATCTTATTTTCTAAAATATGAAATTATCCTTTGACTTTGGCCATATCAATTGACATCTCCAACCCTTATCGACCACTGTCATTGTTTTCTTACCCCGTAGCCTCTATCTCTCATCTATTGTTGTCATCGTAGCGATTAAGATGAACAATCTCTCAAAAGGGTCTTATGAGTGAGGGTAGAAGACTCGACAATCATGGCACTGTAGTTAGAGGATGCTACGCTCATCGTCGAGAGAGTCAAGGAATAGAGAAAGTTAGTCTTGGCCTTAAGGCTGCTAAATTGGTAGGTGGCGACATCATAGGTGCACACGACTTTCTCGATGATGTTGAAGGTGTCGAGCTACACGCAACACTTCTTGTTAATCTTTGTCACGCCTCATTGGTAGCTCACTTCTTTCTATCTCCATTTTTATAATCATCGGTACATCTCTCACTAGTTCTAGAAGCTTTCGTCAATGCTGATTATCCTTCCAAGAAACCACTCGCTTTGGTCACCGTGACGACAGCTTTGGTCATCGTGATGACAATAGCAAACGATGCACACAAGACAAAAGCAATGATCAAAAGTAATCTTATATTTTAAAAACAAAGAGTGCTCTATAAAAATAAACAAAAAGAGGTGTTCAACAAAAAAAAATAAAAATAAAAATTTGGAGGTTTTTTTAAAGAATTTATCCAAAAGACAACTTTGAAAGTTGGAAGTGACACTGATCTTGTGACAAAATATTAGATTTATTTACAAACTACATCCAATGAATCTTACACCTAAATACCACTCACACGTGTTTTAAGAGTTCAAGATCTCACCATTTACTTCAAAATCTCTTATTTGCAGAGGAATCTGTCGAGCACTTTTACTTCTAACTATTATAAAGTTTGATGATAGTATGTGCTAGTTAATTTAACTAATAAAAGTCAAAGAAATCATTTACTGATTTGAAAAAAAATAAAATAATAAATTTTAGATTAAATAATTAATTTAATAATTTTAATTAAAATAAAAGTGATGATAAAAGATCCATATATCGTTGATCATAAACGGTTGGGACTTACGGTTCAACTTTATTATTATTTCTGTTAAAAGAAGAGTCTTTTTCATGATTAAAGTAAAAATCATAAATAGACCCCTTTATTTAAAAAAAAAGTGTAATGTATTAGATACAATTTGAAAAAAAAAAAACCCCCCCAGAGAGATGAGGTAAAACTAAGGAAGTTAGAAAGATTCAACCTTCAAACATTTCAACTTATTATTCTGAATAAAAATTGTTAGTTTCGAAGTTGTCTATCCTCTGTTTAATAGCCGCCGTAGAGATTTTCCAATAAGATGGTACCACTCAAGCTAAAGCCACATTATATTTAATTAATCATAAAGCCATATAGTCCCAAAACTTTGGCTAATTCTGATTGCGGCCAAACAATGATTTAACAAATTGATTACTCACATCGTTGCACAGCGGCAAAAATCAAGACCATGATTTTAGTGTACATTAAACGTGGTAATATGGTTTGACACTTGGAGCACTGTTCTTAGACCAAATCGCAATACACGTGGATGCGACAACACGCAATACATCTACAGTGCTACAAACTCTTTTTGGAGTTAATATATACATATAATATTAAAAGACACGTCACGATCTATGCCACCAACTTGATAGGCGATTCGGATCAATATAGGCAAGCGGTACGAACAAAACGTATTGCAGTAATGTATTTCTTAACCTAAATCATAGAAAGTAGATTTGGTGATAGAAAGTTTGAACGATGTACATAAACTGGTTAAAGAAACCCAAAAAAACCCCAAAATAGGCATGTTCCTTTCATCAAAATTAACATGTTCCTGTGCAGACGATGTGGCCTTTTTTTTCTCATAAGCTGCAAATAATAGAGGAAAAAAGAATAAATATATATGATTATACAAGGCAAAGCAAAGTTGTTTAATTTTCCAAAAGAGGGGGGAAAGATCATTTAGCTCAAAGCATGATTTATCACTCACCTGCCGAACTCCTCTAAATCTTTAATGACCTGCTGCACTGCATAGATTACCATTTTCTTCACCTGCACAAATTAACATTTTTCAAACACCATGTTTCATAGTGCAATTGCTGACGAAAAATAGGAACGGGGAATTCACTGTATTAGCATATTATACAGATGTTTGCAGGGTTCTTGAACCTGTTCGTGTCAAACTCTAGCAAAAACTTAAAAACCAGTGGCACTGCCAGGATATGAGAAAGGGTAAACTATTGTTGGCACTAAATACATCAGTCATGATCCCTTTAATTAAAGCTCATGTGAAAACACTACCAAGCAACAAATTATTGACAGAAAAATACCTCTAGTTTATCTTCCTTCCCTCGGTGATTGGTTGGAAGCACACGAATTTCATCAGCCAGATGGACACACTCCTTGATGTTTTCGGGAGAGACAAAGTCGAGGGCAACTTTTATGCATGACTTTTAAGAGGGAAAAAAAAAATCAGAAGAGATGTAAAAGGTAACGCTAGTTAATTCAGGAATGTCCATCTATCAAGAGAGAATTAATTTGATGTTCTATTTTTCACAGAAAATCAAAAAAAGGGATGCACTTAAAGCACATAAGCATACAAAGGAGTCATCTCCGTTGACTTTCACGTCTCATATATAGTATATAAAACATGAGTAGTTCAATAAAGAGTGTCAGATCATAAAGCAGTCAAAAAAATTGGAGTGGGTTGCTTAACATGAACATCAAAATATGTCAAACTAGATTGGAACAGTAACAGACTCCCTTACAGTTTGATGTTTTCAAGCTGTTGTGCAGCTTGTGCCACATGAGTTCTTGTTCATTTATTGCACTTGCAAAGTTCAAATTCATCTATTGTACACTTTCATAAATGTATGTGAATATAGAATTTCGAACAAATGTATAGATTGCATATTACCTTCAAATTTCTAACTTGATGGGGGCAACCAGCAGGAATAAAAACAGCATCTCCAAGTTTCTGAACAAATGTCCATGGCTCAATTCCTGCACCAATTTAAATAAATAGCAGCTAACATCATGAAAGAACTAAACATAGATATCTCTCGAAAATAAACTATCCATGAACTGACCATATTCTTCCTTGAGCTTCCGTTTGTGCTCCATGGTCAAGTAAAATGTTTGGTCATGAATTGGATGAGTAACCTGTATTATCAACAGAAAGACATCATCTACCATATCCTTTTTATAGCCATGTACCACATATTGCATAATGAAATAAATATCAGAAGAAACAATGAGTTAGGAGTAACTGATCCCTTCCACATGTTTTTTTTTTTAAAGGAAACAACTCATGTTGAATATCAGACAGAACAAAACTTGGAGGACAATCTCCAACCAAACCATCCCAATCTTGGCCAGCTTATGTATAAAAGGAAGACTTGCTCTAGGCGCATGGGTAAACTCAGTTGGATTGGCCCCACCAGCCAACTGTTTGATATCGTCAATGATAGACCAAATAGGCCAAGGAGCAGGTGTAGCTCCCATGAAAATCTTTATATAGATTCTAACTATCTGAATGTATCCCTAGGTAAGTTAGATTCAGCCTCTTTGCATGCTTTAGCCCTGCTACCAGCACAGCCCCTTCAGCTTGAATGAGTGAACTCATGTGGCTGTCAACAAACCCCAGAGCCACCAATCGTCCCTGCTCATCCTTCAGGGAATAGCCCACACCTGCACTGCCAGAAACCAAGTCATAAGAGCCATTACAAGCTAAAAGGAAACCCTCCCAGCACTCAACTCAATATTTCTAACTGCACAAATACTATTTTGAGTCCCCTAAGCAATCTTGGTAAAATGAAATTGGTCATTGGTAGTGGTCACTAGTCTGGAATACTGAATAATACTGACCGGTATGGGCAGTACGTACCGGTCCAATAGGATACTGGTACGCCGACCGCTCGCTACCCGTCGGTACAATTTTTTTATTTTTTTAATATGAACGTCGTGCTTGCTCCTCGGGCGACGTCAGTTTTTGTATTTTTTTAATAGAAAAAAAATTTTACTTCTCTCAGCAACGTTGCCTCGGTGACGTCGCCCGTTGACTTCTCGAACTTCTCTCGTGCGACGTCGCTCAGGAAAATATATATATAATTATATATATAATACTTATTTATATATATAATATTTATAATTATAAATATATATACCGAATGGTACAGTATCGAATCATACCGCTTGCGCTGGTATCTCCGTATCGGTTGATCACGGAGATATATCGGCGATAACAGATCGAAATTCGATTACCGCCAGCTTGGTAATGCCGAAATTTCGACCGAACCGCCGGCTAACAGAATTTCGGCCGTTATCGCCGAAGACACTTCGGTAACGTCGATTTCGACCGTTACCGATCGTAACAGATACTCACGGTCAATTTGACCGTTGGAGCCCTTCTCATACCCGGCCAGTAATGCTCGATGCGCGTCACGCCTTCGCTCCAAATATCGAGCAAACTCTCGGTACACGGCATAATTATTGGACCCGATTATAAATATATATACCGAATGGTACATCATACCGTCCCATACTATCTATACCGAAAAAAGTGTCAAACTCACACATGATACTGGATCACTACCTTCCTCCAAATAGATATACTATTGGTCTGGTAATTGCGAAAGTGGGCATCATTCCGAGCCAACCACACAAGGATGTTGCAATAAGGCTATCTAAGATAGCCATTTGATAGGCAATAGTAGGCGACCCCAGATTCCCCCCTTCTTCAAGCCAAGCCCCATTTGCCCAATTCTAGAAGAACATGAAACCCACCCCAACATGGCACTGAACCTTATCCCACAACTCTAAGGTGCTTTTATATTCAAAGAAAATATGGGAGACTATCAAAAAACAAATTACATAGAAGACATGAGACGATTGACGATGAAGGGACTTGGAAAGATAAGATGAAGTGGGAAATATGTTCCACAATAGTTTCCATAGAAAGACTTTAATTTTGGGTTGGATGTCCAGATTCCACATCACCTTCCAACCAAGCGAAAAGCTATCATCATTTTTGTCTCTCTAAACAAGCAATAAGTGCTACTTGATCTGACAAGACCGCTTGGAGTAAAAGACCAAATCCAAGAATCCTCCTTGGGGATGTTGGAAACATGAATACCAAGCATCCTACAAACTAGGAGCAAATGAAAGCACAAATTAAGGTCATGAAGTTTCCAGGAAGAATCTTCGATTAAGTTCGAAACTTTATCAATATAATGCACAAAACCAATATTGGCATAAGTGGGTCATTTACAGAAAAGGATATTTTCTAACCATGATCATCCCAAACTCGAACGGTTCAACCATTACCAACAAGCTTACAAGATCCCCCTCTCAAAATTGAGAGAGTGATGCAGTAAGTATTTCCAACTAAAAGATGCGCTAGGTTTGTGCATAGCAACTTGCCCAAGGGTTCACTACCCCATACTAAGGTAAGAACCTTATTCCACAAATTATTCTCCTTATTCAAGAACGAAAGGAGTCTCTTAGAACAAATAAAATCCATGGTTATTGTGAGATTCCAAACTCCAAGACCCCAGCAGTTTTATGGGAGGTCACTCTCTCCCAGCTGATGAGGCTAAACCCTTTGGAATTAGGAGATTTCTTCCAAAAAAATTCCCTAACAAATTTGGACAAGCACTGAAGGGGAGACCTTAGAATTAAGTAACGAGTATATGAGAATGGTATTGGTAACAGAGATAATAAGAACCAACCAGTCAACTTGAGAATTATATAATTCTGATGCTAGCCCTGGATTTTGTTCAACAATTTGTCCACAAGGTTCTGTTGAAGGGATACAAGGATTTTACCATAGAATAAATAAGTTCCAAGGTACTTAAAAGCCGAGAACTCGTCCTTAATATCAAAACACAATGTTTGATAGATGGGTTACACTATTTTGGAAAAAACAATTCAGATTTAGCTATTAATCCCAGTGATTTAAAAAGCGCTAGACGTCAAGACACCAAGATCCAAAAACGCCCGAGGCGCTAGGCGCTAGCCTGAGCGAAGCGAGATGCTAAAATATAAAAATATATAATATAATTAATAAATATAATTATTTAAATAAAAATCTAACAATAATTTCAAATAAATAAAAATTAATAGTATTAAAATCAAAATAATATACTATTAATCTAATAAATAAAAATACTGTTAACAGTTAGCTAGCTATTAACAGTATACTATTGAGAAGAGTGTAAGGGAAGACCGAGGCGACTGAGAGCAGCGGCAGCGACAGCGGTAGCAGCAAGCAGCGGGAGCGGGAGTGGTGAGCGACAATAATGGCAATGGTAGCAAAGCGAAGCGTAGGCAAATGCAATGGCATAATGGCAGCAGCGAGGAGCGAGAGCGAGAGCGAGCGGCGGCGGCGATGGCAACGCAACAACGATAGTAGCGAGAAGTGGGAGTGGGAGCGGGAGCGACGATAGTGGCAACGGCAGCGGTAGCAGCAAGCAGCGCAACGGAGCGAGCGCGCGCGAAGCGAGAAAGATGGCAATGGCAACGGTGGCAACGAGCAACGCGCAGCGTGATGCGATGTAGCGGCGGCAACGCGGAGTGGCTAGCAAGGTTAGGGTTGGAGAAGACGCAAGAGAAAGGTTAACTCGGGCGCTCGCCCGAAACGCCCAACGCTTGGGCTCGAGCGAGCGCCCAGGCGGCACCTCTTTGAAGCGCACCGCTTGGAAATGAAGCGAGGCACTCGGGCCTCGCCTCGCCTCGCCCGAGCGCTTAGGCATGCCCGAGCGTCTATTGAAATCACTGGTTAATCCTAAAATTAATGAGGGAAGAATAAAACTCCAATAGATTTTTTAAAGAAGCGCAGATTTTAGGGTGGGCTCTAACCGCAATGAGAATGTCATCAGCAAAAATCAAATGAGAAACCTTAAGCCCTTTGCTACTGAAGCGGTGAAGAGAGTGCGCTCCACCAAATCATCAATGAGACTAGATAGTAGTTTTGAACAAGAATAAACAAATAGGGTGACAAGGGGTCCCTTGTCTAATACCTTGATGACCCCTGCCACATGTATTATCACCAATTTTGCATTATTAGAACTCCTACATCAACCTACAAATCTTTGGGGCTCCCTTTTGCAATAATACAAAGATATCACAAGAAAATCAAATAAGATTAAAATAATAGTCTATTTGCTAAAGAGATTCCTAGATCATATAGAGATGTGTAACTACCTTCAAAGGGTTTCAAACTGGCCAATTATTAAAGAATCTATGACTGAAGTGTCAATATAAAGAACTATAGAAATGAGGTGATTACATTTCAATATGTGCAAAACAATAAGATATCTATTGTCCATAATCATTCAAGACTAAAACATAATGAAAATATAGCATATTAAAATAATTCAAACACATTTTGTACTTATGTTTAAAATCCAGGTGCTTCAGTATTGGCTGGAATTTCTTGTACCTGGTGTAATGGAGAACAATGGATATGCCTAAATTCTCTGAAGTGCTTCATAAGAAATTCATGCAACTTTGGAACATCCTGCCTCCTGAAAATGTCCCACAAAGCACCTCCCTCTGCATATTCTAACCCTTCAAAGTCTGAAGTTAGGGAGGGTACACTACTATCAAGAGGTGTAACTCTATTAAGCAATGACTCCTTGCCATTTTGAGGAACACCAGCTGGACTTTCGCGGACATTTGTACCTGCTATGGCATCAACCCTAATTGCCACTTCCTCAGGATCAGTTTGATCCGATTGATCATTAATATGACCTTTACTGGACTTTCCTCCACGGGGCTTTCGTCCCTTCCTCTCATATTGAAGCATTGTCTTCTTATCAACTGTCATTCCACATTCATATGCCAGATTGCAATGAGATTTTTCTTTTGTCGGACAACAAGGTTCACTTTTTTCATCCTGATCCATAAATTCATCCAGATTATCAGCCATCGTATTGTCAGTCATACTAGTCTTTTGATCATTATATGAACCATCAAGATGGTCATGGTTTTCCAGCATCGGACGAGCTTCATCATTATCAAAGGCAATACAATCTGGATCTGGCTTAGATTTCTTCAAAGGTGCTGATTGTTGCATCCCCCTCACATCATTATCTCTCTGAAAATTATTATATAATTCTACTTGATCCTGGGCAGCATGGTGTTTTTTCAACTCGTTTACACATTCAAGTTGCTCAGCAGTTAGAGGAACCTCCTCTGTATGCGTCAGAATGTTCACCTGAGAAATAGCCATTCAAATATTCAAATAAGCAAGATCATTTAACTGAAAATGGTTCATTCAAAAAGTGTAATGCACAAAATATAAACAAAAATCAACAGATTGGTGAGATTTGAAACAACATCAAGGCCAATGTGAAAGCTGAATAAAATAAATCATATATGTGCCTGAAACAATATCAGTGCTCTATAGTGCTAGTTTTCTCAATCTAAAAATAGGTTATTGTAACCCAAAGGTCCCACGCAATGTAAAAATACCCTACCAATACCAAAATGTTGAGCAAATAGAGTGAAATACAACAAATTTAAGATGTGGTATTCATTGCTCGTGATAAGTTTGATCAGCCAGGTCTTGAGAAGTGATTATGAAACCTTCTACACGATACTAATGACAAGAGGTGGACCACATTAGTAGAGCATTTTTAATCTGCAAAGTGGCATAATTGTTGTAACTTAGGTATCTAATCTGTGATGACTAAATTAATTGAATGCCAGACAATTTAAGCAGTTAGAAATTTGGGTATTTAAAATTATCAGACAGTTCAAACATCCAGATCGAAACCATTTTACAAAGCAATTGAAAGAAATGAAGTATCATAATCACATAAACAATCAAGAGAAACACAACAGGGTATAATTAAGTATTTATAGAACTTGGAATAAGCCATCTCATAATATTCCTTTTAAACCTTCCTGAACAGAAATTACAACCATGATGCAATATAATGAGACTTCTTGTTGTAGAAAAGTAAAAGAATAAAACAAAACACTATAAAAATATAATTATATGAAAGGATTTATCAATTTGCACTGAGCTACTCATAGCCAAAACAAAATACAGTATTTTCCTGAAAATAGTTCAAGCAAGCAGTGTCAAGGAAAGGCCATATCGCCTCCAATTGTCATCACTAACCGTTCTTGTTTTCTCAATTTTATGAAGCTTCCAATCATCATATCAGATGAGACCAGACGAGGCAGATAGTCTCATTTGATACCCACATGTAACTCCAAAACTTAAGATGACAAAAGATCAAATCAGAAAAAGTAATTAAGAAGCTATACATACTGCATCAGACATATCACAGTGAAGCTTAGTGATTGAATCTCCACGACCCAACTCTTGTAGAAACCCATAGGCAATGTATGTCTTTGGCCCCAAGTCTGGCTTCAGTCCATCCTTAGGCAATTTGACAGCAAGATTAAGAAAACCATATCGATAATGTTTATGCTCCTTTTGTGTTTTCTTCTCGTTATGCTTCTGCTCCTTTGGTTTTTTCTTCTTTTTATGCTTCTTCTTTTTTATGAAAGGATATGTATACTCCTTAAAAGGCAACGACTTGATAAACTCAGCCCCATGGCGTGGCAACCGCTCCTCAAATGAGTTAGATGGTGGCCAGTCTTTCAATTTTAGTATCTGAGGCCACCCATAAGAGTCAAATCGGCCCTCTGAATACCCCTTAAAAAATTGATGAATATTCACATCAACCTGCAACATCAAATTAGCACATGAGAAGTGAAAATTATTGATGTACCAATATAACTGCTAACTACATTTTTGCTCATTATGCACATATATACATATACATATCAGAACCTAGGCATCTTTTGTGAACTGGAAAAGTTTTTATTTCTGCAAATAAGATTCAAAACTCTCCACAGGAGATATCAAAAAAATGTTTCATTTTAACAATGTACTATGGTGTCACATATACAATCTGATATTATCAATGAAAACAAATGAACTGACCTCAGACAAGTCCAAACAATCAATGGCAGTTACATCCAAGTGTTGACCATGTTTGATATTTGTAATCTGGCGAAATGCACGCCACATCACCATTGGTTCCCAACTCAGACCAGATGTTGTTTCCAGCACATTGGTTACAATTATAGGTTCACCCTTAACCCAGTGGCATTGGAAATGCTTCAGATCCTCATTTTGAATATCCAGAGCATTTGGACAGTACAAATAATTGTCGCTCATATCATCACGTGAGGCAGCTTTTCTTGCTGAATCATTGCCATGGTCAACCACACCTTCTGATGTGAAACAAGAGCATCCCTGTTCCAAAATTCTAGTGATATTCATACATCTGTAGGTATGGACAAGTTCTTCAGCTTTCAATACCAAGTCTGAAACCCAACCATCAGGAAACAGAGTCCTCAATTCTAGAATGCCACTTCCACAGCCACCCATAGACTGCAGGGGGCAAGGAACGCTACCATCGCTCTGTGTTTTCCACTCTGATATTGACCTAAATTTGTCCTCAGAGCTTCCTTCCAAGTCTTTTCTACCTTCTGGGCAATGAGCACAAGAATCTTTACCATGCAAATAGTCAAACCCATTATCAGCATATTCAACTTCTTCCACTCCACCTCCCTGTAGATGGCCCTCACGAATCTCCCGACAACAAGTAAGACAGAGATCATATGAACAGTTTGGGCAGCTTCTGTGGTAATCATAAATAGAAGTTCTACAATTGTTGCTGTGGGAAACACCATGGCATTAACTTCCCTATATATTCCAAAATATATTTTAAAAAATGATATGTTCTTCATACCAATATGCGCGTTCATCAGCATTCCAACATGCTTCCTGAAGCTTAAAATCTGATAGAGATAAACCTGTGCCAACATGAAGTTACCAAAGATTAGGCAACTAAAAATTTCAACAAATAGACTGGAGTGTTGTTCACATGATAGCAATTGTCCACCAAAATATGGATGTAAAGCCACCTTTTGTGACTATCCTCATCTATCCAATGACAAATCCAGAGATATGCAAGGCATTAAACAACACAGGCAGAGAGTATCACTATCAACCATCATGTTCTCTAGGAGTGCATTAAACAACACAGGCATTCAACTAAAACTCCAGGTAATCAGCCACAGATTCCTGAATTACTAATGTTATCTAGGAGTGCAAGTAATGGTCAAATGAAAGTCCAACAAAAATAATCAGCTTTTCTTCATTTGCATCATCATCATCATCGAAAGTAGATCTGTAAATCATAGGACACGACCATATCCAGATATAATGTAAGCCAAAGACATAATAAACATTTTTATCCAACAAACAAAGTCTTAATCCAATCTGATTATCATATTGCAATTTAATATTGTAGACCCTGATCAAACCATTTATGATTTAGTCAAGTAGAATAATATATTATTTCATTTATTGCTTAAATAATATAATTGACAATAAAAGGTTAATGATAATGGCAATGGCACACACATAGTTTTTACCTATCAGTCCAACCAGGTTCGGACAAAACCCTGATCCAATCTGAATCTGACCATCTATGGTCCTAATCCAAACTGAATTAAGCATAGGGCAAAAATGCCAAATATTTTACAAAAATATAATAGAAAAACCTTGATTCTTTGCTTCCAATTCCTTCTCTAACAGTTGTTCTTGATTTATTTTTTGGATGACTGGAAGAAGCATTTGCAGAAGGTAAGCAGAGTATTGTAACTTTTCATCATCACTAAATTCCACATCAAATTTCATCAAATCCTGAAACAAAGTACCAATATGGATTATCAGTCCTCAGTAAAGGCACATAACAATGAAATAAATAGGGAAACAGAGGAATCTGCCAAAATAACGGACTTTCAATGATCCATTGATGCGCAAGCATGCTTTGCAATTACAATTTCCTCGACAAACTGGGCAAGCCTCAGAAATTGCCTCCTCAGTTAATTGAGAATACCTACATTTTAATAATTAACTTTAGTTATGCTAAGTATGCTTAAAACTAATAATCACAGACGTTGTAATTATTTAAAACCAGATATCATCCTACAAAATATTGAATCAAATCCATAGCACCCATTTTGCACGTTAAGTACACAATTACAGGAAAATAAACATTCAGAACTACAATTAAGAACTTGGGAGCAGGGTCCGCCCGCATGCCGTACTGCTCGGCACGGTGCACGGCACGGCAGCATCGATTTAGCGGTAAGCCGAGTGTACAGAGGGGCTCCAACGGTCAAATTGACCGTTGAGAAGACCGTTACCGAGTTGTGTTAACGGTCGAAATCGACCAAGCTACTGTGAGCGGTAACGGTCGAAATTTCGCCGTTACCAAGCAGTGCCGAGCCGGCGATAGCGGTCAAATTTCGACCGTTACCGCCCGATATATCTCCGTATCAACCGATCGGAGATACCAGGCGTACTGCACTGTCGGACCGTACGTATCCGCCCGCATCGGCGGTACAGCTCAAACTGCATACCTTGCTTGGGAGTACCACTGCCTGTTAAGTACTGAGAAGTTCCACTGACCACAATTAGGATAAGTCATACAAACTGCAGGATGCTTGATGAAAGGATTACATTCAGTGTTAGATTGGACAACCAAAACTTACCATATCTAGGTTGGGTATAATTGACTAAATAGTCAACTGTGCTAGCATACAAAAATACTTAAGAACACTGAATACACATTGAAAGAGAGTTCTTATAGAAATATAAAATATTTGCAGAACTTTTTATGGGTAATTAAATTATTGTGAAGAAAACAGTTTTATAAATATGGAATCAAGTCTATGGAACCTTAAAAGGAAGAAGATTTAATTTAAAATTACCACCGGAATGGGATAAGGCTGCAGTAGAGCTTAAAATTACATTCCTATTGAAGTTCAGCCCTTATGGGTGAAGTGTGTTCACATGTTCCTATGAAGCATCAATTTATGTGTAAGAGCTTTCCAGACATTACAAAGAGCCCCTCAATTTTTTAATCAAGTAACTTTTAATTTTGCAAAAAGCAAAAACATGGACTTCCACAGAAAGAGGATTAACAATAACCGCCCCTTCCAGAGTAATCGTTTATTGGATCCATTAATTGCATGCACGTCCATAATCCCCACAAAGTAGAAAGGAAAAAACTCCTACTGTCTATTCCACTTTTCATTTCCAGATTCCTTATAAAGAAGGGAAAAGAAAAGAAACTTTTACCATTTCAACAGGTTCAGTGGCAAGAATTCCTTGCCAATAGTTAGTCAAGCCAAGTTATGCCAGTCATCTACCATTACCCCCAGCCACAATCCAACCTGACCCATTCCCACGAGCATGTAACATAACATATTTTGATCTTGGATAGAGAACAAATAAGTGCCTCACTACCTCAATCACAAAACAAGCATAACGGTGCAGTATGTGAGGTATGTATGGGCTCAACATATGTTTAAATTAAGTTAAAGATTGAAAAGATATAGTTGGTGAAAAATTCAAAGAACTGAGGAAGGTCTAATTTGTGCTGGAATTCAATGGGCTATTTGCACCATGTGGTGTGACAATGCAGAAGAGTTAGCTCATTTCTGTGGACTCAATGCATATATTTTTACCATGCACATATAAATGCATTACACTTCAATGTCATTTTGTTTCTGTTTCTTTAACTAATATGATTAGGCACCTTCTTTTCTTTTGTATTTAATTGAACTTTAGGATTCATATCTGAAATTTGGCAGTTGAAAGGATGAACTACATGTCCATATGTCTAAATATCTAGCATTTTTTTAATATTTATTTTTGTTCCGATGATCAACAAGCAGGTTATATATATTATTTATGATATAAAGACCCAAATGACCAACCAGATCAAATGATCCAATTCACAATGCAACTGTCCACAAACCAAGGCCTTTTTGAGAATTTTAAATTTTAATCATCATTTTCCTTTGGAAGCATCAGAGGGGTTTAGATAAAATTTAATCAAACTCCAGGTCCATCAACCATTTCTATAATGTTAATGCACACAATGAATGCTATACTAATTTAGTGAATTGATTAAGAGGCCATTTTGCTCTTATTTATGGCTCTTGTGATGTCCATTGCATCAAACACAAACTTAATTTAACCTTGTTGAATTTGAAAAAAATCAAATAATACATGTATTTTATTGTCTAACTTTTTAATTCTTTCTATTATGTATGTTACAGTTCTGCCATGCTTAGTTAGCATGGCTTTTTTCTTGTATGAGCTAAGTGTAGCAAACCTTTTTTTCCTTTTCTGCTACCAGCATAGGATGTTGACACAACTATTTGCTGTGTTGTGCCAACCATACATGTATAAATGTCACGTATGGGTGACAGTATGAAAGCTAATTTCCATAATTAGATAGCTATCATATTTATCAATGTGTGTATGTGTATATATAAACTCATAGGCAGTCCCTCCCTCCCCCCGAAAAAAGAGTGACACATAAGACCCTCTATCTCCCACTTCATGTTGTAAGAACTAACTTCCACATTGATGACAACCGCATCATGCATCGTATTGAAAGGCAACTAATAAACACAAACTAATATGTTACGATTAAATCTAAAAATGCTCTTCAATAGCCAAAATCAAAAAAGGATGCGTTAGAAAAATACCATCTCGAAATGCATGGGATGCAATATCGCTTCGTCCGGCACTTTGTACAGCGAACAACCCTACCCTTATCATTCCGCTGGCACTGGTGGCACATTGTGGATTCCACTGGATTCCCCTGTTAAATCCAATCACCAAATATGTTGGACTATAAATACCCAAAGAATCCATACTCCGCACCGAAGCTGTAGCTAAAAATACAACGAGACCAAGAAAGAAAAGTAGAAGAAGAAAAAGGCCTTCATTTGAGCATATGCTTTCTCCGCATTGTATCCAAGAAATCCAGGCTGAGAAAGAGGAGGGCAAAGACCAAGAACACGGAAACAGAAGCCGAATAGAATGGGAAGCGACGAAAGGGTCACCCATACCTTTGCATCCAAGTGCTTAGCGCGGCACTTATCGGGGAAGTCGAGCTGTGGGGAGCTCTGGACTGGGGGCCTCCGGCCGCCGCTGCGCGTCCTCGAGGGGAACCCCCCGTCCTCCGCCTCCGTCGGCCGCAGCCGCTTCCCCGTTCTTGTCGGCGGCATCGCTTCGTCTCCGCTGCCCTAGTCGCGGGGAGTGATGGCGGTCGCGTCGGCGGCGGCGTGGAAGTGGTTTCCTTCGATCGGTGGCTTCCTTGTCGATTCCGGAATCGTGAGCGACGCGGGCCGCGCGTGCCGCCCACTTCCGCGTGTTTGGTCCAACATATATCTATAACCACTCGTCGTATCTACTGCACGTGACATCACGTGCAGTAAATTCGCACGCGGTTCACTTCATTTCCGAAGATTCCAAGATTATCTATCTTACTTATTTGTGAAATACTAACACTCTTTGATTGTCCAAATATTTCAAAGTCTTAACTATTCGATTACATGAATTTCCATTATTATTAGAAAAACACGACCAATATCGATCGCAAATTTGGATAAAAGAGTATCGCAAGTCTAATGAAAATTTGCAAATATTTAGATTTTAGAGACATGTTCAATATGGAAATTACCGAAATGTTCTTGCTTTTCTTCTATATAAAACTTGTGCATCTTTGCTCTCGCAGACAAGTGATGGTAAATTAATGAAGTTTAACTATAAAAACAATCTGCAATTGTTTTTTTCGGCAATGATATACTCTTTTTTTTTTTTTGGTCAAATGATGGTCATCTAATGAAGACTATATTATGCATACGTGTATATTTATTTATTTTATTTATATTATGTAAATTTCATATATTTTACTATAATATAATAAAGTTAAATTAGACATATATAAGAAAATAATAATAATAATAATAATAATAATAATAATAATAATAAAAAATAAGGATTTGACATGTGCAGACATGTCATGATGGCTTCCACATATAATAAAAAAATTTGTTAGACATGCTTTATCGACATAATGCCTAAATTCTCTTATTAACGGGCGATCATTAGACAAACATATTATAAAGTAATCTCTCATGGATGTCTTCATTCTGAATTAACTATATTAAACTTAAACTTTTAAACTGCTTGGAAGCATTTTTCGCTCACGACTAATGAACTGAAACCAATTTGATTATTAGAAGGTCTGATATAGCATTCAAGTAGAATTCTTGGTTGATTGAGTTTCACATCTCTCAAGAATTTTTTTTTATTTTTTTTTCTTTCTTGACGTGATAATACCCAATATCAATTTTACCACTTGGAGTGGGTGATCAAAATTGATCATTCCAAATAAAATTGAATTTTATCTCCTAAAAAGGTAATTGTTGGTTATCGTTTGACTAATTCAGATGTAAAGCCGACAATTTATTTAGCACGACATTAGGACGATCCGAAAAAGAAGATGAAAAAATAAATCACAGTATAAACAGTGGATATGTTTTACTATGCTATACTAACCAAATCTTTGATCTTTTCGTCAATGCATTCTCAGGTACTCAAATTACACGTAAAGGGCTTATAAAACAAACACACCAAAAAATTATTTGCATTATATTCCACATGTATAAACTTGGTTTATCCATTTTCCAGCAGTCCTCCATATTCCAATAAAAATTCAAATATATATTTTTTAATTTCTTCTCTTAAACTTGTCGACTGAATCTTACAAGAGTGTAAATTGGATCAGCCGGTTTCTCTCTCCAAAAGATAATTGTAATGTCAATCTGAAATAGTTCGTGAATCCTGCTTTAGATGAAACCTCAGTTTTCAACAGGTTGCACAGTAAAAAATATTGATAAATAAAATATGAAGAAAAGATCCATTATATTGATAAGGTAGTACTTCATATTTATACATGTTATGCTGAAATATTTTCCTCAACAGAATTACGATATTTCCTCATATAGTTGAGAAAATCTTAACTGTTTATCAAGAGAAATATTAACTGCTAGCATGTCCCTGCAAGACGGTACTCCTATCAAGGATGTCGATCTTTGATTGATATGATGAAAATGATTTGCTGGCGAGAGGCTTCATGGAGGAGATCAACAGTATAACGTTTGATGGCTATCTCTGGAGGGCAGCAGAGTAATGAGGATGAGTAGAGAGCAGCCTATGACCTGAAGAGAGCAGTCGTTGGAGTAAGGGAAGCTGCAAAGGATCACAGTTGAGAATGATTTGTTGCTTGCAACTTTAGGATACCAACCGCTGGAGGAAGGGGGAGTGGTGCTTCCTTTGTTGGGCAGAGAGCCCAAGTTCAGCCCATATGGGCTTTATCAGCCCATAGCCCTCTTTTTCCCTAAACCCTAACCTAAACCTAATTATATATAGGGGCTAATGGTGGCTGCGAAATTAGTAGATCAAAACATCGTAGCAAAGGGCAGAATCTTCGTAGCAACATTAGGGATTCAAAGAGAGGAGAAAAGAGCAGAAAAACAAGAGAAAAAGAAAGGGAAGAAGATAAGGAAAATGCAGAAATTGTTCTCATTCATCCAAATAGTTTCTCATCTCAGGTTAGATTAGATCTATAGTGAGTTTTTCTGTGATTGCTTGAGCGAGGTTTTGGATATTGTGCACAGTGACGTGATCCTTGTATCCTAGTTATTCTCTTGTGATTGTTGCTTGGGTTTTGGGCAAGAGATTCGAGAATTGTACATTCATTATTTTATAGTGAATTTTCTCTAGTTTGCCCCGTGGTTTTTACCCTTCACGTTGAAGGAGTTTTCCACGTAAATCTTGGTGTTCTATTTGATTATGATTTCTGTTTAATTCTGCTGTGTGTTACGGCCTGCTAGTATTTATTCATATACAAAAGTTATTATTTATTATCTATCCTTTTTATTTCCCCATCAACTGGTATAAGAGCAAGGTTTTGGTGATTAATTTTTGTGTTTGAACATGGAGGTTGGTAATGTTTCTCGCATGATTAGTTTGAACGAAAATAATTGGATGATATGGAAACCAAGAATGGAATATCTCTTGTATTACAAAGATTTGTATGGACCTTTGCAAGGGGATAGTGAAAAACCCACAACTATGACAGATGATGAGTGGAAGAGATTAGATCAAAAAACGATTGGATTCATTCGACAATTGCTCGATGATAGTGTCTTTCACCATATTTCTACTGAAAATTCTATATATTCTCTTTGGAAAAAGTTAGAAGGTCTTTATGAAAGAAAAACAACTGGCAACAAAGCTTTTTTGATCAGAAAACTTGTGAACCTAAAATATAAAGAGGGTGCTTCTATTGCTGAGCATTTGAATGAAATACAAAGTATTACTAACCAGTTATCTTCTATGAAAATGTCTCTTGATGATGAGTTACAGGTATTATTACTTCTCAGTTCATTGCCAGAAAGTTGGGAGACACTAGTGGTTTCTCTCAGTAATTCTGCGCCAAATGGTATTGTTACCATGAGTCAAGTAATAAGCAGTTTGTTGAATGAGGAGTTGAGAAGAAAGAACTCAGCAGCATCTCAGATTAATTCAAAGGCACTTATCTCAGAGAATAGAGGAAGGTCTAAAGATAGAAGCAGTTCACGCATAGGTAGAAGCAAGTCAAGATCAAGGAAAGATATTGTTTGCTATAATTGTGGTGAGAAAGGACATTATAAGAATCATTGTAAGCATCCTAAGAAGAGCAAGAAAAAGGGAAAATAAGTGGAGTCTACAAAGTCAAAAGAAAATACCACAGCTACAATGCAGGTTGGTGATTATTTGATTTTGTCTCCTTCTGATGATATTTTTTTTTGTGCGTGTTAGGATCTCAAGTAGATAATTGACACATGAGCTTCTTATCATACTACACCACGGAGGGAGTTTTTTGCTACCTATAGGTCTGGAAATTTTGGTGTTGTCAAGATGGGCAACCATGGCATAGCAGACATCATTGGCATGGGGGACATCCATATAAAGACCAACCTTGGATGCAAGTTGGTGCTTAAGGATGTGAGGCATATGGTTGACTTGAGGCTAAATCTAATTTCAGTTGGAAGATTAGATGATGAAGACTATGATAGCAGGTTTCACAGAGGGCAATGGAAACTCGGTAAGGGTTCTCTTGTTATAGCTAATGAAAAGAAATGTCACACTTTGTACAGGTTGCAGGCCAAAGCTTGTGGTGACCAATTGAATGCTACAGAGAAAGACTTCAGCATGGAGTTATGGCATAGGCGATTGGGACACATGAGCAAGAAGGGACTGCAAGCTCTTTCCAAGAGAGAGATATTACCTGACCTCAGAGGTACATGTTTGAACCCTTGTATTGATTGTTTAACTGGTAAACAACATAGAGTTTCATTTGCTAGTCCTGTTTTGTCTAGAAAAATGCATGCCTTAGACCGTGTTTATACAGATGTATGTGGTCCTTTAAGGACAAAAACTCCTAATGGTTCTATTAATGTTCCTGGCATTAGTGGTGTACTTTACTTTGTTACTTTTATAGATGACTTTTCCAGGAAAGTTTGTGCTTATGCTTTGAAGACAAAAGATCAGATCATTAGTGTCTTCAAAGAGTTTCATGCTAGAGTTGAAAGGGAGACAGATAAACAATTGAAATGCATAAGATCAGATAATGGTGGTGAGTATACAAGATTATTTGATGATTATTGCAGGTCACATGGCATTCAACATGAGATGACAGTTCCTGGTACACCTCAGCATAATGCAATTGCAGAGAGGATGAACCGCACCATCATGGAAAAGATCAGATGTATACTTTCACAGGCAAAGCTACCCAAAAGGTTTTAGGATGAGACTTTGAGGACTGCAGTTGATGTAATCAACTTATCTCCCTATACAGCCCTAGATGCTGATGTTGCAGAGCATATTTGGTCAGGGAAAGATGTTTCCTATAAGCATTTGAGAGTATTTGGTTGTCATGCATTTGTACACGTTCTAGACAATGAAAGGTCCAAGCTGGATAGTAAGACAAAAGAATATATTTTTTTTGGCTACTCACATGATCAATTTGGTTATAAGCTTTGGGATCCAGAAAAGCAGAAGGTGTTTAGAAGCAGAGATGTGGTCTTCTTTGAGGATTAAACCTTTGAGGATTTGAAAAAGAAGGCACCAGCCAAGACTTCTACTATGATTAGCGATTGTGACCCAGTTATTCCTCCAATATATCAGGGTGATGGGGGAGATGTGTAGAAAGATGGTGTAGAACCAGATGTTAATCTACCTGCAGGACATGTTGAGCAAGAAGATGTTGAGAAGCAGCTTCCCGTAGAACCTCAATTGAGAAGATCTTCTAGACAACGTCAGCCTTCTAGAAGATACTCTACAGATGAATATGTGATGCTTACTGATGTAGGTGAACCAGAGAATTACCAGGAAGCAGTTGAAAGTGAGCAGAACAAAATATGGCTAGTTGCTATGCAGGAAGAGATGGATGCTCTACAGATGAATCATACATATGATTTAGTACAACTTCCACAGGGAATGAAGGCCTTGAAGAACAAGTGGGTTTTCAGGTTGAAGACTCAAGAATATTGTTCTCAACTAAAGTACAAAGCTAGATTGGTTGTGAAAGGCTTTGGTTAAAAGAAAGGTATTGACTTTGAAGAGATTTTTTCTCCTGTTGTTAAAATGTCTTCTATTCGTGTTGCTCTAGGTATTGCTGCTAGTCAGGACTTGGAGGTGGAGCAGTTAGATGTGAAGACAGCTTTCCTTCATGGTGATTTGGAGGAGGAAATTTATATGGAGCAACCAAAAAGTTTCAAAGTCAAAGGTAAAGAAAATTTTGTCTGCAAGTTAAGAAAGTGTTTGTATGGATTGAAACAAGCTCCAAGATAGTGATACTGAAAGTTTGAATCATTTATGATTGAAAATAAATATAAAAGAATGGCTTCAGATCATTGTATGTACATCAAACGGTTTGGTGAGGATTTTATTATTCTCTTACCTTATGTTGATGATATGCTTATCCTTGGGAAAGATATATGTACAATTGACAGGTTGAAGAAGGAACTGAGTGAGTCCTTTGCAATGAAGGACATGGGGCCAGCAAAGCAAATACTAAGCATGCAGCTTTCTCGTGATAGGAAAAACAAGAAGATTTGGTTGTCACAGGAGAAATACATCGAGAAGGTATTAGAAAGGTTCAGTATGAGCAATGCAAAGCAAGTTGGTTCTCCTCTTTCAGGTCACTTCAAGTTATGCTCAGAACAGAGTCCGTCAAGTGATGAAGAGAAGGAGAAAATGCAAAAGGTTCATTATGCTTCAGCAGTTGAAAGTTTAATGTATGCAATGGTATGTACGAGGCCGGACATCGCATATGCAGTGGGTGTTACTAGCAGATTTCTTGCAAATCCAGGCAAAGAGCACTGGGCAATAGTGAAGTGGATCTTGAGATATCTCAGAGGAAGTTCTAAGATTTGTTTAAGCTTTGGAGGTGGATCACCTATGCTAACGGGTTACACGGATGCAGATATGGCTAGAGATATTGATATAGGAAAATCCACATCAGGTTTTGTACTTCTGCAGGGGGAGCTGTGTCATGGTAATCCAGATTGCAAAGGTGTATTGCTCTCTCCACCATAGAGGCAGAATATATTGCTGCTATAGAGGTTTATAAAGAAATGTTATGGATGAAAGAATTCTTACAAGAATTGGGGTTGAAACAGGAAAAATATGTGGTGTATTGTGACAGCCAGAGTGTCATCCATTTATGTAAGAACCCAGCTTTTCATTCGAAGTCAAAGTATATAGATGTCAGATATCACTGGATTCGAAATGTACTTGAAGAGAAACAGTTGCAACTTCAGAAAATTCATACAGATGATAATGGAGCAGACATGTTGACAAAAACTTTACCAAAAGAGAGACAGGAGATGTGCCGACAGTTGGTCGGCATGGATTTACATTGAGGAGTCATGGGACAGCCTCTCTTATGGGCTGAAGGGGGAGGTTGTTGGGCAGAGAGCCCAAGTTCAGCCCATATGGGCTTTATCAACCCATAGCTCTCTTTTTCCCTAAACCTAATTATATATAGGGGCTAATGGTGGCTGCGAAATTAGTAGATCAAAACATCGCATCAAAGGGTAGAATCTTCGCAGTAACATTAGGGATTCAAAGAGAGGAGAAAAAGACAGAAAAATAAGAGAAAAAGAAAAAGAAGAAGATAAGGAAAACGTAGAAATTGTTCTCATTCATCCAAACAATTTCTCATCTCAAGTTAGATCAGATCTACAGTGAGTTTTTCTGTGATTGCTTGAGCGAGGTTTTGGATATTGTGCACAGTGACGTGATCCTTGTATCCTAGTTATTCTCTTGTAATTGTTGCTTGGGTATTGGGCAAGAGATTCGAGAATTGTACATTCATTATTTTATAGTGAATTTTCTCTGGTTTGCCCCGTGGTTTTTACCCTTCACGTTGAAGGAGTTTTCCACGTAAATCTTGGTGTTCTATTTGATTGTGATTTCTGTTTAATTCCGCTGTGTGTTACGACCTGCTAGTATTTGTTCATATACAAAAATTAGTGTTTATTGCCTATCCTTTTATTTCCCCATCATCCTTTGGGAGCGTCGTCCACAAGGAAGAGACGAAGAAGGAGAGATGCAGAACCGCTAAGAAAGGAGAAGGGGTTCTGCACTGAAGGGAAGGGGCTGCTTTTGGAGCAGTAGAGGCAGCGCAAATTTGCTAATTGGCGATTCAAGCTTCTACAATCTTGACGTCAGTACAGCAAGTGGAGGCACCACATAGGGAGAGGCTCATCAGGGAGAGCTTTATAGACGTGACTGTTGTACTTAAACCCCTCGAGGTAGGTGTAGGGGGCAGCAAAGAAGGCGACCATCCAGTTCCGGAGACTATTATTTTGATTCGTCATGGAGCTATGCAGGTTGGAGAGGCAGGCCTCATCATCCAGGATCAAAGAGACGTTGCTCGGCCGATGAAGATGTTCCTCCTGATGAACGGATTGCGACAGCGGAAGATGGATACTAAGGATCTTGTCGGTCCACTCCTTGACGTCAGTCTTGGTAGTGCGATGTTGTGCTATTCGACGCTATCGCTGGACAGCGAGGAAGAAAAAAAAAAGGAACTCTTGCTTAATGCAAGGGCTCTGATACCATGATAGAATAAAATATGAAAAAGAGATCCATTGTATTGATAAGATAGTACTCCATATTTATATATGTTATGATGGAATATTTTCCTTAACAGAATTACGATGTTTCCTTAGTTGAGAAAATCTTAATTGTTTATTAATAAAAAATCTTAACTGTTAGCAAATATGAGGTGGATGTCCCACCAACACAAGTTGTTAAGGTAGACGAGTTTCCGTTTCATAACATCAAAATTGCTTAGGAATGCAACTCTGATGATTGAAGCTTCGCTACATCAACTTTACAGATGACTCACTCAAGTCACACTAGTACTCGGTGAAGGATGAGTTTGGCCTTGAAGACCTTAATTCTCATGTTGTTAGTGGCTCTAACAGAGACAAAAGGGGCAAAAGCTCTACACCTCAATAATGGTGTGGCATGGCCTGCTGCTCACGACATGACTTCCTGCCATGTCCCTCAGCTTGCTTTCTTTGATTGCAGGATCCTCCAACAGCAGCACCTTGTCCTTGTCCCTAACACCCACCATGTGAAGATGATCACCATCCTCTCTCTCCTTGCCCCTGAACAGAAGCCTCTGCTCCCTCGGCTCCATTCCTGTCACCATTGCCACCACCGTCTTCAACTCCCCTGCGACACACCACATGGAAGCTCAGGTAAGAAGAAGATGGAGAAAACACGTAACAGAGCATTAACTGGCGTACCGAATGAGGCAGTGGCTCCGATAGATATGTCATGCCAATTCCATCCGGTGGAGATTCTCACCGTCACCACTTCATCAGCTTCCTCTCCACATCCTCTCTTCTGAACCAGCATGCCACCGGGCCGCAGCTCCCACTGGACATCCCCGTTCCCGCTGCAGCCACCGGTGCTGCTGCCGAGCTTGGAGCTTCTCTTGAAGAGCTTCCTTGATCTCAGCTTGATCATTCTTCGTGCTTTTGTGTGGACACAGACTTTGAGCTGTATACGGATGGAGAGGAAGAGAGGGAGAGGGGTTGGGCGTGCTTTATAGGCGTGCATCAGGATAAGGAGGTCATTGATGGAGGAGAGGTTCTTTTATGGCTTAAGAAACGAGAAAGCAATGGCTGCGATGAGCTTCTTTGTGAGGGCCAGGAAAGAAATGACAACTTTAATTCACGTTGGTGAGCTTGTTTGCTAAAGGGGATATAAGCTCTGTAGCCGTTTGAGTAGAATAGCGATGCGGATGGAGCTTATTGTGGCGGGTTTTCGGGGTTGAGTGCGGCAGAGCACATGGGGTTGGCGACATGCTCTGCCTGATTCATGGGCTGACAGAATAACAAACACATGGTCGGTTAGGACTAAACCAGTCGGAATTAATATGATGATGGTTGGTGAGGATCAACAAGATCATTGAGGTGGGACCGACCAAGATATTTGTTTTGAAGGCTTTGGCTTGATTCGGCCGTTGCTTGCAACTGATTGATTGATCTATATTGAGTTCCTTCTCAGGGTGGCCACCCTCATATTATGGAGCTTATTTTTTGCTCACCAATAATTTACTTTCAAGGGTAAAATCCAGAACGTTAATGTCAATCAAGCATTTCAAGGAATATATTTTCTTTTTTATTTCTACAATATTCTTCTAATATAAATTTGGTACACATGAAAACTTATTTTTGCAATCAACTCGATTGGCTCTTCTTTCCCGTATTATCAATTTGAAACGGAGCTAATATAACTCTAACCATCAATCCCGGTGAGTAAGTCTCTTATGTATTAACTCATATCTTAACAATTTTAATATTTAGATTATGTTAATTTTTAATCTCATGTATGGTAGGGTTTTCTTTTTCTTGGTTTGTCTCAAATTTGATTCATTTAAAGTTATTAATTCTTAAAATTAAGGAAAAAACATTAAAGTTCAGATCATAGGTTCCCAGCTAGCAAAAAAAAAGGAAAAAAACACTCCTAATGAATTTTTGATATTTAATATAATATAAATGATTTAATGTATAAAAATCTTAATTGAAAAAGTTACCATATGGTAAAAGAAATTGTGCCTTTCAATAATATAGTATATATTTATAGTTTAAGACCGACAGTTTGGCTGTAACTGAATTAGAGTATTCAACTTAAAAAACTTTAGATTGAAGAATAGGAATTTGGGATTAATTTAGACGAGATGAAGTAGGTTTAAGATTCTACTGGCATGTGCGACGACGGGTTTAGAATCCCCAAAAGATCAAGGCGTCTGGTAAGGATAAAATTATTAAGACAATGTTAGATAGGAAATTAGATTTGGTAGTAAGCCATCATTTATAATTCGAACCCACATCGATTATAATTAGTACGAAGCAAACAAGAGTCCCGAGGTGGTGGGTCCCGCATTTATGATAAATGAGAAGGCCCTCCGATCTTGAATCTTGTCTGGAATGAGACAGACGAGCTATGAGGTGATGAGAAAGCCCAGCTGGCTGAGGTGAGAATCTAAAGGCACCATCCAATTGGATGCATGCAATCCGACGTGTCCCGCAAACGTTGACCAACGCGGCAACACAAGATTCGTCCATGGCAGCCATGGCACTCGATGCCAAATGCGCCACCCCCACCCACCTCATCACTTCCAGACCTGCGCCATCGATCGAAGCCGATCTTGCTCCTCACGCTCCCTAAAGGACTTTCCATCTCCAGCAGTCCTTCCTCGGGCGCGGCCGCCATCATTGCCGGAGCCATCCACGCGAGCTCGAGCAGCAGTAGTGACGCAGCCTTCAAATGTCAGCAGATCGCCGACGTCACCAATGGCGACAACCGCGGGCTGGCGCTCCTCATCCCCATAATCCCCGCCGTATTTTAGGTGCTCTACAACATCTTGCAGCCGGCCCTCAACTAGGGCAACAGGATGAGGAGTGACAAGGGAGTCGCCATGGGGCTCGGACTCGGTGGTGGATTGGCGGCCATGGGGGCGATGCCCAGTTGCGTCGGCCCGGTGAGCTCGTGTCCATCGCTGACGCCTCCTCGTTCGGTCATAGCACGGGCTTGCTCCTTCTCTTTGTGGTGGGTCCGGCCATTCTCTCGGTCCTATACAACATTTTCCAACCTGCTCTCTCACCCAAATCAACGCGATGAGGTCTGGATGATGGCCGGGATTTCGTTTGGTAACGAATAAATGAGTGTGAGTATATATATATATACATATACATATATATATGTATATGTATATGTATATATATACATATATGTATATATATATGTATATATATATGTGTATATATATGTATATGTATATATATATGTATATGTATATATATGTATATATATATATGTATATGTTTATATATGTATATGTATATATATGTATATATATATATATATATATATAATGCATGTATGTATGTATGTATGTATATATATCTATGTATATGTATATATGTGTCTATGTATATTGTGTGTATATATATGTATATATATACATATATATATACTATATATATATATATATATATTTATACATATATATTCATATATATATATATATATATATATACATATATATATATATTTATATATATATATTCATATATATATACATATATATATATATACATATATATATATATATATATATATATATATATATATATATATACATATATATATATATATATATATATATATATATATATATATATATATATACACACATGTATGTACATATGTGTGCATTCATAATAAATTATCATATTTATCACTTATTTTTTATTATTTAATGAGACAAACTATACTTATTAAAAAAATAAGAATGTGAATTTTCTTATTTTTTTTATAGATTTTGATCTATGGAACGTTATCGAGTTTAAACCAATAAATAAATAGAATAATCTTTAAGAAGAAAATATTATGAATGCTTTATTTTGAATATATAAAAATAAGTTAAATCATATTTATACTTATGATGCTATACATGATATTTAACACAAACTTAAAGTTACTCATGAAGGCATAAATAGAGTAAAAAAATCTAAAATTAATCTAATCAAATGAAACCATTAATGATATGTACACTCGTTTTGCAGATGTTGTTAATGTTTTAAAAGCTTTTGGTAAAAGCTATACATATCTTGAATTTGTAATAAGATTTTAAGATCTTTTTCTAAAAGCTGGGATCCAAAGGTAACTGTAATTCAAAAAGTAAAAACCTTGAACAACTTTTCTCTTGAAGAACTCATAAGATCTTTGCTGACATATGAAATGACTTACAAGATATATGATAAACAAGAGAAAATCTTTCCAAAGAATAAGAAAGATATTATACTAAGAACTAAAAAAGATCACTCGAGCGAAAGCTTAAGTGATGATGATGATGACATAGCACTTCTTACAAGAAGATTTAAAAAGTTTATGAAAAAGAACAAGACTAATTCTATAAAACGAGAATTTAAGAATAAAAATAAACTTTAAAAGGATATAATAATTTATTATAAATATAAAAAGCTAGAGTACTTAAAAAATGAGCATCCACATTTGAAGAAGAAATTGCTAACATAAAAGAATAATAAAGCATTCAAGGTAAAATGGGATGAATCAACTGTATTAAAAGACGAAAAGCAAACCAGTAAAAATGAAATGGCAAACAATGCATTGATGGCTTGCAACGATGAGGTATATGACTCACCTAAATTTTTATTTTATTTTATGATGAATTACTTAATATATTTTATGATTTATATGATGAACTTAAAATAATTGATAAGAAATATAAATTACTAAAAATTGATCATGTATCTCTCTCTAATGTATTTGATAAATTAAAAAGTAAGTATGATAATTGCATGTTAACAACTTGCACTAAGAGTTAGATTTATTAAAAAAATATATATATTATTACAATAAACATTACAAAAATTTAAAATTAGAAACAAATCATTAAACATGATTCTTACTAATAAAGATTATATATATATATAGAAAGGAAAGAATCGACTTCCTGAGTAATAACATTCAACAAAAGCTAATAAAATTCATAAAAGGACCCATACTTCCTCCTAAAGTTAAATATAATTTTTATGAAAGATTTGATCATTATGTTTATACATACTCTTTTAAAAAATATAGCTCTCATAAATTAGTTTGGACTCCTAAAAAAACAATAAATGATTTGATACCAAAAGTCAAGAAAGATATATTGAACCATAAAGAACCCTAAGTTAAATAGGTATCTAAAGTAAGGGGTCCTTTTTTTTTTAGGTATGTCTCTAAACAAAAGCTAAGAGCAAAAATTAATATCTTGATAGTGGATGCTCAAGGCATATGACTAAATATTCAATACATTTCTCAAAGCTCACATTAGTCGAGACGAAGAATATGTTACATTCGGGGACAACAACAAAGAAAAAAATTATCGACAAAGGAAATATTAATAACAAATTAAATCTTTTGATTGAAGATGTTCTATTAGTGTTAGGATCAGTTCGGCACTAAGAGGTGGGGGGGGGGGTTGAATTAGTGTAACGGTTAAGAACAATAAATTTTAACGATTTAAGAAACTTCATACGATAAAAACATATTTCAATGAAAACCGATTTCAATTGCATGTATTGGAAAGATATAAAGCTTGAAGCCATTCATAAGAATGAGAAGGATTCGAGTAATTACAGTAAGGTAAAGACTTATAGTAAAGATAAACAAGAATAGAAGTGCAAACCTGATTTTATAGTGGTTCGGTCATACGACCTATGTCCACTCCTGATTCCTTTTCTCTTGAGACCACCAGCTTTCCACTAGCTGTCTTCCTTCCAATGGGCGAAGACCAGCTCTCTTTTATAGTGCTCTCTCCTTTTGATGGGTTTAGGAGGTAACCCTTGGAAGCACACTTCTCTCTTTAAGCTGAAATTTATCTAAGCTAGAGGAGGGAAGTTTTGAAGTAGTTTTTATAGCGTTTTCTTTCTTTCAAATTCTCTGTACTTGTGTATTCAACGCAGAGATGCGAAGGGTATTTATAGGCTCTAATTTAATTTAAACTTGGGGCAAAAAATCTTTCCATCCTGGGTTTTTCGGGTACTGGTGGTACCACCACTAGTTTGACCTTGACACTGGGCGGTACCATCGCCCAGTCCAGTCAGCGGTACCACCGCCCAAACCACTTGGGGAACTAAACCCAAATGGTACCACCGCCCCAGTTTGATGGTGCCACCACTAGACAGGGTCCAGCAACCTGGATGGGCCTTGAATCCGACCCAATCCAGTCTAATTACGAGCCTAATTGGCCCCTACTAGGGTTAAGGGGATTACCTCCCTATCTTAACCCTAATTATGTGGTAACTATGAAATTAAAGATATTTTCTAAGTAAAATAAAATCCGACAAGTCAAGTCTTCTTTCGACGAGCTTCTGGTAAACTTCTGGTGGTCTTCCGATGAACCCTTAGACACCTTCCTATAGATTTCTAGCAAGCTCTTGGACTTCACGATGATCTTGGTGAGTTCCGATGAGTCTTCTTTAGCAAGCTCCGATCTTTCTCGGCGAGCTCTGTGAACTTCCGATGAACCTTCCGATAAAATTTCGAAAACCCTTCGGCAAGCTCCTTACTCATTCTCGGCCAGTTTTGGCAGCACTCCCAACGGGACTTCCATCGAACTCTCGAATTTCCAATAATTCGATCGCACTTGACTTCGGTATTTTGTTTCACTTTATGTCTTTATCGTTATCGTAGTTAATCCTGTACATTAATTAAACCTTAACCTTACTTTGATCTAGACAATTATAACAAATCAACTTTCTATTGCCTAGCACGTCATTGGTTGACACTTTATTTAGTCTTTCGACATATCGTCCTCTCTTACGGCTTGTTGCCCAATCAACAATTGACCTCCACAACCCCGATCTCCTTGGCGCAACTCCACTCTTTTTGGCCCGATGTCCGATATCTTTGTCCGAAGCCTTTTGCCAATTATCGGTCGGACCTCCGGCTCAATGTCCAATATCCTGACGTGATTTCCTCTAATGCAATACTGATTTATCATGTGCCAACTATCTAATTCTGATCGATAGTAGACCTGTGTGACTCAAAATGTAGTTAGACAATAAAACACAATCAATTAGTTTCATCATCAAAATTCGAGACTCAGTAGTTAGTAGATGGCTTAAAACATAACTTATTAAATATTAGTCAATTGTACGATAAATGATATAAAATTAAATTTGAATCTACTACTTGTATCATAGAGATACCACATAAAAATAAATGTATGATGGATTTAAGGAGCAATAATATTTATACAATTGATCTCGATGATTTTCATGACGAAACTTCTTTTTTAGTTTTGAAAGATGATGTATGATTTTGACATAAGAGATTAGGTCATGCAAGTATGAAATTGATCTTACAAATTACAACTAAACAACTTGTAAGAGAAATGCCTAGAATTAAAATTGTCAAAAATAAAATTTATAATGCATGTTAACTAGAAAAATAAATAAAGAGTAGCTTTAAATATAAAAATCAAGTGAATACCTCTATATCATTATAATTAATTCATATGCATTTATTTAAATCAATTGATATCACAAGTCTAGGAAGTAGTAAATATATTTTTGTGATTGTTGATGATTATAGTATATTTACTTGTAAATGCTTCTTGGCACATAAAAGTGATTATTTTAAATGTTTTACAAAATTTTACAAACAAGTTCAAAATGAAAAATATTTTATGATTTCTCTATTCGTATTGATCATGGTGGTGAATTTAAAAGTTATAATTTTTAAGAATTTTATGATTCGAATGGGCATGACTATAATTTCTCTACTCCCAGAAATCCACAACAAAATAAAGTTATTGAGAGAAAAAAATAAAAATTTATAAGAGATGACAAGAATCATACTTAATAAACATATCCTATCCAATTTTTTTTAGACCAAAGCCATCAACATGTTAATATCATGAATAGGGTTCTTATAAGATATCAACTATCTAAAACTCCTTATGAAATATGGAATAATAAAAGATGAATATCTTATATTTTAAATTTTTGGTTGTAAATATTTTATTTTAAATGAGAAGAATGCCTCAAGAAAATTTGATACAAAATTTGATGAAGACATTTTTCTTAGATATTTTTCTATTTCTAAAGCTTATCAATTTTTCAATAAAAAAACTTTAGTTATTGAGGAATCTATCAATACTATTCTTAATGAGTCTCCCAAAATTAAGAAAAAAGATTTTGATGATGATTTTGAATTTAATATGTTGAATTGAAATGAAAATTATCCTCTTCAAAGCAACTTGGATATATTTACTTTTAAAGAAATCATACCCAAGGAATGAAAGTATGTAGATACACATCCTAAGGAGTTAATTATTGGAGATACATCAAAAGGTGTTCAAACTCATTCTTCATTTAAAAATATTTATACAAATGTTATCTTTTTTATCTTAAATTGAACCTAAATACATTAACAATACTCTTAAAAATAACTCATGGGTTTTTGTAATATATGAAGAATTAAATTAATTTAAAAGAAATAAGGTTCGGACACTTATTCCTAGACCTAGTGATAATCTTATGATTGGCACTAAATGGGTCTTTAGAAAAAGCAAGATGAACAAGATATCATGCTCGAAACAAGGCTAGATTAGTAGTCAAGAGTGTCAACCAAGAAGAAAGTATAAACTATAAAGAAACCTTTACTCATGTGGTGAGACTTGAAACCATAAGGATACTCCTTGCCTATATATATTTTAAAAAATTTAAATTATTTCAAATAAATGTCAAAAGTACTTTTGTTAATGGTTTTGTTTTCGAAGAGGTTTACGTTGAGCAACCACCTGGATTTGAAAATAATATTTTTTTAAAAATTATTTTTATAAATTATCAAGCCCCTAAAGCTTGGTATGAAAGGTTTCATTCTTTTCTTATTCAAATATTTTTTTAAAAGACAAGATTGATATCATATTATTTATTAAATATTTTAAAAATAATTTTTTATTATTTAAATTTATATTAATGATATTATTTTCAGTTCTACAAATAAATCTTTATGTAAATCATTTGTCAAGAGTCTGAATAAAGAATTTAAAATGAGTTTAATGGGTAAATTGATATTTTTCTTAGGATTATAAATTTTAACAACTAAATGATAGATTTTTATTAGTCAAACTAAGTATACTTTAGATCTATTAGAACAGTTTCATATTGATAGTGCTAAGGCCATTAACACACTAGGCCATTAACACACTTATGAGTATTTCTACCAAATTAGATATAGATAATAAAGAAGAATGCTTTGATCAAAAGACTTATAGAGATATGATAGATAGCTTACTACATCTTACTTCAACTAGACCTGATATAATATTTAGTGTTAGGCTTTGTACAAGATTTCAATCTAATTATAAATAGTCCAATCCTAAATAATCTTATTATAAAGCAGTTAAAAAAAATTTAGATACTTAAAAGGAATTCCTAATCTAGAATTATGATCTCCAAAATCTAAAAACTTTGATTTGATTGCTTGCACTGATGTTGACTTTGTAGGATGTAGAATAGATAGAAAAAGTATATATAGAACATGTCAGTTCCTAGGTCATGTATTTGTCTCTTAGTCTTTTAAGAAGCAAAATTATATTGCATTATCTACAATCGAGACTGAATATATAATGACAAGTGCATGTAGTGCATAGGTAATTTAGATTAAAAAAATACTTTGGAAGATTATAGACTTTACCTGAAAAACATCCTTGTAAAATGTGATAATACTAGTGTAATCTATTTAACAAAGAATCATATTCAACACTCTAGGATTAAACACATTGATATTAGATATTATTTTATTAGGGATCATATTAGCAATCATGATATATCTTTATATTTCATTGGCACAAGACATCAGTTGGTAGATATTTTTACTAAACCATTGAATGATGAACAATTTAATTTTATTAAAAGAGAATTAAGCATATTGAATCTTTCAAATGCATGAATCAAAATGTCTTATTAACTCTTCTCGTATGATTCTTTCTTTTTACTAAAGAAAAGATTCATCCAAATGGATCATTATCTTTCACTTGACTTTTCGATGTTTATGATGTGAGATTTATTTCATATAATTCTTTTGTATTTGTTTACCCTATCAGTTGATCTCTAATTGATCTTTAATATTAATAGCCTTCATGTTGTAATATCAAAGTAGTTTTATAATTGACATATTGATGTAAACGAAGAGAAGTAGCACTATGATACCATGATATTTTTCTCTTTTTTTTATGATGACAAAGAGGGAGAGAGAAGCAGTAGTTTGCATATTTCTCCTTTTTTTTATGACAAATGGGGAGGAGTAGTGGGTATTTTTTTTTAATGATATTGCATTCATATTTGATGATATTTCTTTAAAGATGTGCAACTATTTTGACATTTTAATTGTGGATATGATGCGTATGATTTTTACAATGATTATTATTGAAAGTCACTATGATTTTGATTAAAATTGTTTTAACTTGAATTCAAGGTGTAGCATTGAAAGGTTATCATTTTTTAAATTCGAGTTTCTTATAATATTTTAAAATAACATGTAGATAGGAGGAGTTTAGTTAAAACAACATCATCAATTAACTATAATCATCAATAAGGGAGAGATTATTGAATCTTGAATTTTGATAATGAAATTAATTAATAAATTTATAGACTAATATGTTTTTAAGATAAGTAACGTATAAAGAATTTGATCATGAACTCGAACTATCGAAGGGCAAATTATTGAAGTAGGAGCATCAAATGTTGGGCTGAAAGGTATCACGTTAGAGATTGGATGTCGGACCGGAGAATTGATTAATGTGCCGAAGGATGGACTTCGTATCATAAATTTGGGCATTGAGTCGGAAAGATAAGGTATTATACTAAGAAGATTAGATGTTGTGGGAGATCAACATACCAATAGATCACAAAATATGTCGAAAGAAATGATAATATGTCAAAGGTTCGGATGAAGTATCGAATTAGCAGATGACATGCCAGACAATGTGATGAAGGCTTTGTAATTATAATTAGAGTAGTTAAGTCTTGATCGAAGTTGTTTGAAGTCTAATTGAGTTGGTTTGGGTAGTAACCATGTGAACTTAATTAAAAGCCCATTGAGTGTGAACTAGGGTCGAATTGGACCTGTTGGAAGGTCGATTTGGTGACTTGAGGTTGGCCCAAGCAATGGTACTGCCTGAGAGCCGAAAAGCACGTGTTATGATTTTTCAGGAGTTTCGATGGTACTACCACTAGTGTCGGTAATGGTACCACCAGAGCTTAAATTCCCAAGCTCTATTCAGTGGTAGTATCACCAGTACCCTGAAAACTCAGATTTAAATTTTTAGCTTAATTTTTGAAGTCATTTGGGATCTATAAATACATCACTCACGCTTGCTGATATGAACCAGATCAAGCTAGTCAAGACTCAATCAACATTCTATGATTGCAAGAAGATTCTAAAATGGCCAACGTGATCATAAAGAGAGAAGGACAAATTTGAAGACCTCAACTTGAAGAATAAAAGTCCATTCAGCTATGTTTACCAAAATTCATGAATTAGGAATATAAATGTTATTTAATGCATTCATTCTCTTTGTACATTCCTCATACTATATAAATGAGGTTGACTCTCAGTGAAAGACAATTTGGGAAGTATAACAATTCTTCAACACCGGTGAGTGTTTTGTTTTTAAGTTCTTGCATGAACTTTAGAACTTATCAGGCTTTTCTGCTTGTGGCGTTCAAACCAAATCTTTGCTTTTCCTTTGACTTATCGACTTGTTAGTTTGTGGCCTCTTAAGGGAATTCAAAGTGCTATTCTAGTTATTTCATCAATTTTCTATTGATAAGTAATTAGAATAGTTTCCTTACTTCATTCTTGAACGATCCGCCTTGTTTCAATTCGTTGAGGGTGTCAATTTGCATTCCATATGTATCATAGCTCTTTAGCTATCGGGGTGTATGGTTGCTAAATTGATGATTTCCATCATTTGGTATCAGAGCACGGCTCAAGTTTGAGGTTTGCTTATCCATTTATTTGTTATCTTTTAACTTTTTCCTGTTCTCTTATCACGATATCCATAATTGCTATTCTTCCTTTCTTCTTATTCTTTGTGTTTCTTGTGCTATCATCGTTTGTTTTTCATTTTTTCCCCTCACTTTATCGTCAAAAAAAAGAAAGAGAAACAGAGTTAAAAAAACGAGAGAGAAAAATCAAAAGTAAAAAAAAAAAAAGAGAGAGGAAATCAAAGATCAAAGAAAAAAAAAGAGAGAGAGAGAAGATCAAAGGTAAAAAAAGGAAAAAAAGAAAGAGATCGAAATTTTAAAAAAAATGAGAGAGAGAAAATCAAAAGTAAAAAAAAAGAGAGGAAATCAAAGATCAAAGAAAAAAAAAGGTAAGGAAAATGTGATCGCTGATGCTCTCTCTAGAAGGTGATGGAGGCTATGATTCGAGGACTAATCCTTTTCAGAAAGGGGAATGATATGAACCGATCAAGCTAGTCAAGACTCAATCAACATTCTATGATTGCAAGAAGATTCTAAAATGGCCAACGTGATCATAAAGAGAGAAGGACAAATTTGAAGACCTCAACTTGAAGAATAAAAGTCTATTCACTATGTTTACCAAAATTCATGAATTAGGAATATAAATGTTATTTAATGCATTCATTCTCTTTGTATATTCCTCATACTATATAAATGAGGTTGACTCTCGGTGAAAGACAATTTGGGAAGTATAACAATTCTTCAACACCTATGAGTGTTTTGTTTTTAAGTTCTTGCATGAACTTTAGAACTTATCGAGCTTTTCGCTTGTATGCGTTCAACCCAAATCTTTGCTTTTCCTTTGACTTATCGACTTGTTAGTTTGTATGCGTCTTAAGGAATTCAAAGTGCTATTCTAGTTATTTCATCAATTTTCTATTGATAAGTAATTAGAATAGTTTCCCTTACTTCATTCTTGAACGATCCGCCTTGTTTCAATTGTTGGAGGGTGTCAATTTGCATTCCATATGTATCATAGCTCTTTAGCTATCGGGTGTATGGTTGCTAAATTGATGATTTCCATCATTTGGTATCGAGCACTACTCAAGTTTGAGGTTTGCTTATCCATTTATTTGTTATCTTTTAACTTTTCCTGTTCTCTTATCACGATATCCATAATTGCTATTCTTCCTTTCTTCTTATTGTTTGTGTTTCTTGTGCTATCATCGTTTGTTTTTCATTTTTTCCCTCACTTTATCGTCAAAAAAGAAAGAGAAACAGAAAGTTAAAAAAAAGCGAGAGAGAAAATCAAAAGTAAAAAAAGAGAGAGGAAATCAAAGATCAAAGAAAAGAAAAAAAAAGAGAGAGAGAGAAGATCAAAGGTAAAAAAAGGAAAAAAAGAAAGAGATCGAAATTTTAAAAAAATGAGAGAGAGAAATCAAAAGTAAAAAA